>OY755247.1:18341956-18691956 GCA_963576725.1 Azorinus chamasolen | reverse complement strand
CATGTTTCAGTATATTTCAAGAATCACTGCAAATTATGTTTCTATTGTGTCTTAAGACCACTGTGTCTGCTGAAATCTGGTGTATTCCTTTCTTTGAACACTAATATATATGCAGAGCTGAATCCAAATGTAATGTAGACACCGTGGCTTTTGGGGTCTGAAGAAGCATCTAGGGGAAAATTTGGTTTGGTTTTTATCGGGTTTTATATGTTAACAATATTTCAGTCATATCGTGAAGTCCAGCTAATTACAGGTGTTCTTTTGTGCACGGAACAAATTGCATAGTTTGGTGCACAGAAGAACATAGAGGTAGAACCACCTACCTACCGCAAGCCAGCTGGAAGGCTTCCTCACATGAAAAGACCGGGATTCAAACCCACAGTAGTGAGGGGCTAAGCGATTGTAAGTCAAAGACCATAAGCACTCTGCCACGAAGGCCCCTGTATTATGACGGAATGAGTAAAAGCTTACATGACAAGACAGAATGTTTATTAAAGTCTACCCCCTTAATGTATATAGTTAGCCTTCGATTTTTGTTCCATGTTGGCGATCATAATGTTTTCACCTTTCAAATTGATGTTATGCATAAGTGTGTTACGTTAGCTTCGCCTCAGATATATAATAATTCATGAAACCATGAAAATTTATAAGCTGAATAGTTACAATGGTTTTTGTTTCCCACGGCAGAAACTGTAGAAACGGTTCTACAGTAAAACCTCTCTATAACGGCCACAAAATTACATCAAGTATTTTGTGTTAAAAGCAGGTGGCTGCTCAAAGCAAGGTGAAAGTAAAACAGAACACTCCTATAGGAGTGTTCTGTTTTACTTTCACATTGCTTTATAATTAAGCAGCCACCTGCCCTAGAGATAACTAATTAACACAATTTAGTGGCCATTATAGAGAGGTTTTACTGTATATACATAAAGAAAATGAGCAATTTAGCCTGCTCAGACAGCTCCTTCAGGAACCATCTGATCTGGGTCTACTCTGTTTATAAAGGAAATTAAACAGTGGATCTGTGAAGTAAATGGATATACAATGCTTATGCAGTTTGATCAGGGTCTGCTCTGTTTGCTATTGGAATGATATTGGTATGATTGTACAGTTTATGAAGTTGTCCAAAATTTCCCTTCTGCTAATAAATATTGATGGAGTTAACCCTTTCCCTCTTATAAACATGTTTTCACGCATCTGCAAACAGAGTAGACCCAGATCAGACAGCTCCTAGAGGTCTACTCTGTTTGCTAATGGAATTTGATAGATCTGTTTCATTAGTTTCTAAAAATGGCTAGAATGTTCCACCTTCTATTTTTCATTTGAACTATTTTGTCAATGAATTTTCAGTAGGCAATGAAATTTGTAATAAACATAGAACAGGGAAAGGGTTAAGAATACATTCTTGTGGTAAAGGGTTAAGATTAACCCTTTACTCCATGAATATTTATGTAAGAAAATAGTGACATCATGAATATTAATTAGATTAATTGTTATAATAGCACATGGATACAGGAAGTTTTGGCCAAGACAGAAACTGCAGAATAACATCTATATCATAAGCTCTAGGAGCCATGATCTGGGTCTACTCTGTAAAGGCGTTGAAAGGCATATTTATGGAGTAAAGGGTTAATTTAGTCCTGCTTGCAGATGATTTTGGAAAGAAAGAAGTTCAAATACTAAATTTTGTTAGAACTGTTTCAGTCTTGATGTAGGTGGGTACATGTTGGGATTTTTCAATGCTAGTTTACAGAGCTTTGAACTTTTGTTTATCATATGAGTGATGTGTTAGATTTTGCTGATATGTTGCCATAGAGATAGGGAGGAGGGGTGTGGGATGTTTATTTCTAAGGCTGGTTGCTATTCCAGATGAGGACCAGCTGGTGCCTACTTCAAAGGGAAGTAACTCTGGTCTCAGTTCTCCGAAGTTTAGAAATTTTGAAGGCTGCATATAATTATTATGGTATGAGTGAAATCCAAGTCATATTCTCCTTCTGAATTTAGAGTAAGTTCATCTCACCTTGATCAAAGCTGCTTTTGAACCAGACTTTCTTCCATTTCTTTTCGAAGACTTGATAAGAGTTTTAACCCTAATATGTTCAATATTCAAGTCAGAAAAAATGACATTGTGAATATTTATTAGCTGAATTTTTATTTTCTTGCCTTTACAAAAGCTGTAGATCAGATCTAGATAATGTCAAAAGCAAACAGAGCAGATCCTGATCAGGGAGCTCCTAAAGGAGCTGTCTGATCTGGGTCTACTCTGTTTGCAGATGCGTGAAAAGGCATTAATATAAGGGAAAGAGTTAAATGATTTGGATCATGAAGAGACACCTACGTACTGAGCATGTCGCCTGGAGCTAAATTGTTTTGCAAATGTATCTCATTTGGCATACCAGGAAAATGTACTTTTATTTCTCAATCTAAAAGGAAAAAAGTCACAAAGTCTATCTCCCTAATTCATAGTTCTTATTATTTTCTGGTCAAAATGTTATCATTAGAAATTCCCAAAAGTGCTGTTGCATGTAAAAAGTAATTTCAGTGCTGAAGTGCACAACAATACACGAACAGAGGGAAGTTACAAATGTTTTATTTGAAAGCTTCGAATGCGTGGAATCGTATGTACTGGAATGTTCAAACAGTGTAGACCTAGATCATTCTTTGTGTCCTCTGATCAGTGTCTGCACTGTTTGCCATTTAAAATCCTCTTGCAAATTACTTCCTGTCATACTGATTCAAGGTACTCGGCATTCAAAGGGTACCGTTAACCCTTTACTCATATAAGTGCCTATACAGACTTTTGCAAACAGTTGCGAGGGATTTTTATACCCCCACAAACAAAGTTTTGGGGAGGTAAACTGCAGTCACCATGTCTGTCCGTCTGTCCGTTCATCAGTCCGTCCTCAAACTTGCTCAGAGTGTTTGTCTTGGTGATATCAAGGTTGAGTGTGATCATAGGTGGGGTGGGAATAAAAAGTAGGTCACTAGGTCAAATCTTAGAAAAATTACTCTAGAGGGCACATTTTTAGCCCAATCTTCATTGGCCAGAATCATTGTCTTGATAAAATCAATATTCTAAATCTCTGAAAATCTTGTTCTGCTGGACCACTGCTCATGATCCACATGGGCTACCCAGCAAAAATCTTAAATCTATGGTAATCATGTGAGCGATTCTAAAGGGCCATCTCGGCCCTCTTGTTCAGGATGTCAGCTGTTTGAAACAGTTAATAGTTAAAAAATCAAGAACATAAAAAAAGTTAAATTCAAACAAGGGCATGTTGTATTGCTATGCAAGACATAAGTCCCCCACCGGACTGAAAAAAACCTCCACTCTCCCCATCCCACCCACCCATGGTGTGGTTGACCATGGTATATACATGACCACCTGAATGGTATTAGTACCTACTTTCATACATTGAATCAGTAAATAAAAAGTTTTTGTCCCGACAAGAAAATATGAAAAAGGGGAGTAACTCCAAAAATATTGATGCTAGAGTTATTGCCCTTGTGCATGACACTACCCCTCATCATGCGTGTTCCATATGTGAAGTTTCAAATCAATTGAACCAGTAGAGAAAGAGTTATTGTCCGGACAAAAAAATATGAAAAAGGGGAATAACTCCAAAAATATTGATGCTATAATTATGGCCCTTGTGCATGACACTACTCCTGATCATGCTTCTTCAATGTGTGAAGTTATAATGAATTTGGCCTAACTTTGTAGGAGATATTGCCCGGACACGAAGTGTGACAGACCGACTGACAAGAAAATGTGAAAAAGGGGAATAACTCCAAAAATATTGATGCTAGAGTTATGGCCCTTGTGTATGACACTACCCCTGATCATGATTGTTCCATATGTGAAGTTTCAAATCAATTGAACCAGTAGATAAAGAGTTATTGTCCGGACAAAAAAAATATGTAAAAGGGGAATAACTCCAAAAATATTGATGCTAGAGTTATGACCCTTGTGCATGACACTAGCCCTCATCATGCTTCTTCAATGTGTGAAGTTATAATGAATTTGGCATAACTTTGTAGGAGATATTGCCCGGACACGAAGTGTGACAGACGGACTGACAAGAAAATATGAAAAAGGGGAATAACTCCAAAAATATTGATGCTAGAGTTATGGCCCTTGTGTATGACACTACCCCTTATCATGATTGTTCCATATGTGAAGTTTCAAATCAATTGAACCAGTAGATAAAGAGTTATTGTCCGGACAAAAAAATATGTAAAAGGGGAATAACTCCAAATATATTGATGCTAGAGTTATGACCCTTGTGCATGATACTAGCCCTCATCATGCTTCTTCAATGTGTGAAGTTATAATGAATTTGGCATAACTTTGTAGGAGATATGGCCCGGACAAGAAGCGTGACAGACGGACAGACGGACAGACAGACGGATGGACAGACAGACAGACAGACGGAATCGAGCAAACCTATAGTCCCCCAACCGGTAACCGGTGGGGGACTAATAACACATAGAGAAAGATGACAGTTAAATGTGCTAATGTAAATGCATTAACCCTTTACTCCATAAATACGCCCTTTCAACTCCTTTGCAAACAATGTAGACCCAGATCAGAGGCTCCTATAGGAGCCGTCTGATCAGGCACTGCACTGTTTTTCATTCAAAATTCTCTAATGAAATTAAACCTTTCAAATTGAATGGATAATTAAATACTGATGGACCATTCAACTTAAGTATTCATAGAAACACATGGCTTGCATAATGGGTCATAGGACACTTAAACATTGCACTGGGTGTAGACCCAGACAGGAGGGCTCCTGTGACTTTTGAGCTATTTCAAATTCTTTTCAATTTCACATCAAACACTGAAGAGAACTTAAATGTAAAAAAGGCGTCAAAAACTAACCTACAATTTTTGCAGACATGGTTTTGACATCCGGTAGTCATAAGGATATCGGCATTCAGATATACCAATAGAAGCATCTTTGTGAAATCATGGCAGGTAGATTTGTATGATTATATCTTATCTCAATCCTTTTAATGCTGAGGTCTCTGAACGGATTTTGTGGCTGTTGCAAATGGGGGAGTCTATTTTGAATGAATGAATGGATGGAATGAATCGGTTAACCCTATACCTGGTTGAGATGCCTTTTGATGGATGGCTTCGCAAGTAGGGTAGACTCAGATCAGACAGTTCCTGATTGTCAAACACATAAACACATCACTTTTAGTTTATTTATGAAAATTGAATCCCCTACTGCACTTTAACCCTTTCCCTGTTCTATATTTAGGCCAAATTTCAATACCTACTGAATATTCATTAACAAAATAGTTATAGAGAAATATGGAAGGTGGAACATTGTAGACAGCTTAGAAAGCAAAGAAACAGATCTATAAAATTTTATTAGCAAACAGAGCAGACCCTGATCAGACGGCTCCTATAGGAGCCGTCTGATCTGGGTCTACTCTGTTTGCAGATGCGTGAAAACACGTTTATATGAGGGAAAGGGTTAAATAACTGCTCATGAACAGATTTATTTAAACCAAGTCTGCAATTTTCATTTTTGGTGTTGCTGCTTTTTGCTTTCAAAGGATCTCTTATTTTCAGAATTCAACCTTTTCCCTCATATAAACACCGTTTCACATATTTGCAAATAGAATAGACCCAGATTAGATGGCTGCTACAGAAGCCGTCTGATCTGGGTCTTCTCACGTGTTAGCTTAAAGGAATTTGAAAAATATGTTTCTTTACTTTCTAACATGGCCACAATTTTCCACTGTTCATATTTCATGATAACTCTTTTTATTCATGAATATTCGGAATATATGGTATTCGGTATGGACATTTGGAATATACATAGAACAGGGGAAGGGTTATATATGAATATTCATATAAGAAATAATGATGTCATGAATAAGGATTAGATTAATTTGTTATAATAGCACATGGACACAGAATCTTTTAGCAATGGCAGAAACTGTAGAATCTGATCTGTAGAATACCATAAGCAAACAGAGCAGACCCTGGTCAGATGACTCTGTTTGCAGAGGTGTAGAAAGGTGTGTTTATGGAGTAAAGAGTTAACCCTTTCCCTGTTCTGTGTTTAGTCCAAATTTTAAATACCCATTGAATATTCATGAACAAACCAGTTATAATCAAATATGGAAGGTGGTACATTGTAGCTATTTTTGAAAGTAAAGACACAGATCTATCAAATTCCATAAACAAACAGAGTAGACCCTGATCAGACGGCTCCTGTAGGAGCCGTCTGATCTGGGTTTCCTCTGTTTGCAAATGCATGAAAACACGTTTGTATGAGGGAAAGGGTTAAACAGTGAAAATTCAGCGGTGAAAAGGTTAAATGATGTCATGTTTGGACCAGAGAGGATTTTAGTAGGTGGAAGGATATTTCAGAAGGATATTTGTTTCTATTATTACCTACCAGATAGTATTTGGCACAAATCCCATGTTCTGGGTACAGAAAAAAACCAAATTGGTATTTATTGCCAATACCACCTGCTTCTGTTTTGAATCTTGACTTTTGGTCGGTTGTTTCAACAAGTGCTCACATGAAACGAGGGTTCTGAATATTCATTTAAGCAGAGGTCCAGATAAGATGCATAAATTAAATTATATTTATTTCTGCACCAAACCTAATATGTCATTACCACTCTTTAGAATTGTCTCTTTGAGTGGTTACAACATAGGTTGGAAAACTGGGTTTGATGGGAAAATGACAATTTTAGTATTTGAGTATGCATCTTTATCTGTTTTTCTGTGTAAGCAATAATACATTTTGGCTCAGGCAGAAACTGTCAAATGATGAGATATATATTATACCGTATGCAAACAGCAGACCCTGATCAGATGGTCAGCAACAAAAATGATGATGTTAACATTGCAGTTCTTAGTATTACTGGAAGTGAAAAACTGCAGATTTCTAAAAGACTTGAAATATTTATTTGAAGTTTTAAACCCTTCCAGTGCAGGGAGCGAGTCACTGATGTCCTTTGCAAACAGTGACGACCCACATCAGAGGGTTCATAGAGGAGCCTTTTCATCAGGGTCTGAACAATTTGTCATATGCCATGCATGTTACACCTTTCTTTAAGATACAACCTCTTTTAATCAATCTACCGAAAAGGAGCATTTACTAGAGAAAAGGAAAAGTTTAGAATTGTGTGGTTTTGAAACCATTGTGATAAATAGAGCATTTGCTCCTATAGGAGCAAATGCTCTATTTATTACAATGGTTTCAACAGGTGACTTTTGCAGAGGGCGTAAACAGGCGTCAATATAAGGGAATTGGTTAAGAAATAGTACAGATCTGATTGTACAGTTCCTGAAGTTGCCAAATATTCTACCGAAAAGGAGCATTTACTAGAGAAAAGGAAAAGTTTAGAATTGTGTAGTTTTGAAACCATTGTGATAAATAGAGCATTTGCTCCTATAGGAGCAAATGCTCTATTTATCACAATGGTTTCAAGAAGTGGTTATTACAGAGGCATATAAAGGTGTATTTGAACCTCTTTTAATCAATCTACCGAAAAGGAGCATTTACTAGAGAAAAGGAAATATTTAGAATTGTGTAGTTTTGAAACCATTGTGATAAATAGAGCATTTGCTCCTATAGGAGCAAATGCTCTATTTAACACAATGGTTTCATAAAGTGACTTTTACAGAGGCGTAGAATTTCTTTTCCCTGAATGTTCATGTTGAGGAACGTTGTCCTGTTTGAAATTTAGCATTTAAGTCCATATGAAAATTCAGCATTGATAGGGTTAAACCTTAATACTTTGATATGCATGACAGAAACTGTAGACACAGATCTGTATAATACCACAAGCTCACACAGCAGACCCTCATCAGATGGCTCCCAATAAGTCCCTTATATTGACGCCTTAAAAGTTTTGACGCCTCTGCAAAAGTCACCTGTTGAAACCATTGTGATAAATAGAGCATTTGCTCCTATAGGAGCAAATGCTCTATTTATCACAATGGTTTCATACTACAAAATTCTTAAATTTTCCTTTTCTCTAGTTAATGCTCCTTTTCGGTAAATTTATTCAAAGTGGTTGGATCTAAAAATAGCTTATGAGGTAATGGGTTTAAAGTCCCTTAGGATTTGGGTCTACTTTGTTTGCAAATGAGTTTGAAAGACATAATTATGGAGTAAAGGATTAACCCTTTCCTCAGTACAAGTGCCTTTTTTTGCCTTTGCAAACAGAGTAGACCAAGATCAGATGGCTCCTGTAGGAGCTGTCTGATAAGGGTCTTCTCTGTTTACTGATGAAATTATGATAGATCTGACTCTACAGTTACTACCAATATCAAATCTTTATGTGTATATACGGTAATTATGCCATTATAAAAACATCAGCCGATAAAATGTGTGTCTTACATGAATATTCAACAGAGAAAGGGTTTAACCATTTCCTCCATAAATACGCCTTTCTACGCCTCTGTAAAAGTCACTTTATGAAACCATTGTGATAAATAGAGCATTTGCTCCTATAGGAGCAAATGCTCTATTTATCACAATGGTTTCGAACTACAAAATCCTAAAATTTTCCTTTTCTCTAGTTAATGCTCCTTTTTGGTAGATTTATTCCAAATGGTTGGATCTAAAAATAGCCTATGAGGGAATGGGTTAATGCATGGTCTGTAAACATTGAGCTGATATCTGTCAGCTCTATTCTTAAAGCTTGAACATGACATAAGACATACATAAACATTCGTTTCTGTGATGTCTTTCCAGAAAAAAGTCAGTACATTGATTGTTTAATATTTAATAAACATGAAAAGTAAACTGTAGGGTGGGTAGACTATAGGGCGTGTTTCTTTTGAATTCTTGTGGTCTATGATATTAAGAGCCGTATGTCTTTCATATCAACTCTTTGTACAGTGAACCCTCATTATACCGGCATTTGTTACAATGGCACCCTCGTTATACCGGCAGTATGCATTGAAATAAAATTACCGTCTTTTAAACAACCACTGAATAAATAGGTACAATGCCATAGATATTCAATGGGTATCGAAATTTGAAATAAACATAGAACATTGAAATGGTTAATTACTAAAATCGTCATTTCTCCACCAAACCTTATGTTGTGACCACTCTTTAGAATCGTCTCGACTTAGAGACAATTCTAAAGAGTGGTCACAACATAGGGTTCAGTGGAGAAATAAAGAAGTTATTTTTGAAAATGTTATAATTTATACATCTACAGAGGATCTAAATTTTAAACATCTTTTCCAAAATACATAGTGGAACATGGCCAAACTTCACTGGGATGGTCCTTAGTTAGTCCTCTAAGTTATATAAAGGGTTCCAGTTCAGTGCATAGGTCGGTCACAATAGCTAAAAATAGACACTAATGCATATTTCTTTTAACCCGTTACTCCATAAATATGCCTTTCTATGCCTTTGCAAACGGAGTAGACCCAGATCAGATGGCTCCAATAGAAGTCATCTGATCAGGTTCTGCTTATGAAATAATATCGATATGATGCTACAGTTTCAGTGTCATGGCTAAAAGTTCATCATTCTGTTCATGTGCCATAAAGTTCATCTGTTCATTTGCCATTAACCCTTTCCCTGTTCTATGTTTATTACAAATTTTAATACCTACTAAATATTCATGGAAAAAATAGTTAAAATGAAACATGGAAGGTGGAATATTGTAGCCATTTTAGAAAGTAAAGACACAAATCTTTAAAAATTCTATAAGCAAACAGAGTAGACCCTGATCAGACGGCTCCTCTAGGAGCCGTCTGATCTGGGTCTACTCTGTTTGCAAATGCGTGAAAACACGTTTATATGAGGGAAAGGGTTAAACTAATTGATATCAATAGTGTCATTATTTCTTGCATCATTGAATATGGAGTAAAGGGTTAAACAGCATCTTCTCCTAAACCTCTTATTGGAATAAGACACAGGAATTTAATTGGTTCGGGTTTACTGCATGTGTAGATCACAGGAGACAAAAATAGATTTTAACCCATTCCTGCATATTGACGCCTTTTGACGCCTCTGTAAAAGTAACTTTTAGAAATCATTCTGATAAGGAGAGCATTTGCTCCATAGGAGCAAATGCTCTATTAATCAGAATGGTTTCAAAATTACACAATTCTAAAAAAAAAAATCCTTTTCTCTAGAAAATGCTCCTTTTGGTTAGACTTTTTCAAAGAGGTTATGTCTAAAAATAATCGAAGTGGGAATGGGTTAATGAACAAATTGTTTAAATGAATTGTAGAATGGCATATGACTAAACTTCGCATGAATTATCTCCTCAGGATGTAATCGATCACTTGCTTTCCCTGTTCTGTATGGGTGCTCATGTCCTCACCAAGTATCATTAAAAACATACTCTTAACCCTTTACTCCATGAATATTTATGAGTTTAACCCTTTCCTTCATAGGGTATTTTTAGACCTAACCTCTTTGAATGAATCTACCCAAATGGAACATTTACTAGAGAAAAGTAAAATTTTAGAATTTTGTAGTTTGAAACCATTGTGATAAATAGAGCATTTGCTTCTATAGGAGCAAATACACTATTTATCACAATGGTTTCAAGAAGTGGTTATTACAGAGGCGTAGAAAGGCGTATCTATGGAGGAAAGGATTAACTCCTATCATCTCAAACAGTATTTTGGTATGTATATATTGGCCATTATTTCTATGAAAGGCAGGATAAACTTGTGCCTAAAAGATCATGAGTGCAAACAGTGCAGGCCCTGGTCAGACAGCTCCTACATTGCAAAAATGCGTAGAAAAGCGTATCTATGGAGTAACGTGTTAACCCTTCGCTTGCTATTCGTGTCAATATACCTACCTGTAAATAGTGAAGACCCAGATGAGACAGCTCCTGCAGGAGCTGTCTCATCAGGGTCTGCACTATTTACAAGTTGATTGTGCAACCATTGCACTCCACAGCAGTGACTGCACAGCGAAATACTTGTACACAGTGAAGATATATGTAATTAAACAACAGGGCATGGGTAAAGAAGGAGAAATATTTTTTTAAAATTCAGCAAGAGAAGGGTTAAGCATTAATGTGGGGATTTTGGTCAATACCGTAACAAATTATCTGGATCTAGATGAGACTCCAAGTATCTTGGCTTATACTGTTTGACACTCGGATCAGATGTTTTGATAAGTAAAAGTAGAAGTGAATTTACAGAACAGAGATTTATATAAGTTTGTGGAGTTGACAAGCAAACAAGGCAGGTGCTGTCTGATCTGGGTCTACTTTGTTTGCAAAGGCGTAGAAAGGTGTATTTATGGAGGAAAGGGTTAAGATAAATTACTATCTCTTTGCTTACTAATTAAAAGTGGTCTGCAAGATTTGTCACCTGCTAAAATTCTGAATGTGATTTTTTTCCTTCCATTTTGCCTCAAAGACGCAATCAGAGTGGCACAGAGTTTTGATTCTGATGAGAGACCAAGTTACACAGTGTCTCATGTGAGTTCAAACTGTTTGCATAGATTACCACAAATTTGCTGCTTGTGTGCGAGGAGATAAACACTGCCTTGTTTATCCAGCAGCGACCATTTGGTAAATATTTAGCTTCTTGGAGTCTGGATTGATAACCAATTTGGGGGCATAGGTAAAGGTAATTATCGCTTGAAGTCTTTGCATGCTGCCTGCTGGATTCTTCCCGAACTTCTGGAACTGTGTTTACCCAGATTTATTCCGGATATGAGTGGTTGGAGTTCTAAGTTTGTACTATTATTTCGTTATTTTGTGACCAAAAGAGAAAACTTAGAAAATTTGGAACCACGAATCTTTGGAAATACAGGAACATCTAAAAAAAAAAGAATGTTTTGATTCTAACAGTACATTTGTCTTCAATTTCTTTTAACCTGTTACAGTTACTCCATGAATATTCATGTAAGATATATTGACATGAATATTATCTAGATTAATTGCTATAATAGTACATGGGCACAGGAATGTTTGGCCGTGGCAGAAACTGAAGACTCATATCTATACTATATCATAAGCAAACAGAGTAGACCCTGATCAGAAGGCTCTGATCTGGGTCTACTCTGTTTGCAAAAGCATAGTAAGGCGTATTTATGGGTAAATGGTTCAAAGATAAGAAAATTGGTTCAAAGTGGAACAGGTGAAATCCTAAAAGATACGCAGAGTTACTTGATGTTATACCTAGATCTAGGTCCATGCTTATAAAGCTTTTTAGTTGAGTCTGAGTTCGTTCTCAAGCTTTTGATTGGTCAGATTTGAGTTATCAAGCTTTTGATTGGTCAGATTTGAGCCAAAGGCTCAAATCTGACCAATCAAAAACTTGAGAACGAGCTCAGACTCAACTAAAAGTTTTATAAGCATGGACCCAAGACTGTATTCACACTTTATCATAAATTGCATTGAACATAAAAAAGATACAGTAAAAGCTCATTAAATGGAACTTTTTCACTAAAGATGGTTACTTAACCCTTTCCCTCATTATAAATGTGATTTTACGTATTTGCAAATAGGAGCTATAGGACTCCTATAGGAGCTGACTGATCAGGGTCTGCTCTGTTCGTTAATGGAATTTGAAAAATAGGTTCCTTTTCTTTCTAAAATGGGACAATGTTCCACCTTCCATGTTTCATTATAACTATTTTGTTCATGAATATTCAGCAGGTATTGAAATTTGGAATAAACACAGAACAGGAAAGGGTTAATGCGGGACAAAAGTCATGCAGAAAGCTCCCTGAATGTCACCCTGCATTAAGCTATCACATGTCTAAAAGACCAATTAATTATGATTCTTTAAATCATGTGTTTGGATTTGCGTGGTTTTACTGCATACATGTACGTACATGTATAGGCTAGGGAAGAAATTAGCAAGCCTGCCAAGATGATGATCTCTGATTTCCATCAAGGTTTATTTTTTTACACAGTTGGATGGTGCTGGATGAAGGGAGCAACTGTTTTAGATGAGTGAGTGAGAGCCTGGGGGATTGTTGTTTTTCCTTGGAGCAATAAATTGTAAGTGTTGCCTTCTTATTGTATTTATAACTGCATATTTCTGTTTTTCTACTGTAACACAGTGCTTGAGATTTAGCTATTAAGATAAATTTATCTGTAGTGCACTATGGACAAGTTTGAATACCTTTACAAATAAAATGACCTTATGAATATTAATTAGATTAATTGTAATAATAGCACATATTAAGGCACAGCAAATTTTGGTCATGGCAGAAACTGTAGAATCGTATCTATATTATTACATAAGCAAACAGAGCAGACCCAGATCAGACGGCTCTTACAGGAGCTGTCTGATCCGAGTCTACTCTGTTTGCAAAAGTGTAGAAAGGTGTATTTATGGATCGTATTGACACACGAGTGTTTGGCCATGGCAGAATCGAGCCATCTGATATGTTTAAAAAACTTTGTCAACATGCAAACAGTTAATGAGACTTGTCAGTGGTGTTGTTATTAGTCTAGACCTAGACTGACCTAGGCTTTTTTGTCAGGATAGAAATACAATACTCCAGTTACTGATGATTGTCTAAGCAGTGTTAACCCAGTTTAGTTAGTTGATTTCTAACAGTTTGCACATTTGAAAAACCCAACATTACTTTTTCCTTGTGATGCTGCACATTATTTACAGGAGTCACCTGATCTGGGTCTTCTCTGTTTGCAAAAGCGTAGGGCGTATTTATGGAAGAAAGGGTTAAGTGGCCAGGAGTCCTGCTATCATCACTTTGATTGCTGAATGGATCATAAGTGTTTAACTATATAGTCTATTCATTATGAAAGTGTGAAATTTTAGAGAGGAATTTGAATTACAATAAGTTCAGACCCTGATCAGAGGGCTCCGATCTGGGTTTACACTGTTTTGCAAAAGCCAGTACACTCATTTCCTATATTCAAAGGGTTAAAGACATTAACCCATTCCCTTATAGGCTATTTTTAGATCCCACCTCTGAATAAATCTATCGAAAATGAGCAATAACAAGAGGTAAGAATTTGTTTCGAAATGTGTAGTATTGAAACCATTGTGATGAATTATAGAGCATTTGCCACTATGGAACTAATGCTCTGTTTATCACAATTGTTTCAGAAAGTGACTTTTACGTAGGCATCAAAAGGCATCAATATGAGAGAAAATGGGTTAATTGGTTGTTGGAGACAGGTTCTAAGGAATGCCTCAGGTCTAGTACATTCTTAGCAAATGAACCATACCAGAAGAGGTATGTGGTCAATTTCTTCTCTCCCTCACTCTGTGGATATTACCTGTTCTGAAGCTGTAGTAATTAGTTTGCTGAAGCCATTTGTGGCAAGACAATGAATTTGTTACATTGTATTCAACAGTACATGTACTTCCTTTGAGTTTGCAAAACAGTCGGAAAGGAAGAAAAGATGTTTTAATATTAAGTCTTAACATAGGTCCAATCTATTTTATTAGTCATATTTTAATGAATTATTTTATTTAAACCTTTCCTCCATAAATATGTCTTTCTACGCCTCTGAAAAAATCACTTTATGAAACCATTGTTATAAATAGAGCATTAATTTTGCTCCTATACTGAGCAAATGCTCTATTTATGACAAGGGTTTCAAAACTACACTATTCTAAACTTTTCCTTTTCTCTAGTTAATACTCTTTTTGGGTAGATTTATTCAAAGAGGTTGGATCTAAAAATATCCTATGGAGGAACGGGTTAAGACAGATAGTATAGACCCTGATCAGATTTCATGCTCCTTCTATTTCCGATAAGACTTGTCAGCACTAAAGCAGTAAAAATGAAAAATTGATAATTAAAAAAATATACATGTATATATTTCTCAATCAAACCCTTATTTCTGTTACTCATTGAGGTGACTGTAAAAAGAAACAGCATGATAGTGTTTGATGGATCAGTGTATGCCTTATTTACAGCCCTGGGTTTATCCCTTTACTCCATGAATATTCATATAAGAAATCATGAATATTAATTAGAACAATTGTTATAGTAGCTCACGAATACAGGAACTGTAGAATCTTATCTATATCATATCATATGCAAACAGAGTATACCCAGATCAGATGGCTCCCACAGGAGCCATCTGATCTGGGTCTACTCTGTTTGCGAAGGCGTAATTATTACATATAAACTCAACATTTGCTCACAGTAGTTGTTTGAAAGTACAATGTATGTTTGTTTTCCAAGCAGAAGATACTGTTGCAGAATACCTGGCGTAATATTGAGCCAAATTAACTCTTTGCCAACTAGCATCGCGGCACGTTTGATATCCTACGCAAACAGTTCTGATCCCGATAGGATGCTGAGTGACTTGGCATTTCATCAGGATCAAAACTGTTTGGCACTGTAACTTTGAGGAGAAATAGAAGAAAATTTAAAATTTTGCATACAACCATTTATACATTAGAAAATTTCTTGGCATGCAAAGAGTCAATCATTTTAATGCAGAGAAGCAAGTGCACTGGCATTTTCAAACAGTGTAGACCCAGATGAGAGGGCTCCTACAAGAACCCTTTGATCAGAGTCTGCACTGTTTGTCATTCAAAATCTTCTAGTGAATTTAAATCTTTCGTATTGAATGGACTCTACAGTTTTATATTGATGGACTATTCCACTTTGACTATTCAACGTTCAAAAGGTTATGGTATCTCTGGTGAGTCAAAGAATGTTTTGTTCTGGAGGGGAAAATAATTCCTGGCATTTGGCGCGATTGTCATCTATAAAAATCAAAGCTTTCCTCAAAGCTCAAGGTCGATTTAGTTGATGTTTTTGTCTTTAACCTCATTTCCTCATAGGCTATTTTTAGACACAATATCTTTGAATAAATCTACTGAAGAGCAGAAATTTACTATCAAAAAGGAAATTTTGTAGTTTTGGAACCATTGTGATAAATAGAGCATTTGCTCCATGTTTATCACAATGGTTTCAAAAAGTGACTTGCACTGAGGCATCAAAAGGTGGCTATATGAGGGAATGGGTTAAACCCGTAACTCCATAAATACCCCTTTGCAAATAGAGTAGACCAAGATCAGATGGGAACCAGCTGATCAGGGTCTGCTCTGTTAGCTTATGGAATTATATTGATCTGATTCTCCAGTTTCTGCCATGGACATGTGCCATTGTAAAACAATAGTCTGTTTAATATTCATCATGTCATTATGTCTTATATGAGAATTATAATTCATAGAGTTAATGAATTATTCAGATACTTTAACCCATTACTTCATAAATATGTCTTTCTTTTCCTTTGCAAACACAGTAGACCCAGATCAGACGGCTCCTATAGGAGCCGTCTGATCAGGGTCTGCTCTGTTTGCTTATGGAATGATATAGATGTGATTCAATAGTTGCTGCTTTGGCAAAAATTTCATGTGTTAATATGTCATTTTGAAAATCAATCTAATTAGTATTCATGACATCATTGTTTCTTACATAAATATTCATGGAGTAAAGGGCTTAGAAACAATTCTTTGTCTAATCTGGACCTAAACTGTAAAAATTACCCTAAAATATTCCACAGACAAACTTATAGTTTAGTGCAGATCCAGATCAAACGGCCCCTGAAGTGACATGTATCAAAATTGTTAATATCGAAACATTCAGCCTTATATACTGGTCGAGAGTGTAGATTGGGTATCTGAATATTTATAGTATATACGATATTACAAAATCTTCTGTAGCATACAAAGAGACAAGGAAGTATGGAAAAGATGTAATTGAAAAACCAGCAGCATTACAACTGGTATGTCTGTTAGACCTACGCCGTTTGACTCTTTCGATGAAAGAAGTCAGATTGAGGTTAGAAAAAAGTGTATAAACATATGTGAGGGCTTATTGTCACTGGAGACATGCTTCATTCCTAGGAACTTTACATCTCTTTGCATGGTATTGATAATCTCTGACCATCTACAAAAACAGTTTGTAACTATGAGAGAGTCCTGCAGAAAATTCTGTAACTAATGAGCTTCCCTAACAGTTTTATCCCAGGTACATGTAGTATGCTTTAGAAAGCATGCAGCCTTGGTCTTTTCAATACATATGTATGTCCGTACGTCCAGCAAATCATGCGCTTTCACATAAACCAATGGGATGATTTACTTCAAACTTTCACAGATGAACATGCATGAACATAAAATAAAGGAATTTTTGCTGTGACCATTTCTTCCAGAGTTATAGGACTATAAATTTTCTTCACTATTTAAGTTAACCCTTTCCCTGTTCTACATTTAGTCCAAATTTCAGTATCTACTGAATATTCATGGACAAAATAGTTATAATGAAATATGGAAGGTGGAACACAGTAACCATTTTAGAAAGTAGAGAAACATATATCTATCAATTCACAAACACAGCAGACCCTGATCAGATGGCTCCTATAGGAGCCGTCTGATCTGGATCTACTGTTTGCAAATGCGTGGAAACATGTTTATATGAACGAAAGGGATAGTATATAGTGAACACATCTTAAGAGTCCAACTCCTCCTACAGTAATGTAACTGATTACACAAATAGATCCTTAAGAAAAAAAATCCTTGTCCCTGAAACCATAAGGCCCCTACCTTCCATATTTGGTTTGTAGCTTTGCCTTGTGGTCCACTGCGAAGAATTTTCAACTTACGACCCCTGGGTGAAACTTGGCCCTGCCCTTGGACTTATTAGTTTTTCATGGGGAAAATATAAGATATTACTTTTCTCTGAAACCTTAAGGCTTAGACCTTTAATTAATGGCATCCAGCTTTGCCTTATAGTTCTCTATCCAGGTTGTACAAATGATGACTTCTGGGTAAAAAATGGCCCCACCCCGAAGGTTATCTCATCGCTTCAGGGCCTCATGGCCCTCTTGTTTATGTTTTAGTTTTCATTCAATTTCAGAATAACTCTATCTAGATCTCAATTAATCTTAAGAGGAAAAAAATCATTACATAGGCACTCTAGTGGTTCATTTCATCAATGTCTCGCCATCACTGTAGTCTGATGGGAAGGCTGTCACTGGTTCCCACTTGCTATGCGCTATTTATATTCATTTCCTGCATGAGTGATTATGACTTGGTCCAATCAATGATTAACTCTTAGGGCTCTAAGCAGTTGTTGTCCCGCCAAAAGTCTCATCGATGTTAAATCTAAAGAATTGTTTTCATGCATTTTGTTTCAAAGCCATGATGGGAGTTTCAAGCAGTTTGGATCCTGATGAAATGTGAAGCTACTTGGATGTCTCGTTCAGCTCCAAACTGTTTACAAACGTTAATGTGAACTCGCCCTTAGCTCATAAATAGCTAAAATTGCTGCTAATGTAAACTGCTGATTAATCCATTCCCTCATATTGACGCCTTTTGACGACTCTAAAAGTCACTTTGTGAAACCATTGTGATAAATGGAGCATTTGCTCCTATAGGAGCAAATGCTCCATTTATAACAATGGTTTCAAAATGACACGATCTTTACTAGTATACCGTATGCTCCTTTTCAGTACATTTAATCAAAGCGGTTGGGTCTAAAAATAGCCTTTCAGGTAATGGGTTAACTCTGAATGCTGAATCTTTGACAGGGAGTTGTCTATCATTGTTTAACCCTTTCCCTGTTCTATGTTTATTCCAAATTTCAACACCTAATGAATATTCATGGATAAAATAGGTATAATGAAATAGGTATAAGGTGGAACATTGTAGCCCTTTTAGAAAGTAAAGGAACAGTTCTTTCAAATTCCATTAGCATACAGAGCAGACGCTGATCCTACAGGAGCCGTCTGATCTGGAGAGGTGTGCAAATGCTTTTACATGAAGGAAAGATCTAAACATTTTGAATGCTGAATATTGGAATGGCTCATCAGTGTTCGGTTGAGACTATAAACCGAGGTCCAATGTATCAGTGCTTTACACTGGGCATCTAAAAGAACAAGAGAAACTCAGTCGATAATAAGAGTAGGGCATCTCGCCCGGGTTTCTCTGTATCCCCTCCCTTCTCTCTGGGGCGTCCAATTAACCCGTAGTGAGCAGAAACAAACATTAATCAATACAAACAAATCATCAGTGTTTAACCCTTTCCCTCATATAAACGCCTTTTCACACATTTGCAAACAGAGTAGACACAGATCAGACATCGCCTATAGCAGCCATCTGATCAGGGCCTGCTCTGTTTGCTTTTGACATGATATAGATTTGATTTTACAGATTTTGTTATAAAGCAAAAAGTTCCTTTGAAAAGTTTATATTATGAAAATTGGGCTTGTAGATATTCACGACGTCATCATGTCTTACATGAATACAGAACAGGGTTAACCCTTTCCCTCATATAAACATATTTCCACGCATTTGCAAACAGAGTAGACCCAGATCAGACGGCTCCTAGAGGAGCCGTCTGATCAGGGTCTGCTCTGTTTGCTAATGGAATTTGAAAGATTTGTTTCTTTACTTTCTAAATGGCTGAAATGTTCAACTTTCCATATTTCATTACACATATTTTGTCTTTGAGTAAGTATTAGACAGGGAAAAGGTTAACTCTGTACCTGATAGAGACACCTTCGCTGCTAGAAGAGACGACTCTGTAGGAGCCGTCTGATGAGGGTCTGCTTTGTTTGTTTGTGGAATTATATTGATCTGATTCTGCAGTGTATGTCAAGGCCAAACATTCCTCTTCATGTGCAATTATAAAATATCAGGTAATAAATATTCTTGATGTTAATATATTTAACCCTTTACTCCATAAATACACCTTTGCAAAAAGAGTAGACCCAGATCAGACGGCTCCTAGAGGAGCCGTCTGATCAGGGTCTGCTCTGTTTGCTGATAATATAATATAAATCTGATTCTACAGTGTCTGCTAATATATTTCAGTGGATTCTCATCAGATAAAGAGTTCATTCAGTATAAAAGGCCTTAGATTTTGAATGACAAACAGTGTAGACCATAATCAGAAGGCCATCAAGAAATGTTTTGCCATGGCAGAAACTGTATAAGCATATCTATATTATTTCATAAGCAAACAGAGCAGACCCTTATCAGATGGCTTCTAGAGGAACCTTCTGATCTGGGTCTACTCTGTTTGCAAAGGTGTAGAAAGGCATATTCATGGAGTTTGTTTTTAGGTCATGATCAATTGAGCTGATAACATTTCGATAACATCAGCTTGAAGATTTTAGTGCATTGGCTTAGAGTATGGTCATGTTCTCTTTTGTTATTGGGTGAATTGGTTTGTTTACAATTCATAATATATTTCCGCATTTGCCTCGTAAATGGAATTGCGAAAGCCTGTCATCTTTATTGATAAGAATTGACACGTTCGCAGACTTGATTGAAAAATGGCATTACAGATGATTGAAAGCAGGGAGTATTGCCACAGTATTGGCAGTAGTAGTTGTAGGATACTGTAAAATATGCATGCCTTGTTATTGTTGTCTGTAAATAATGTCATTCGCTGCCATTTTGAAAATTTGATTTCTCTTCGAAAAATGTAATCAAATTGTCAAACAGCTTGGATCCCGATGAGATGCTAAGGTACACAGTTTCTCATCTAGATTCAGACTGTTTGCATTGGTTAGCGTGCAAAGAGTTTATTGGCGCTGCTCTGGTGTTGAAGGGTTTGCCTACTGTTCAGAAGACCTATACTTAATCCTTTCAAAACTGAGTAATTTTATTTGTAGAAAAATGGTCATTTTCATCAATACTCAAAGTACATTTGCCTTTGTTTTGAAAAATTATAGCCCTGTTTTAACCCTTTCCTCCATAAATACACCTTTCTACGCCTTTCTGTAAAAGTCACCTGTTGAAACCATTGTGATAAATAGAGCATTTGCTCCTATAGGAGCAAATGCTCTATTTATCACAATGGTTTCAAATTACAAAATTCTAAAAAGAATCCTTTTCTCTAGTTAATGCTCCTTTTCGGTAGATTTATTCAAAATGGTTGAATCCAAAAATGGCCTATGAGGGAATAGGTTAAAAAATAAGAGCCCAATGGTTATGAGTCAAATAGTTTGAATCCTGATTGGATGCTGAGTCAATTGTCGACCCATCTCATCTAAACTCAAACTATTTGCAAAGATGTGCACAACTCATCCCAGAGCAACAAATAACCCATTCCCTCATATTGACGCCTTTTGACGCCTCTGTAAAGGTCGCCTATTGAAACTATTGTGATAAATAGAGCATTTGTTCCTATAGGAGCAAATGCAATATTTATCGCAATGGTTTCAAACTGCAAAATTCTAAAATTTTCCATTTCTCTAGTTAATGCTCCTTTTTGGTAGATTTATTCAAAGTGGTTTGATCTAAAAATAGCTTATGAGGTAATGGGTTAAAGGTGCACACCCAAATATCTCCACCAAACCCTTCTCACACCCAAACATCTCCACCAAACCCTATGTTGTGACCCTCTTGTGAATCATCTCTCTTCGCGGTGATTCTAAAGAGTGATCACAATATAAGAGTTTGGTGGAGAAAATAAAGATGTTATTCTTGAAAATAAGATAAGTGCAAAAAACAACTTAATCAGTTTCTTATCAATTTGTTCTTTCCTTTTTGTTTGACTCAGAACAAACCTTGGCACAGAGATCCATCAAAACTTGTCCTACTTGAAGTAGCAGATAGTAGTGTTGGTTGGGAATCAAACCCAAACATTTTACACAATCATCGGTACATGTCCACGATCATCATTAAAAAATCACGATTAAATTCTTATATGGCAGGCTTATTTGAGTTTGGGTAAAGGCCAAAGATGGATTGTAGGTTTTCAATCAATGTATATCCAGACCAGTCTCTTTGTCCAAACATGACATTTGATAGGGTAAACTCTGTTTCTAATCTTAGCCCTTCTCTTGCTGAATTTTAAAATACATTTCTCCTTCTTTACCCATGCCCTGTTGTATAATTAGAGATATCTTCACTGTGTACACGTATTTCGCTGTGCAGTGCACTGGTTGCACAATAAATTTGTAAATAGTGCAAACCCTGATGAGACAGCTCCTGCAGGAGCTGTCTCATCTGGGTCTTCACTATTTACAGATAGGTATATTGACGCGAATAGCAAGTGAAGAGTTAAGAGTACAAAATAATTCTCTTCAGTTAAAACAATGTGACAAATAATGTGTTAAAACCTAATAAGATTTTGGTATTGTCTGGCTTTTACTGTTTGCTAAAGTGTATGTATGTGTCTCCATAAGATTATTTATAAATAGTCTATGATGGCCTGTCCTTCGTCGATTATCGCGGTGGAACCTGTACGATGTGATCGCCGAGTAATGCGATTAATCGGCACATCACTAGCAGACAGTGTAGAGTCCCTGGTCAAACAGCTAGGAGCAGTTTGATCTAGGTCTACACTATTTGCCTAAGTTTATCTAAGCATTTGGCATAATTATGGTAGGCTAAAGAAAGGAATGAGTTAACATTGCTTGGTGCTGTAATCAGATTTTAGTCCATTTATGTCTTGCCCGCTTGGTTAGCCAGACATTATTAGACAGTGGGGTGATAATTATGTCAGACCAAGTGACACTCAAAGTCAATTATTGCTCTTGTTAGGATTCAGCTTTCGAAAGTAACCACCACATGAAATATGATGAGATATTCACACATGCAAGTCATAATCATTTTTTTCCAGGATTATGGAAGTTGAATTAAAGATACAACGTATTAACCCATTTCTCCACAAATACACTTTTCTATGCCTTTGCAAACAGAGTAGATCCAGATCAGATGGCTCCTATAGGAACTGTCTGATCAGGGTCTGCTCTGTTTGCTTATGAAATAAAAATAGATATCATTCTATAGTTTCTTCCATCTCTAAAATTTCCCATGTTCAAGTGTTATAATAAAACTTAAATTAATTAATAGTCATATACAGTGAAACCCCGCTAATGCGACCACTTAATAAACAGCCACTAATGTTGTCTAAAGCAGGTGGTTGCTTAATGCAGGGTGAAAGTTATGCAGAAAGCTCCTAGAGGAGCTTTCTGCATAACTTTCGTCCTGCATTAAGCTACCACCTGCCTCTGCCACCCAGAATTATGCCCCTTTTTGGTGGTCGCATTAGCGTGGTTTTACTGTATAATATCATTATTTCTTACATGAATATTCATGGAGTAAAGGGTTAAGGTAAGTTAAATTGTGGACATTTTGAACTACTCTTTGCTGCATACAAGCAGCAAATTGGTAATAGCCTATTCAGACAGTTTGGATCCAGATGAGATGCAGAGTAAGTTGGCATCTGATCATGTTCCAAACTGTTTGACATTCTGATTTGTGAAGAAAAATGATGGAAAAATTAACTTTCAGCATCACAACTTGACAACAGTTTTTGCAGACATTTACTTACAAGGGTACAATATTAAGTTAACTGGACCCCTCATATAAACACCTTTTCATGCATTTGCAAACAGAGTAGACCCAGATCAGACGGATCATATAGGAGCCATCTGATCAAGGTCTGCTTTGTTTGCGAGTAGATTTTGATAGATCTGTTTCTAAAATTGCTACAACCATCTACCTTTTCATGCATTTGCAAACAGACTTAACCTAGATCAGATGGCTCACAAGAGCCATCTGATCAGGGTCTGCTCTGTTTGCGAGTGGAATTTGATAGATCTGTTTCTAAAATTCTAAAATTGCTACAACCGTCTACCTTTCATATTTCTTTATAACTATTTTGTCCATGAATAATCAGTAGAAAATGAAATTTGAAATAAACATAGAACAGAGAAAGGGTTAAAACATTGCCTTTTTGAATGAAATAACTTCTGCTTATCAAGGCATGAAAACAATAATGATATTGATACTGTGTGTGAAATGCTTGGCATGCAAGGTTATTGCCATCTATAAGTTACTGTTTTCAACGATTTGACCCTTTGAATGTCAGAAATGGGTGTACTGGCATATGCAAGCAGTGTAGACCCAGATCTTAGGACACCCGAGGGAAATTTCTGATCTGGGTCTGCACTATTTGTCTTTCATAATCTTCTTGCAAATTTCATACTTAACCCTTTCCTCCATAAATATACCTTTCTACGCCCCTATATAAGTCACCTGTTGAAACCGTTGTAATAAATAGAGCATTTGCTCCTATAGGAGCAAATGCTCTATTTATCACAATGGTTTCAAATTACAAAATTCTAAAAAAAATCCTTTTCTCTAGTTAATGAACCTTTTGGGTAGATTCATTCAAAGAGGTTGAAGACACTCTCAGTAACCCTTTCCCTGTTGCATATTCATGTAAGAAATAATGAATATTTATCAGCTGAATTTTTATATTGACGTATGTACATAGGATATTTTTGTAGAATCATATCTATATAATTCCATAAGCAAACTGTGCAGACCCTGATCAGACGGCTGCAAAGGCATAAATAGGTGTTTATATTCATGAGGGAAAGGATTAACCCTTTCCTTCATATAAACGCCTTTTCACGCATTTGCAAACAGAGTAGACCCAGATCAGATGGCTCCTATAGGATCTGATCAGGGTCTGCTCTGTTTCCTAAAGGAATTTGATAGATCTGCTTCTTTACTTTCTAAAATGGCTACAATGTTCCACCTACCATACTTCATTTTAACTATTTTGTACATGAATATTCAGTAGGTATCAAAATTTGAAATAAACATAGAACAGGGAAAGGGTTAAGCAATGATGGGCCATTCAAATTGGAAAAATTCAGCTTTCAAAGGATTTAATCGAGGTTTTAGTGTAATACTTGTAACAACATTTGCCAACAATCTTTTAATTTTAGCTTCTATGTTTTTCAAAGAAAAGAAGTGAAGGTTTTGCCTCTGTCATGCAAAAACTTTGACATCTTGTCTCAGTTTCCAAATCAGTACAGCCATCCATATCAGACTTCACACAAGTGTTTACCATTACAACAAAAGGCCTGGTCTAGTCAAGTGGCCATTATTCTATCACACATAACCCTTTACTGAAGTAAAATATTAACTTCATGAATATTTTCTAGCTGATTTTTTATAATGAATAATGAACACGGGATTTATAGCTTTGGCAGAGACTGTAGAATCAGATCTATATAATTTATTTTATACAGTAAGACCTCTCTATAACGGTCACTAAATGGTTAATTAGTTGGTATTTAGGGCAGGTGGCTGCTTAAAGCAAGGTGAAAGTGAAACAGAACGCTCCTATAGGAGCGTTGTTTTACTTTTACCTTGCTTTAAGCAGCCACCTGCCTTTAACACAAAGTACTTGATGTAATTTAGTGGCCATTATAGAGAGGTTTTACTATATAAGCAAACAGAGCAAAACCTGGTTAGAAGGCTCATACAGGAGCCATCTGATGAGGGTTTGCTCTGTTTGCTTATGGAACAATATAGATCTGATTCCACAGTTTCTTCTAAGGTCAAGAAAATCTGTGTTCATGTACCATTGTAAAAAATCTGCTAATAAATATTCATGATGTCATTATTTCTTACATGGATATTGAACAGGGAAAGTCTAAGTTAGCATCATTTTGAGTCAAATATATCTTTGCCCACAGCATTATGTAGAACCACACATAGTGTGTGTGAATGGGTCAGAAACTTAGTATTGATCACACCCTGCTTGTAATGTCAAAAAAATGTTAACTTGACTGTTTTTATGCTTGGGCTAAAGTAGTGATAACCATGGAAACAGCTTGAATCCAGATCAGATGCAGAGTAACTTGGCGTCTCATCTGGATCCAAACTGTATGGCTCTCTGACTGTATTTCTTAAGTGAAATTTTTTATGGAAAATTAACTTAGAGAATTGTAGCAGATAACAGTCTTTCCAAACAGCAGTAACTTAGCATTGCAAGGAGTTGATATTGATTGGTCCCTGTTTGTAATTGGCCCTCATCTTGGTGATTGCATCCCTAATTTTTTTTCTGCTTGTGACTCAGAGACCTTGTTACACACTTAGCATGGTTAAACTTAACTGTTGTACCTAGGACGAGCCCAGGGGGGAAATTTACCTAAGAAATGTTCTAAAACCTAACTTAGAGATCTGTCTATTGACTTGTAATGGAAAAAGGGCCCTAGATCTTAAATTGGGACCTAGGCACAAAGTGTCTTTACTCCATTTAAACTCCATTTTACGCCTTTTAACATCTTTGCAAACAGAGTAGATCCAGATCAGGTGATCCCTATAAGAGCCATCTGAGCAGGCTCTGTTTGCATATGGAATAATGTAGACCCAATACTACAGCTTCTGCCATGATCATCATTTAATGTGTTCATCTTATTAGTCATTAAGGCATTGAGTAAACGGTTAGCTAATAAAATGTACAAAAACATATAATTCATCCATTTCTTCCCCAAAAAATAAAATCAAAATGAAATTTTAAACCAAAAAATTAGATCTTGTTACAATGATGGACAGTTCTACTTTGACCGAGTGTAGTAGTTAACTCTTTCCACCATAGGCTATTTTTAGACACAACCTTTTTGGACGAATCTACCCAAAAGGAGCATTTACTAGAGAAAAGTAAAACTTTAGAATTTTGTAGTTTGAAACCATTGTGATAAATAGAGCATTTGCTCCTATAGGAGCAAATGCTCTATTTATCACAATGGTTTCAGGAAGTGGTTATTACAGAGGCATAGAAAGGCATATTTAATGGGGGGGGGTTTAACCCTTTAGTCTATAAATATGCCTTTGCAAACACAGAAGACCCAGATCAGACAGTTCCTGTAGGAGCTGTCTGATCAAGGTTTGCTTATGAAATAATAAACAGTAAAATGCCGCTAATGCGACCACCAAAAGAGGTATAATCATGGATGGTAGAGGCATGTGGTAGCTTAATGCAGGACAAAAGTAATGCAGAAAGCTCCTAGAGGAGCTTTCTGCATTACATTGCCCTGCATTAAGCAACCACCTGCTTATTAAGACACCCATGTTTATTCATTAAGTGGTCGCATTAGAGGGGTTCTACTGTAGTTCTGATTCAACAGTTTCTGCCAAGGCCAACATTTCCCTGTGTCCATATGGCATTATTAAACTGAATCTAATTCACAACATTGCTATTTCTTTTATGAATATTCATGGAGTAAAGGGTTAATGGAATTCTTGCTACAGGAATGCCACACACTGGATAGGGATCAGTGTGAAAAGGGGAAAGATCAGCTCAATTTTTTTCTCCGACATGCAATTATAGGGGAAAATATCCCAGCGGAATTTAATAAACCACCACCAGGGTGTGCATGCAATCTGTGTTTTGAGAGTTTGATGAACATTGCAGGAATTTGGCTGGTATTGACTTCTTAACCCTGTGAATGCAGAAAACTAGACTTTAGTGTACTTGCATTAAAATTTTGTAAACAGTGTAGACCCAGATATACTGAATGGACGTTAATGGATGAACCAAGTTGAATAGCCTTTTTGCAAACAGTGTTGATTCAAATCAGAGGGCTCCTCACGAATTTAGGCTACACTATTTGCCATATTTTACAGTTTATGGAAAACTTACCCCGTCAGAATCAGCATTATAAATTCCAATGTCAATCTTGAAGGGTCAATTTTAGAATTTGGTAGTTTGAAACCATTGTAATAAATAGAGCATAGGAGCTCTATTTATCACAATGGTTTCAACAGGGGACTTTTACAGAGGGGTAGATATTCATGGACAAAATAGTTTTAATGAAATATGGAAGGTGAAATATTGTAGCCATTTTAGAAAGCAATGAAACAGATCTATCCATTTCTATTAGCAAACAGAGCAGACCCTGATCAGACGGCTCCTCTAGGAGCCGTCTGATCTTGATCTACTCTGTTTGCAAATGCATGAAAACACATTTATATGAGGGAAAGGGTTAAAGCACAATGCTATTTTTTGCCGAGTTGTCAAGAGTCACTACGATATGGTCTGGAGTGTCCGCAGTTTCCATGATTGTTGTTACTTGTTTCTCCTACTCATGACAGTGTGATACGGGCATAAGTGGTGTCAAGTAATTGAATATTTGGAATTTGGATGAAATTGGAAGTTGTTCCTTATAGTTACAATTACATATTTGGAGACTTTTGACGTGATTTGGTGATATGTTACATTAATCATTTTGTGACATGCAGATTTTCTGTGACATCGTTTCGCTGGCTAAGCTGTAAGAAATTATTTGTTATCGGTTTTCTGTCATCATTTTGGCATACCCAGTCTTGCAAGTAATCCTAGCATATACGATACGATCTTTTATTTCCCATGGTAAGGAAAATTAAAAAGTTTCTGTCAGACTTCAAGCCAAGCAAAGAGAATTTGTCTATTATGTTATACTGAATAGCATATATCATAAGTAAACAGGGCAGACCCTAATCAGACAGCTCCTACAAGAATAATCTGATCTGGGTCTACCCTATAAAGGGGTTAAAAGGCATATCTATGGAGTACATAAAACCTCTCCAAACCAAAATTCTAGTAGAGAAGAATTCAGATATGTTTTGGTAGGTAGCTGCTTAATGCAGGGTGAAAGTCTGCATGATGCAGAAAGCTCCTAGAGAAGCTCTCTGCATGACTTTCACCCTGCATTAAGCTGGGATATTAATACTTAATTCAATGTCAGGTTTAGAGGGGGTTTGCTGTAAAAGATTATGCGACCACTGTACAAGACTGCAAGGTTTCATCATTAACCCTTTCTCTCGTACAAACGTGTTTTCACGCATTTGCAAACAGAGTAGACCAAGATCAGACGGCTCCTAGGGGAGCCGTCTGATCAGGGTCTACTCTGTTTGCTAATAGAATTTCAAAGATCTGTGTCTTTACTTTCTAAAATGGCTACAATTTTCTTCCATATTTCGTTATAATCATTTTATCTATGAATATTCAGTAGGTATTGAAATTTGGAATGAACACAGTTCTAACAAGGATAGGGTTAACCCTTTCTCTCGTACAAACACTATCTCACTACTTTGCAAAAAGAGTAAACCCAGATCAATATGGCTCCTCTAGGTCTGATCAGGGCCTGCTCTTTTGCTTATGAAACTATGATATTTCTGACTAGTTTCTGGCTGTACCAAAACATCCTTTGTACATAATTATGCCATTTTAAAATTTCAGGTAATAAATATGCATGTCATTATTTCTGACACCCTTTACTCCATAAATATGCCTTTCTACACTTTTGCAAACAGAAGACCCAGAGATCAGGTGACTCCTGTAAGAGCCGTCTGATCAGGGTCTGCTCTGTTTGCTTACGAAATAATATAGATATGATTCTGCAAAGACTTCCTGTGTTCATTAGTCAGTATAAAAAATATTAATATGAATGATGTCACAGGAGTAAAGGGTTAACTTTTCAAACACTATAAAGTAATTATCATCTGAAAATCGTGTAGTCTGCTCCAAATTAAAGCTGAAGGCAGGTTTCTTTTCAGAAGCACAACTAACATGTCAAACGGAATAGGTCCTGACAAGACACAGACTTTCATTGACTTTGACGAAAGTTCAGTGTTTAACCCATTCCCTCATATTAACGCCTTTTGATGCCTCTGCAGAACTTACCTGTTGAAACCATTGTGATAAATAGAGCATTGCTCCTATAGGAGCAAATGCTCTATTCATCACAATGGTTTCAAACTACAAAATTCTAAAATTGTCCTTTTCTCTAGTTAATGCTCCTTTTCGGTAGATTTATTCAAAGTGGTTGGATCTTAAAAATAGCCTATGACCAAAGTTCAGTGTTAAAGTTAATCCTTTACTCCATAAATACAACTTTCTACACCTTTGCAAATAGAGTAAACCCAGATCAGGGGACTCCTGTAAGAGTTGTCTGATAAGAGTCTACTCATTTTCTTATGAAATTATAAAAGATCTGACTCTTTTACCAATACCAAAACAGACCATAATTATGGGTCCATTATAATGCCAGTATAAAAGTTCAGCAAATAAATATTTATGACGTCATTATTTCTTACATGAATATGAAGTTGAGCAAATTTCCATGATTTTAACCCTTCCCTGTTGAATATTCAAGCATATTTATTAACTTAAATTTTATAATGGCATACAAAGGATATGTTTATCATGATAGAAACTACAGAGTCAGATCTATTTTATTTCATAAACAAACAGAGCAGACCCTGATCAGACGGCTCCTGCAGGAGCCGTCTGATCTGGGTCTACTCTGTTTGCAAATGCATGAAAAAAAATGTTCGTATGAAGGGTTGCTAAATATTCATGATGTCATTATTCCTTACATGAATATTCACCAGGTAAAGGGTAAATTGTATTTTCTCAGCATGCTAAAGTTACTAGTCTACAGTAGCCAGTATATGTCATTTTAGCCACCGAATTAGATGGCATCACTTAGAGATGAGAAGACACATGTCATTTTTGTGGGGAATTTCCATCATAAGATAATTTAGCACAGACAGTAGGTTGTCATCTCCTTTAACCAATTCCCTCATATTGACGACTTTTGACGACTCCGTTAAAGTCACTTTGTGAAACCATTGTGATAAATAGAGCATTTGCTCCTATAGGAGCAAATGCTCTATTTATCACAATGGTTTCAAACTACAAAATTCTAAAACTTTTCCCTTTCTCTAGTTAATGCTCCTTTTCGGTAGATTTATACAAAGAGGTTGTATCTAAAAATAGCCTTTGAGGTAATGGGTTAACACAGTAGTTTATATCTTTTCCTTTAGCTTGCATATTGATGATTTCTTTTGCAAACAGGTATGCTCAAGATGAGTTATATGGGCGCTCATCGGGATCCAATATATTTTTAACTCATTCCCTCATAGATTATTTTAAGATCCAACTTCTTTGAATAAGGCATTTACTTCCAAAAAGGTAAATTTTAGAATTTTGTAGTTTTGAAACCGTTGTGAGAAATACAGCATTTTGCTCCTAATGAAATACAGCATTTGCTCCTAATGGTTTCAAAAAGTGACTGTCACATAGGCGTAAATATGAGGGAATGGGTTAATAAGTTATCTAAACCGTTTTTCACTTGTCATTCTTTCTTAACCCATTTAACCTCTATTTTTAGACCGGACCTCTATGAATAAATCTAATAAATCTACTGACAAGAAGCATTTACTAGAAAAAAGGATTTTTTTTTAGAATTGTGTACATGTATTATGAAACCATTGTGATAAATAGAGCATTTATTATCACAATGGTTTCAAAAGTAACTTTTACTGAGGTTCAAAAGGCGCCAGTTGCCTTTGCAAATAACTTGAATCCAGAATAACACAGCGTCTCATCAGGGTCCATGCTTATAAAGCTTTTAGTTGAGTCTGAGATCGTTCTCAAGCTTTTGATTGGTCAGATTTGAGCCTTTGGCTCAAATCTGACCAATCAAAAGCTTGAGAACTCAAATCTGACCAATCAAAAGCCTGAGAACGAAACTCAGACTCAACTAAAAGCTTTATAAGCATGGACCCAGGATCTTAGCTGTTTGACACTGACAGTCAGCATTTCCTTAAAAACTTGATCGAACACGTCCTTTGAGAAGACATTATTTTGCAATTTTTGTACAAGTCAATTTCTGCTGATTAGAATTCAATTAGCAGTTTAAAGGTTAACCCTTTCCTCCATAGGCTATTTTTATACCCAACCACTTTGAATAAATGTACTGAAATGGAACATTAACTAGAGAAAAGGAATATTTTAGAATTTTGTAGTTTGAAACCATCGTGATAAATAGAGCATTTGCTCCTATAGGAGCAAATGCTCTATTTATTGCAGTGGTTTCACAAAGTGACTTTTACAGAGGCGTAGAAAGGCGTATTTATGGAGGAAAGGGTTAAGTGCTGGAAACGAGTGTTCTAACAATTGCAAACAGATTTTGGCAAACACAGCCTTTAGTTGAACCCCAAAACATTTGTATGTACAGTATATTCCAAATTCAATAGCTGCAATACTGTACAATCATGTAGGTCTAAAAAGCTACTTGGCACTGTTTTAAGTCCGGTATTGCCAAACGGTCATGCAGGTACTCACAGACAGAGAGGCTAATTAGCTTTTGTTATGGCATATGGACATTAAGCATCAAAGAATGATATACCTTTGCATACACTTTACCTGTACAATGTTTCATGAAAGAAATAATGGCATGATCATGAATATTTATTACCTGAAAATCATTAATGCATTTCAAGGAAACTGTCACGAGGGCTTGGTGCAAAACTATTCTAACTCCTTCACTTTGTGAAGGAGTTAGAATAGTTTTGCACCAAGCCCTCGGACTTTGCTTTGACAAAGGCATGAAAAAGCATTTATATGGAGGAAAAGGGTTAACCCTTTACTTGATAGAGATACATTTACAAGAATTTGCAAACTGTAGACCCAGATAGAGCCAGATCAGACAGCTCCTGTAGGAGTTGGCTGACCAGGGTCTGCTCTACAATGAAGGTTGTTCTCTTGTTCTGCATTGTCCAGTTTGTTTATTTTCAATGAGTTTCATTATAGATTGCAAATTAATTTAATAATTGACAATTTTCTATTGTAATCATTCTTCTATTGTAATCATTCAAATACACATTTTATCTATTCCTCTGATGTGTAACCCATTACTCCATGAATATTCATGTAAAAATGACATCCTGAATATTAATTAGATGCATTGTTATAATAGCACATGGACACAATTGTTTGGCCATGGCAGAAACTGTCGAATCATATATCTATATTATATCATAAGCAAACAGAGCAGACCCTGATACTTATTACTAGAATCGTAATTTCTCTACCAAACCCTATGTTGTGACCACTCTTTAGAATCGCCTTAACCCTTTTCTCCATAAATACGCCTTTCTAAGCCTCTGTAAAAGTCATTTTATGAAACCATTGTCATAAATAGAGCATTTGCTCCTAAGGAGCAAATGCTCTATTTATCACAATGGTTTCAAAACTACAAAATTCTAAAATGTTCCTTTTCTCTAGTTTATGCTCCTTTTTGATAGATTCATTCAAAGAGGTTGTGTCTAAAAATAGCCCATGGAGGAAAGGGTTAAAGAGACGATTCTAATAAGTAGTCACAACATAGGGTTTGGTGTGGAAATAAAGAAGTTATGCTTGAAAATATTTTAATTTACTGTATTCTGTTTGCAAAGGCGTATTTTTGGAGTAAAGGGATAATATAGTTCCAGCCATGAGCGAAACTTACTGTGTTCATATGCTATTAACCCTATACATGTATTCCATGAATATTCTTTTAAGAAATAATGACATCATTAATATTAATTAGATATTTATATAAATTTACAATGGCTTATGAACACAGCTAGGAGATGTTGGTTATTGCAGAAGCCATAGAATTAGATCTGTATTATTTCATGAGCAAACCGAGCAAGCTCTGATCCGACAGACCCTACAGGAGCCTTCTGATCTGGATCTGCTCTGTTTTCTAAAGGTGTTTAAAAAGTTGTTTAGCAGGCTAAAGATTATGATAATGTCACTGCCTTTGTGCTATATGTAACACTGACCCCGGAAGTGCATATATATATTCTTATTTTGATTACTTTGCGAGTTTAACCCAAGGTAAAATGGTTACATTTGTGGAGCTTTCATATTGAACTTACCCTTCAGTGAATGTCGTCTTGGGTTATCCACGTAAAGTCTTGATTTTGGAGCATTTTGTAGACAAATTTCGAGTGCAAAATATGTAGGCACATTCATCAACTGGCTGCTGCAGATCAAAGTGTTCGATAATTTTGATATTACATGTATAATGTTTTAACTTTTGTTCTTTAACCCTTTCACTGTTCTATGTTTATTACAAATTTCATTACCTACTGAATATTCATGGACAAATTAATAAATGAAATATGGAAGGTGGAACATTGTAGCCATTTCAGGAAGTATAGAAACAGATTATCAAATTCCTTTAGCAAACAGAGCAGACCCTGATCAGACGGCTCCTCTAGGAGCCGTCTGATCTGGGTCTACTCTGTTTGCAGATGCGTGAAAACACGTTTATATGAGGGGAAGGGTTAATAGTTCTGACTTTGTCTTGAGTATTTTCAATTTTCATTAAATTATAGACCAACATCAGCCAAAAACGTACTTTAAGCTCTTTGTATGATGTTTGTGTATTGAAAGGGTTTGCCACAATGAAACTGTCAGAATGATTGCAGGGATTTCCAATGCAGGAAGGGAAATAGCCTTGCCATGACTAGAAGACATTTTATCGCTTGAAATAGCCTCTCCATGACTGGGAGACATTTTATTGCTGGTAATAACAGGTGCTAACATGGGAACTTACTCTCACAATTCAATTAAGCCATAATGATTTAAGCCTATGAAATGAAGGTGCACAATGTGTTGTGAATCAGTCTAATGTTCTAACGTCCAAATGTTGAAAGGCTGTTTCTGCAAGAATTATTTTGCCAATGTGACCTGTGGAAAATAATTTGCAAAGTGAGCAATGCAGACCCTGATCAAAGGGTTCCTTTTGGAACCCTCTTGTGTGGATCTGCACTGAAGGAGACGGAGACTTATTTAGGGACACTAGACATAAAAAGAATGCATTGGCATTACAACAGCTTCAGGATACACTATTGTCAGAGATTATAAAAATCCAGAGTGCTTGGTACTTTAATATTTTATTTTAAGGAAATACAATCATGTAGTAGAAAAATTTACTTTTTGAATTGAAGCTGACTTAATTTCATGAATAGATACTCGGCAAATATTTTGGAAAATGGAAATTGTCATAAGTAACCTTTATCATACATTGCTAATGATATTTTGCTTAACCCTTTCCCTGCTGCATATTTGTGTTAGATATAATGACATCATGAATATTTATTAGCTGAATTTGTACACACCTTATTTTGGTATTGATCAAAACTGTAAAGTCATGTCAATTATAATTTCATTTAAGCAAACAGCAGACCCTGTTCAACTATATAGTCTATTGTGTATGAGAGACTTAATTTTTCCAGAGGAGCTTGAATGACAAACAATGCAAACCTTAATCAAATGGAGCCCTCTGATCTGGGTCTACATTGTTGCCAAAATGCCATTACACTCATTTTCTGCATTCAATGGTTTAGGGTATTCTATCGCTAGATTATATTGTCAGCGAGTGTATGATTGACAATATTAACATCAAGATATTAACTCTTTGCACGCTAAGTAATTTTTGGTCTGCAACAATTGTCGTCTGCTTCAATTCTTAAAATAATTTTTCTCTAATTTCTTTCCAAAAATATGATCAAGATGACAAAGAGTTTGGATCCTGATGAGACGCTGCATTATGCGGCGTCTCATCTGGATCCAAACTGTTTGCATAGGTAATCACAGTTTGGCCGCTAGCGTGCAAAGAGTTAAGACAAAGGAACGGGTTTGTTTTATGTCATTTTTGGAAACCACCGCAAAAGAAGCTTGTTTTTCAGTTTTATTAGGTGCTGTATTTGTTTAACCTTTTATCTGATGAATATTTATGAAAGAAATAATGTCATCATGAATATTTATTAGCTGAATTTTTATAATGGTGTATGAATACTGGATATTTTGGATGTGGCAGAAATTGTAGAATCAGATCATCTATATAATTCCATAAGCAAACCAAGCAGACCCTGATCAGATGGCTCCTGAAGGAGCTCTATTTGCAATTATGTGAAAAGGCTTTTCTATCGGGTAAAGGGTTAAATTGTAATGCACTGCAAAAGCTGCTGTTTACATGGATTTCCTTTCAGTACAACAGCCAAAATAGCAATGTAGTTACAAAATGAAATATGTATCAGAGGTCCAGATAAGATTGTATAAATTAAAACATTTTCAAGAATAACTTCATTTCTCCAGCAAAGCCTATGTTTTGACAAATTCAAATTCCATTAGCAGACAGAGCAGACCCTGATATATAGGAGCTGTCTGATCTGTGGGTCTACTCTGTTTGCAAATCTGTGAAAAGGGGTTTATATGAGGGAAAGGGTTAAAAACTTTGCCCAATCCTATTGTCCTTATATTTTGGTGATCAGTTAGTCCTGGAATTTCCATGTTATGCTGAGAGCATTGTGCTTCAAAGTCAAACAGTCTGTTACATGATGAAATCAAGCCTATTTTAAAAATATTATCAATGTTTAACCCTTTCCTCCATATGCTATTTTTAGACCCAATCTCTTTGAATGAATCTACCAAAAAGGAGCATTTACTAGGGAAAAGGAAAATGTTGGAATTGTGATAAATTGTAATAAATATTTCTATGGAGCAAATGCTCTATTTATCCCAATACAGTAAAACCCCGCTAATGCGACCACCTAAAAGAGATATTATTCTGGGTGCTAGATGCAGGTGGTCACTTAATGCAGGACTAAAGTAATGCAGAAAGCTCCTAGAGGAGCTTTCTGCATTACTTTTGCCCTGCATTAAGCAACCACCTGCTTATAAAGACATCGATGTTTATTCATTAAGTGGTTGCATTAGAGGGGTTCTACTGTAGTTTCAAAAAGTGACTATTATAGAGGCGTAGAAAAGCGTATTTATGGAGGAAGGGGTTAATGTACTTGTACTTGAAAATCACGGATTACTTTGACCCTTCATCTGCTAAACATGGCCTTACTGGTTGTTGCAAATAGCTTAGCTCCAGATGAGATGCCAAGTGACTTTCCATCTCATCAGGATCCAAGCTGTTTGACATTCAGTTAAATTGTTTCTCAAAAGTTTTAACAAATCAAAACAGATCTACAAATGAATGTGCATACTCAGATAACTAAAATCTTCATTCCTCCACCAAATCCTATGTTGTGACCACTCTTTAGAATCATCTCTTTGAGGTGATTCAAAACACAGGGGTCTGGACCGCTTCATGGGGGTCTATATGTACTATATAATAACAAGGGTTCCAACTAGCAGAACGGATCTCCGTGTACCACAAATACAAATATGAATGTAACTCTTGCTATTTCGATGATAATTTTGTAATTCTTTCGGGTATTGAAAGCCAATATATTTTACTATCGATTAAATATAATCTTCTGACGGTAACTTATACACAATTATCAATCCAACAATGATTTTCTCAAAATTTAACGTGTTTTCTGGGTCATTGACAAACGTTCGTTCACCCCGGTTTCACTATATCACAGCCATAACCTGGCGATTTTCAGTTCAAAAGATGGCGTGGTTCAATAAAACAACCCAATTATATCACCAATCTCCATTTGTTTTGTCATCTAAATAAGCAAGCAACTAGCAACAGCGGCCTTTCCGTCTGTCGTTATGTTTCTATTCCGGATGGTGCCATTTTGCAACAAATTTGAATGGAGCCATTTCATTGGATGAGCGAAGGAAAAGTTGGAAAATCCGTGACGTCACGTACAATGGCTCCTTCCTCGACGATTTGAAGCAAACTGACAAAACTCGCTAGTTTTACATCATTCTTTTGATGCTGGGGACTAAATATTGGAGGTGGGCGATAGAATTTATTCGTTTTATTGAACCACGCCATTTGTTTAACTGCAAATTGCCAGGTTATTGCTGTGATATAGTGAAACCGGGGTGAACGAACGTTTGTCAATGACCCAAAAAACTCGTGAAATTTTGAGAAAATCATTGTTGGATTGATACTTGTTCATAAGTTACCGTTATAAGATTATATTCATTTGATAGAAAAATATATTGGCTTTTAATAGCCGAAAGAATTACGAAATTATCATTTGAATTGTAAGAGTTACAGTCATATTTGTACTCGTGGTACACGGATATCCGTTCTGCTAGTTGGAACCCTTGTTATTATATAGTACATATAGACCCCCATGAAGCGGTCCAGACCCCTGTGATTCAAAAGAGTGGTCACAGCATAGGGTTGGTGAAGTTATTTTTTAAAAATATTTTAATTTACTCATCTTGTCAAAAGTAAGTTAAAGTTGTAATGAATCAGAAGTTTTAGCAGGCATTATTTTTTAAGTTGGCTAATATCAGTCCATTTTTTTCAAACTCTTCATTTGAATGAATATTAAGTTTTCTTCATGTAATAGCCAGACAACTTAATTATGGGAAGAACACCTATGGCATTTCACACAGCTGGGCTTAATTACCATAATCTGCATTAGAAAGATTGACAGTATCTCTGAGACAGTTTCTATTTATTTCTTGTCCTAGCAATATGGAAAATATTTGATTTTGAACGAAAATGTCTCTACGTAGGATGGAAAAATGGGAAATATTTGATTTTGAACGAAAATGTCTCTAGGAGGGGAAAATAGAACAAATTTCAACATTAGACAACTAAGATTGTTTGAGGTGTCATGCTGATTTGAAAAGAACAATGCTTTGACCATACCATGAAGTGTTTATAATATACTCGGGATGAGCAGAGACATGTACATAAATGTATTTGTCTTTGGAATCAGCAATTTTTAGCTAGTCTGTTTCGAAGAAATCACGAACTATTGTCGTAACCCTGGTGTCATCATTGTCGTCGTCGTTGTAGTCATCCGAAATCTTAACGTTGACCATAACTTCTTCAATTTTTCATTTACAACCTTCATTTTTGGTATGCATGTTCATCTTGACAATGACGACAGACGAGCGTTGCACCCGCTTGTGTTGCTCTTGTTCACCTTCAAGCACCCAACCCACACAACAAGAAAAATATGTAAAATATTAGGAATTTTACGTGCAGGTACTGCAAGCACCACCACGTTGGCCTCACTTTCTTACAGACACAATTTTCTAATTATTTATTATTATTCAACATTTTATATCACCTCATTAGTATTCGTGGACAGAAGCAATAAAATAAAACTGGTAAATGGATTTTTCACTATGGTAGAAACTGTAAAATCAGATCTATAGAATTCTATAAGCAAACGGAGCAGATCCTGATCCTGTAAGCCATCTGATCTTGGTCTTACTCTTGTTGCAAATAAGGCATGAAAACTATGTTCATATGAAGGAAAGGGTTAACAACCGAAAAACTTGCATGCAGTACATTACGATACTTAGAAGACTAATTGGGTCAGTCTTTCAGGTCACAGTCATAATGTCACCCTAGGACAATGTGTCCTTGGACCAATATTACTATAGTTCGATTTCGAGTGCTGAGCCGTGACTGCACTTTTCTATTTATAGAAGTTGCAACCATTCTAATTTATGGGTAAGTGGACAATTGTTGTCACAAGAAGCTCATAGTAATCATGCAGTATTAGTATATACAGAAAAACCTCTCTATAACAGCCACTAAATTACATGAAGTATTTTGTGCTAAATGCAGGTGACTGCTTAAAGCAAGGTGAAAGTAAAACAGAACGCTCCTATAGGAGCGTATTGTTTAATTTTCACCTTGCTTTAAGCAGTCACCTGCCCAAAATACCAACTAATTAACACAATTTAGTGGCCATTATAGAGAGGTTTTACTGTATATGCTTATTACTTGTCTGTATTACCACAGGTAACTCCTGAACAAATACATGGTTTGTGACGCATTTTACCTCTACGGGTGGACTGGTCCTAAAGGTCACAGCTCAAAATCGAACTATACCGACCCAACATCACCCACTCTTAGAAGGCAGACAATACTGCTACAGTGCTCCTTCTCTACAAGGACACCCTTTGGGGTACAAAGATTGTATGTGTTGTTCAGAGGGAGTTGTTATAGGGAGGGAAAATCAAACATAATTAGCTTGTTTACAGATTCCCAGATAAGGTGTATTTTGAGAACTAAAACCATTATGCCTCTATCAAACCCTATGTTGTGACCACTGTTTAGAATCGTCACAAAGTGACGATTCTAAAGAGTGGTCACAACAAAGGGTTTGATGGAGGCATAAAGAAAATACGATGGAAAAAAGTTGTTTCTGGAGCCATGTTGTTTCGGAAACAGCGACATGCGTTGTTGTAAGGAGGGAATCGTTATTGAGAGGGCCGTTGTAGGGAGGGAGCACTGTACTTAATGAATATTTAAAAGGGAAAGGGTTAAGTAGTGGGTATTAGCCTACTCTCCAGAATTTCAAAGGTGAAGGTCACATTTAGTGGTCAATCCAGACTGTTTTTGATGAAATTCAATATTTGTTTTACTTGATTCCACTAAAAAAACTAAAAGCATTTTTCTTACCCAGTTGTTTCCAACAAATTGACAATGTTTATGAAGAGGAAATTGCTCTTGCTTCAGGACCCAAGTGGCTGGTTTTGATTTAAACTTTATCAAGCTGGGGTCAAAATGTGATAACCTTTCTTAACAATTTGAATCAGATCAAGCGCTAAAGGAAATTGGTGTCACATAGGTATGCAAATTATTTGTCACTTGATGGTTTTCTTAGAAAGTAAAATTTAAATAGAGAAGTTAAGATGATAATTTTGAGTACAAAATTTGATAAACATGCTAAGAGTTAGATAGTGTTTGTTTCTATGGTGACAAAGGGAAGCCTCTATTTGTAATTTCGGATTTCACACTCCAGAGATTGCTGGTAGGGGACTGAGAAGCCATAAAACTATTATTGGAACACATTTTTCTCTGAGAAAGAGCAGTTGATTTCATTGGTACTGTCACTTCTCACATGTTTTCCATATTTCTTATCATTTTGGAATTATCATTTTCATTTTTTTTTTGTCACCAATAATCCTTAACTCCATGAATAGTCATGTAAGAAATAATGACATCATGACTATTCCTGAGATTAATTTTAATAATTTCTAATGAACACAGCAAATTTTGCCAGAAACTGTAGAATGTCAGCCTCAGATCTATATTATTTCATAAGTAAACAGAGCAGACCCAGATTAGACGAGTCCTATAGGAGCCATCTGATTTGAGTCTACTCAATATGCAGAGGTGTTAACCCTTTCCTCCATAAATACGCCTTTCTACGCCTCTGTAATAGCCACTTCTTGAAACCATTGTGATAAATAGAGCATTTGCTTCAAACTACAAAATTCTAAAATTTTACTTTTCTCTAGTAAATGCTCCTTTTGGGTAGATTCATTCAAAGAGGTTGTGTCTAAAAAAGGGTTAAAATGTGTATTTATGGAGTATTGAAGGGTAAAATTTAAGCCAACACATTTCCAATTGATAGAACCTTGTTTGCACCATGTGATTCACCCTTTATGCCTGGTATGAAATACAGTAAAACCTCTCTATAACGACCACTAAATTACATCAAGTATTTTGTGCTGAAGGCAGGTGGCTGCTTTTAACCCTTTCCTCCATAAATACGCCTTTCTATGCCTCTGTAAAAATCACCCATTGAAACCATTGTGATAAATAGAGCATTAATTTTGCTCCTATAGGAGCAAATGCTCTATTTATCACAATGGTTTCAAACTACAAAATTCTAAAATTTTACTTTTCTCTAGTAATTGCTCCTTTTGGGTAGATTCATTCAAATAGGTTGTATCTAAAAATAACCTATAGAGGAAAGGGTTAAGCAGCCATCTGCTCTAAATACCAACTACAATATACACAATTTAGTGGCCGTTATAGAGAGACTTTACTGTAATTACATTGTCTGGAGGATTTTGAATGACGAGCAGTGCAGACACTTATAAGAGAGCTTCTCTAGCAGTTCTCTTCACTCTCATTTCCTGACATTTGAAGGGTCTGATCAGGGTCTGCTCTGTTTGCTAATGGAATTTGAAAGAACTGTTTTCTTTACTTTCTAAAATGGTTACAATGTTCCACCTTCAATATTTCATTATCACTATTTTGTCCATGAATATTCAGTAGGTATTGAAATTTACAATAAACATAGAACAGGGAAAGGGTTAAGAACTGAAATTTTCATAATTCTGGTTCCAAAATGTTATCAAAGTTATTAGTTTTCTGTTTCTATGCTCTCAGTCCTTTAAATGTGAGAAATTAACAAACTTTCATTTGTAAACAGTGTAGATTCAGATCAGAGTGCTCCAAGATGAGCTCTCTGATCAGGGTGTGCACTGTTTTTAATTCAAAGTTCTCTAGCTTACTTAACCCATTACCTCATAGGCTCTTTTTTTATACAACCTCTTTGAATAATTCTACCGAAAAGGAGCATAAACTAGAGAAAAGGAAAATTTTAGAATTTTGTAGTTTGAAATCATTGTGATAAATAGAGCATTTGCTCCTATAGGAGCAAATGCTCTTTTTATCACAATTGTTTCAACAGGTGATTTTTACAGAGGCGTAGATTTAAGGTGTATTTATGGAGGGAAGGGTTGAAGCTGTTCATACTTATTGGCCTCTATCGTTAACCCTTTTGCTGTTCAATATTGGTATAAGAAATAATGTTATCATGAATATTAATCAGCTGAACATTTATTATGTTATCTTATCAGAGGGCTTTTATGCTTCTGCGATAACTAGAATCAGAACTTTATAATGTCAAAAGCGAACAGAGCAGAGCCTGATCAGATGGCCTCTATAGGAGCCGTCTGATCTGGGTCTTATCTGTTTTGCAAATGAGTGAAAAGGCGATTATACGAAGGAAAAGGTTAATTAAACAATGATGAACAATTACACTTTGAAAATTTAGCCAGCAAAGGGTTAAAACTGAGCAAAATATCAGTATTTGGTACCTCAAAGTCAGAAATAGCCAGTAATGAATGTTGCTGCACGATGACCTTTTTAGAAAATTAAAATAAATCTGGCCCTAGGGAAGATTTTGCTCACAAACCGCAGTGTTCCAAACATGCTTTGAATGACTTTAAGTACTTGATTTTTTATCTGGGAGAAAGTCATCTCAACTTGAGTCGTGCTAAGCATAACCTAACTTGTATTTTGCAAAAAGTGTGGAACTTTCATTGAAGTTTTTGTGTTTAGTAGACATTGTTGATCCAGATCTGTAGCTAGCTACATCTTACTTCAGTCTTATCGGTGTCTTCACAAGTACCAACAAGATAGACTTTGGATGAAAAAGAGATTGTGATACAGAGCAACAAATAAAGGTGCATACCCAAATACTAAAATCCTCATTTCTCCTCCAAACCCTATGTTGTGACCACTCGTTAGAATCGTTTCTTCGAGACAATTCTAGGGATTTGGTTGAGCATTATAGAAGTCATTCTTGAAAATGTTTTAACCCATTCCCTCATAGGCTATTTTTAGATCCAACCTCTTTGAATAAATCTACCGAAAATTAAAGGAGCATTAACTATAGAAAAGAAATTTTTAGAATTTTGTAATTTGAAACCATTGTGATAAATAGAGGATTGCTCCTATAGCGGCAAATGCTCTATTTATCACAATGGTTTCAACATGTGACTTTTACAGAGGCATAGAAAGGCGTATTTATGGAGGAAAGGGTTAATTTACACATCTTATCTGGATCTCTGTGATAGATCTTTGAGAATTTGCAAATGACAATTGCTTAGTGATGGGAATTAATTTTTTATTGTGGTCCCACCAGTGCTGATGTGAGATTGCTTCTGTAATTGCTGCAGCAGCAGGGATGTGATTAATTCATTATACAAACATTATTATTAGTGGTGTAATGAATATTTCACAACGTTTGCCAACGCTACTGTCACTTCTCATCCTTTGTTTCTGATTATGCAATATGTCTTTATACACAAACTGTCATGTGCATTGTGGAAAGGCTGATTTCTTTAATATATAAACACGGTTTCACACCATTTGCAAACAGAGTAGACCCAGATCAGATGGCTCCTATTGGAGCCGTCTGATAAGGGTCTGCTCTGTTTGCTTATGGAATTTGATAGATCTGTTTCTTTACTTTTCTAAATAGACTACAATGTTCCACCTTCCAGTATATATTTCATTATAACTATCTTGTACATGAATATTCAGTAGGTATTGAAATTTGAAATTAACAAAAAACTGGGAAAGGGTTAACATTTTGCTCCATAGATCCATCTTTTAATGCCATGGCAAACACGGCAGACCCTGATCAGACAGCTCTGATATGAGTCTGCTGTGTTTGCTTATGGAACTAATAGAACAGATTCTGAAGATTCTGTCATGACTAAAAGTTGGCTTGTTTAGATACCAGTAGAAACATTCAGTCCATGAATATTCCTGAAATGATAGATTCTTGCATAAATATTCATGAGGTAAATGGTTTGGTGTTATTTAGAATCATCAACCTTTTACTCCATAAATATTCATCTAAGAAATAATGGCATCATGCATATTAATTAGGTTAACTTTAACCCATTCCCTCATATTTGATTTTTGAGGACTCTGTAAAAGTCACTTTGTGAAACCATTATGATAAATAGAGCATTTGCTCCTATTTCCTTTTCTCTAGTTAATGCTCCTTTTCGGTAGATTTATTCAGAGGTTGTATCTAAAAATAGCCTATGAGGTAATGGGTTAATAGTGATTCATGAGCACAGGACTGTGACAGAAACTGTAGACTCATATCCACATTATATCATAAGTAAACAGAGCAGACCCTGGTCAGATGCCTCCTCTAGGAGTCTGCTGTTTGCTTATGATGTAATATAGATATGGTATGATATGATTATTCAGTGTCTGCCATGGCCAGAAATTCATGTGTCCATGTAATATTATAGCAAATAATCAAACTAATTAATTAACCTTCAGAATTACAACAAATTAAGTTTTTACAAAATTTTGCTTTGCACTATATACATGTTTTAACCCTTTCCCAGTTCTATATTTAGACCAAATTCCAATACCTACTGAATATTCATGAACGAAATAGTTGTAATAAAATATGGAAGGTGGAACATTATAACCATTTTGGAAACTAAAGAAACAGATCTTATCATATTCCATTAGCAAACAGAGCAGACTCTGATCAGACGGCTCCTAAAGGAGCCGTCTGATCTGGGTCTACTCTGTTTGCAAATGTGTGAAAACACGTTTTTATGAGGGAAAGGGTTAACTCTTTCGCCACTGAAGTCACCAGAAGCGAGACTTGCTGCAGTGGGCAAATCTTTGAGTACCATTGCAAGCAGTTGTGTACCAGGGTCCATGCTTATAAAGCTTTTTAGTTGAGTCTGAGTTTGTTCTCAAGCTTTTGATTGGTCAGATTTGAGCCAAAGGCTCAAATCTGACCAATAAAAAACTTGAGAATGAACTCGAGACTCAACTAAAAAGTTTTGTAAGCATGGATACAGATGAGACGCTGAGTAACTCCAAACTGTTGGACACACCATTTATGTTATAGATAAGAAATTGAAGAAAAATCATCTCTTGAAACTTAAATTAAGCAGACAACATTGTAGACAAAAAAATTGTGTCACCATTAGAGATTATATGCCTCTGACAATAGATTAAACCCAGGTCTGATAAGGGTCTACTCTGTTTGTTTATGAAATTATCTATAGATTCTTCCAACGCTAAAATTTCCCATGTTTATAATGCCACTATGAAGATTCAGCTAATGTATATTCATGATGTCATAATTTCTTACATGAATATTTATGAGGTAAAGGGTTAAGCACTCTGTTTTGTAAGAGATATCATTGTGATACCAATATAATGCTGAGTGTCTCTGTCTCGTCGTGTTTTGGTATCATCTGCTCTACAGTAAAACCTCCGTTAACTGGAATTCTAGTAGAGAAGAATTTAGATGCTTTTAGGCAGATGGCTGCTTAATGCAGGGTGAAAGTCATGCAGAAAGCTCTTCAAGGAGCTTTCTGCCTGACTTTTACCCTGCTTTAAGCTGCCACCTGTCTCCAAGACCAATATTAATACTAAATTTTATGTCTAGTTTAGAGAGGTTTTATTGTATTTGATTTGTCTGCTTTCTCGCTGATTATGAGTTCTTGTCCAATCATTATAAAGCATAGTTCTGGTTTTAATTGGCTTGGTGTCTTGGCAAAGAATGAAAACTAGGAGAGATTTCCCCAAGGTGTAATAGCATCATGGCCCTTTAATCTCCTCAACAAACTTTTTGGTCTTAGAAAATGTCCTCAAAGTCAGATTCAAGGTATGGTAGATTTTCCTTCTTTTTAAAGACTTAGCTCCGATGTCAAACAGTTTTGATCTTAACCCTTCGCTTGCTATTCACGTCAATATACCTACCTGAAATAGTGAAGACCCAGATGAGACAGCTCCTGCAGGAGCTGTCTCAACAGGGTCTGCACTATTTACAAATTGATTGTGCAACCAATGCACTCCACATCAGTGATTGCACAGCGAAATACTTGTACACAGTGAAGATATATGTAATTATACAACAGGGCATGGGTAAAGAAGGAGAAATGTATTTTAAAATTCAGCAAGAGAAGGGTTGATCAGTTGTCAATTTACTCCAGTCTCATCTCGATCCATGATTTTTGCACAGGTAATTGTAGATTTGTCCTATAATGCAGGTTAAAGGTTAAATCGCTTAAGTTTTGCCAGCTTAGCACTTTTCAGTCTGGTCGTTGCCCAGTTCAAACCAAAAAAACTTTGCTTTGGCCAAAATTTTAACCCTTTTCTTGATGAATATTCAAGAAATAATGACATAATGAATATTCGAAGCTGAAGTTTTATAATGGCATAATGTGCACGGTTTCGGTATTGGTAGAAGATGTGGTCAAATTTATTACTATTCCATCAGCAAACCAAGCAGACTTTAATTAAACTGATTCTATATGAGCCATCTGCTTTGGTGTCAAAAAGTGTTTATATGGCGAAAAGGGTTAAAGAATTAGATTACATGTATATCTTAACGACAGATGTGGTCGAGTGATTAATGAGATCGACTACATTGACAGGGGTCCAGGGTTTGATCTCCTGTCGGACCATTAGTCTTTCGGAGGAGACTATAAACCGAGGTCTGATGTATCAGTGCTTTACACTGGTCATCTAAAAGAACCAGAGAAATTTGATTGATAATAAGAGTAGGGCATTGCGCCCGGATTTCTCAGTATCCACTCCCCTGGCCTCTCTCTGGGGAGTCCAATTAGCCCATATTTGGCAGAAACAGACATTTATCAATACAAACAAGTAAACAAACAAAATTTCCAACGTGGTAGAAGCTGTAGAAGTGGCTTAACCCTTTCCTCCATAAAAACGCCTTTCTATGCCTCTGTAAAAATCACCCAATGAAACCATTGTGATATATAGAGCATTTGCTCCTATAAGAGCAAATGCTCTATTTATTACAATGGTTTCAAACTACAAAATTCTAAAACTTTTCCTTTTCTTTAGTTAATACTCCTTTTGGGTAGATTTATTGAGAGTGGTTGGATCTAAAAATAGCCTATGGAGTAATGGGTTATTATAATTCCATAAATGAACACCCAGATCAGACAGTTTCTACTGCTGAGACTGTCAAAAGGATTTTCAATCAGGTAATGGGTTAACGGATGAGTCTTTGTGTAAAAAAATGAATCATGAATATTAATTAGATTATTTTTATTATGCCATTATCAATACAATAACTCTTGGCCATGGCATAAACTACAGGATCGGATCTATATTATTCCATAAGCAAACAGCAGGCTTTGATCAGACAGCTCCTACAGGAGTCATCCGATACGTTTGCATAGTCATCAAAAGGCATATCTCCGTGAGGTACTAGTACAGTAAAACCCCTCTAATGTGACCACTTAATGAATACACATGGGTGTCTTTATATGCAGGTGGTTGCTTAATGCAGGACAAAAGTAATGCAGAGAGCTTTCTGCATTACTTTTGTACTGCATTAAGCTACCACCTGCATCTAGCACCCAGAATTATACCTCTTTTAGGTGGTCGCATTAGCGGGGTTTTACTGTATATATATATATCGCCTATCTTCTTTGCCTATAAGTATTTTGATAGTAATCACAGGCATGGCCATCCTTTGTTACTCAGAACACAGAGAATGATTGAAATTTGTTGTTTCTTAAATATTCCATATGACCTTGTTTCCAAGGAAATAATTAGGTGTTTTGCTCGCAGTGAAAAACCTAATCATATTTATTAACCCTTATCTAACGGTAAAAAATAATATCTGCTTAAACCTGTATCTGATGCATTTTGACTGCTTCCAATTTGATCATGCTTTTGAGGAACTTTGAGCCAAGTGTCAAACTGCTTTGATCTTAACGAGATGCCAAGTTACTCAGCATCTCATCTGGATCCAATCTGTTCGTAAATGCGACTCATGTTGCGGTTAACGAGACTAAGAGTTAGCAAAAGATCCCAAAGGCAATATTTTACATCTGTTACATCTTAGTATGCCATAGATATACAGTAAAACCTCTCTATAACAGCCACTAAATTGTGTTAATTAGTTGGTATTCAGGGCAGGTGGCTGCTTAAAGCAAGGTGAAATTAAAACAGAATGCTCCTGTAGGAGCGTTCTGTTTTGCTTTCACCTTGCTTTAAGCAGCCACCTGCCTTTGACATGAAATACTTGATGTAATTTAGTGGCTGTTATAGAGAGGTTTTACTGTACTTATATTTGCCTTTTATGGAATGCCTACTGTCCAAGACCAGACAAAAATGATAATTTATATGTATGTGCTTTTGGCATTTATAATGTTATTTTACTGCAGATTCTGATTTGTAGATAATACATATATTTGTTTTGGATGTCTTCATCCTTTACTTCATACATACACCTTTTAACCCATTACCTCATAAGCTATTTTTAGATTCAACCTCTTTTAATAAATCTACCGAAAAGGAGCGTTTATGGACAAAAAGGTAACTTGTGTATAGTTTTGAAAATATTGTGATAAATAAAGCATAAATTTTGCTCCTAAAGAGCAAATCAAGGGCTTGGTGCAAAACTATTGTAACACAAAGTGAAGGAGTTGCAGTAGTTTTGCACCAAGCCCTCGAAATGCTCTATTTATCACAATGGTTTCAAAGAGTGACTTTTACAGAGACGTCAGAAGGTGTCAATACGAGGGAATGGGTTAATACATTTGCAAACTGAGTAGACCCAGATCACATGGCTCCTGTAGGGACAATCTGAACAGAACTATTTGCTTTTGGAATGTTACAGATGTAGATATGGACAAAAATTCTTGTCATATACCATTATTAAAGTTCAGATAACCCTTTCCCTCATAAAAACGCCTTTTCATGCATTTTCAAACAGAGTAGACCCAGATCAGACGGCTCCTACAGGTTCTGCTCTGTTTGCTTATGATACGATATAGATCTGATTTTTAAGTTTTTATCAAAGCAAAAAATTCAGTTTACATTATAAATTTTTTAGAATTACATGAATACTGAACAGGGAAAGGGTTAATAAATATTTTGTTTTAATTCTTACATGAATCCTTATCAGGTAAAGACGTAGTTAACCCATTCCCTCATAGGCTATTTTTAGATCCAACCTCTTTGAATAAATCTACCCAAATGGAGCATTTACTAGAGGAAAGGAAAACTTTAGAATTTTGTAGTTTTTGTAGCTCCTATAGGAGCAAATCCTCTATTTATCACAATGGTTTGAAAATGTGACTTTTACAGAAGCGTAGAAAGGCTTATTTATGGAGGAAAGGGTTAACTTACATCTTATTGCAGCAGTGACATCTTGCATTCGCAGATCACTAAAATCCAGATTGTTATACTAATTACAACTCAAGCTGTTAGCCACAGAGACAGTAGCTACTGAAAAATGAAGTGATTCTGAATGTATTTAACCGATGATTAACCGATGACTATATAGGTCTGATTCTACAGTTTCTGCCACAGTCAACAATTTCTGTGTTCATATGTCATTAAACCTTTCCCTGTTTAATATTCATGTAAGAAATGAATATTCATTAGTTTTTATAATGACATAATGTACAGGCCTCGAAAATTTCTTTGGAAGCCACTCGTCCTGTAGGACGAGTAACTTGGAATTCTTACTCGTCCTCCTAAAAAGTTACTCGTCCTACATATCTTAGGCAAATACTTGAAAATAACTTTGATCTGATTGAGTTTGTTAGTTATATATGTTTTGTTTACACTGTAGATTGATATTTGTTTGAAAATATACATTAATTACTGGAATAAAATATTTATTAAATTATGAGTGTTTATAACATGAATAATACTCTAATATTATAGCATGGGAAGTTTGAGCAACTCAAAATTTGAAATCAGGTGTAAACTCATTTGTACTCGAGCATGAAGAAAACCATCACTCATATTGAACGCCGTGGTCACGTTTTTCAACAAAGATGTAGTCCTATCAATGTGCCGCTCTCGGCCCGACATGCTATTTTTCGTACTGTTTGTCGAAGTAAACCGAAAGTAAAAGTTAGAACCGTTCAACGATATCACAATTTGGGTACACATATGTGGACTGGCATAGATGGGGATTTATACCTCGTTTGCTGGTCTTTTATTTTTTTGATTTTCTCTATTTCCCTCCTCTCGTCATCTCCGCCACCACCAAAAAACTTTGTGATATGTTGTTGACTAGAGCCTGAGGCCATTCTGTATTTTATTTTGACATCGGCGCGCGAAACCAAACGGTGTTGATATAAACATTTACCCACCTTACTAGACTGGTTTAGGAGCGATTGTAACAGTGACTATCGTGACGCTGTATTTTGACTCGCTAACACCAAACTAATTTCCGTTTATAATAGATCAAAACTATTTCTATTTTTCTTTCTTTTATTGTGTTTTCATCGTGTAAAGCCTTATACTCCATTTAATGATAAAATCAGTTCGCTTCCGTAACAAAAATAATCGGCTGTTAAATTAAAGAAAACCGAGTCCCAGTCAATTCTCTAACTAAGCAACGAGCACCTGCTATAGGAAATCAAGCGTTTATCGGACCGCGAGGTTTGAATGTCGATTGTACATGAATCAACTGTTTGAAACGTGAGTTGGCCTGGATCTACAAATACATTATCATTTCTCCCCCAAAAAGCTACTCGTCCTGTCGGACGCGTACTTTCAAATTTCTACTCGTCCTACACCACTTCCCACTCGTAATTACGAGCGGACGAGTGATATTTTCGAGGCCTGATGTATATAGGATGTTTTGGCTCAGACAGAAATTGTAAAATCTGAACTATACAATTATGCTACAAGGAAACAAAGCAGACCCTGATCAGACGCCTTCTACAGGAACCATCTGATCTGGGTCTACTCAATTTATAACTGCGTGAAAAGGTGTTTATATTAACCCATTCCCGCATATTGACGCCTTTTGACGCTTCTGTAAAAATCACTGTGTGAAACCACTGCGATAAATAGAGCATTTGCTCCTACAGGAGCAAATGCTCTATTTATCACAGTGATTTCAAACTATAAAATTTTCCTTTTCTCTAGTTTATGTTCGTTTTCGGTAGATTTATTCAAAGAGGTTGGGTCTAAAAATAGCCTAAGTGGGAATGGGTTAAGAAAAGGGTTAAAAAGGTTCAGCTAATAAATGTCTATGATGACATTATTTCTAACATGATTATTCATAGAGTAAAGGGTTAAAAGATGCCCAGATGATAAATGTCACTACAGGAATTCTCCAATGTTTCAATTATCTTACACATACAGTGTTTACTCTAGATATTCTGACACTCAACCTCCACACTCAGCCTCCCCGCTGCACCAGTTTGTACAGCTGCATATGACAATTTGGCTTTGCTTTGATAAGTTTTACCCTTTCCTTCAAATATTTGCCTTTCACAAACAGAGTAGACCCAAATCAGATGGCTCCTATAGGAGCCGTCTGATCAGGGTCTGCGCTGTTTGTTTTTGGCATTATAATGATAAGATCTGATTCTATAGTTAATGTCAAAGCAAAAACAATTCCCTTGAAAACTTTAAATTATAAAAATACAACTTAGAATAATTAAATATTCATGTTATCATAATTTCTGACATGAATATTGAACAGGGAAAGGGGTAAACCATTACTTCATAAATATGCCTTTCTATGCCTTTGCAAACAGAGTAGACCCAGATCAGACGGCTCCTGTAGGAGCCGTCTGATCAGGATCTGCTCTGTTTGCTTATGATATGATATTGACAAGATTCTACAGGTTCTGCCACGGCCAAAATATTTCTTGTCCATGCGCTATTATAACAATTAATCTAATTACTGTTCACGATGTTATTATTTCTTGAATGAATATTCATTGTGTAAGGGGTTAAATGAAACCTATGGAGTAGACTAGCAAATAATACAGACCCTCATCAAACAGCTTCGTCAAAAGCAGTTTAATCTGGGTATGCACTATTTACCTACATGTTTGTAGGGTAGCTACAGTATCTGCAGAAATATACAACCGGAGTGTTTTATGCCACAAGTTGGCTTGAACTTTTATGTAATCTTTTCTGCCAGACATATCTTGAGTGTATGTATAGAGCACATGTTCGTTGGCATCCGTTTTTCTGCATCTTTTCTGCTAGCTGGTACTAAGAGATAATGTTTATATTGTGACAAGCAGCAGGAAAGTACTTTTCTTGGATCTGATTCTTTTTTCAACTGAATAATGCTTTGAGTCAGTATAAAAACCCTTTACTCCATGAATATTCATGTGAGAAATAATGACAACATGAATATTAATTAGATTGTTATAATGGCACCTTGATACAAGAGTGTTCTGCAATGGTAGAAACTATAGAACTGATCAGATGACTCTTACAGGATCTGGGTCTACTGTTTCTAAAGGTGTAGAAGATCTGGGTCCATGCTTATAAAGCTTTTAGTTGAGTCTGAGTTTCGCTGTCAGGCTTTTGATTGGTCAGATTTGAGTTCTCAAGCTTTTGATTGGTCAGATTTGAGCCAAAGGCTCAAATCTGACCAATCAAAAGCTTGAGAACGATCTCAGACTCAACTAAAAGCTTTATAAGCATGGACCCTGATTCAACTGTTTCTGTCTGAGCTAAAATGTTCTGTATTCATATACCACTATAACAAATAATCTAATTACATGTAATATTCATGATATCACTATTTCTTAGATAAATATGCAACAGGGAAAGGGTTAACCCTTTCCTCCATAGGCTATTTTTAGACCCAATGGCTTTGAATGAATCTACCCAAAAGGAGCATTAAAAATTTTACTAGAGAAAAGTAATTTTTTTAAACAATTGTGATAAATAGAGCATTTGCTCCTATTGGAGCAAATGCTCTATTTATCACAATGGTTTCAAGAAGTGGTTATTACAGGAGGCGTAGAAAGGTGTATTTATGGAGGAAAGGGTTAAGAGTGTGTAACAGGTTTGATCATCTATTCTGTTTGTATAATTACGTTATCACAGATTCACAGCTATTATACAGAGACTAGTTCCTAGTGACTCGGAATTTATTTGGCAAATTCGGCTCTAAATGAGGGGAAATGGTTGTCTAGGGATGCGAGACTGAGAAAACAATATGCAAGGCCAAACCAAGAACAAATAGCCAACCACTTTGTGCATTGATTGAATTGTAGGTCAAATAACCTTTAACCCTTTCCTTATATAAACCTTTTTTTAAGCATTTGCAAACAGTGTAGACCGAGATCAGATGGCTCCTAGAGGAGCCGTCTGATCAGGGTCTTCTCTGTTTGCTATCAGAATTTGATAGATATGCTTCTTTACTTTCTAAAAAAGCTACAATGTTCCACCTTCCATGTTGCATTATAACTGTTTTGTTCATGAATATTCAGTAGGTATTGAAATTTGTAACAAACATAGAACAGGGAAAAGGTTAACCCTTTACTCCATGAATATTCATGAAAGAAATAATGACATCATGAATATGAATTACGGTAGATTAATTTGTTGTAATAGCACAATGGGCCTTGGCAGGAAGAGTAGAATCATATCTGTATCATACCATAAGCAAACAGAGCAGACCCTGATGAGACGGTTCATACAGGAACCATCTGATCTGGGTCTACTCTGTTTGCCAAGGCATAGAAAGGCATATTTATGGAGGAAAGGGTTAATGTCTTTGCAAACCTTTACAGTGACCAATCAATTCACTCATGGACTACTCTTTGAATGAATCTACTCCAAATGAGCATTTAATAGATAACCCTTTCCCTGTACTTTTTATTCCAAATTTCAATACCTACTCGATATTAATGGACAAAATAGTTATAATGGAATATGGAAGGCAGAACATCGCAGCCATTTTAGAAAGTAAAGAAACAGATCTATCAAATTCTATTAGCAAACAGAGTAGACCCTGATCAGGCGGCTCCTCTAGGAGCCGTCTGATCTGGGTCTACTCTGTTTGCAAATGTGTGAAAACATGTTTATATGAAGGACAGGGATAAAAGAAAAATATTGGAATTGTGTAGTTTTGAAATTATTGTGATAAAATGAATAGTTCATCAGGTAAAGGGTTTTAGCCTGTTTGTCCATGAATATTCAATTAAGAAATTATGACATCATGGATATTCATTAGATTAATCTGTTACAATAGCACAATTGTTCACAGGAATTTTTAGCCATGGCAGAAACTAGAGTCATATCTTTATTGTATCATAAGCAAACAGAGCAGACTCTGATCAGATGGCTCCTACATGTAGGAGCCGTCCGATCTTGATCTACTCTGTTTGCAAAGGCATAGAAAGGTGTATTCATGGAGTAAAAGGTTAAACTGAGATTTACATAGAAAACAGCAATTAGCCGCAGTAAAGATTCGAAGAATTGTGAGAGATTGTCTGTCAGACTTGTCCGAGACATTTAAGTATTGCCCCTGGGTGTAAGAAATGTTTTATGCCTGTCCTAAGGCTTTACTTGGCTTAACCATTAGCAGCCAAAATGAATGTCTTTAACACTTTGCCTGATTGAAATGCCTTTTCACACCATTGTAAATAAAGAAGAACCAGATCAGGTGGTTCCTGTAAAGGCCATCTAATCAGGGTCTACCCTGTTTGCTTGTGAAGTGATATAGTTATATATACAGTAAAACCTCTCTATAACGACCACTAAATTACATCAAGTATTTTGTGTTAAAGGCAGGTGGATGCTTAAAGCAAGGTGTAAGTAAAACAGAACGCTCCTATAGGAGCATTCTGTTTTACTTTCACCTTGCTTTAAGCAACCACCTGCCCAAAATACCAACTAATTAACACAATTTAGTGGTCGTTATAGAGAGGTTTTACTGTAATTCTAAAACATTCCTGTGTTCATATGCCATTAGAAAACTTTAGATAATTAATATTCATCATGGTCTGCATGAATATTCATCTGGGTTAACCAGAAAATGTGTTAACACTCTCACTATATTTCTTCAATTTCATTTAGAATCGCAGTCAGGGTGTCACACAGTTTAGATCCTGATGCATGACTTTTCATCAGGATCCAAACTTTTAACCCTTTCCTCCATAGGCTATTTTTAGACCCAGCCTCTTTGAATGACTCTATCCAAAAGGAGCATGTACTAGAGAAAAGTAAAAGTTTCGAATTTTGTAGTTATAAATTTGTATTTATCACAATCATTCATTAAGTGACTTTTACAGAGACATAGAAAGGCGTATTTATGGAGGAAAGGGTTAATATCACAAGTTATCATAAATCATCACATGTTTAACCCTTTCTTACCTGAATTGTCAAATGGATTATTCCAAAATCAAACAGGTCAAGCTAATCATGAATATTCAGGGTTTGTTTTTAAAGAAATGTGTAACATGACAAAACAGTGCAGATCCTGATGAGATGGCTCCTCTGGGAGCCATCTCATCTGGGTCTACCCTGTTTGCAAAGAACACTAATTATTTCTTTACCTGGCACAGAAAGGGCTAAAGCTGTGGAAAAAAGGAGCACTAGGGGACTGCTGCTGGGGAATAACCTCTTATCAATTCCATCTCTTGCTATTCTGTGTTTGTTGTATAAATTATTTATAATCCAGACCAGATTCCTTGTTACTTGAAAAAAGACCAAAGAGGTCTGTCACGAGCAGTGAAAGTTTTCTGCAGACTGTGAAGGAATGGGTACTGGTTATAACATGTGTCACTGCAGGGTTTCAGCCATGGTACATTTTAACCCATTCCCTCATAGGCTATTTTTCTCAGACTCAACTAAAAAGCTTTATAAGCATGGACCCAGATATTTTTTCATGATTCTACAGGTTCTTCATGTGCCTTTATAAAAATTAACCTAATTAATAATCATAATATTGCTATTTCTTACATGAACATTCATGGAGTAAAGAGTTCATGAAATCAAACATATGTTACTATTAGCAACTAAGCAGACGGCAATGTGTTCAGCAGATGACAGTTAGGTAAAATGCAAATTGGTACCTATCAGCTGTAAGGGGACATATTCTCTGGGGCATGCTTAGCAGATTACATGTTATTATTTCGGGATGAGAGAGGTGGAGGCTGGAATTAAGAAGGATTTCACACTTAATGTGCTGTAAGCAATTCACAAGTTACTTTTGGGTAACAGTTTGGATCTAGATAAGAATCAAGTATTTCAGCATTTCATCAGGATCAAATTTTTTTTGAAATTAGTTAGATTGTGGTCTTTGAAAAAAAACATAAAAGAACAAAACAATGTTATTTTAAAGTAAGCAAATAATGTTTGCAGATTGGCATTTGCTCAAAGCTATTGCTATGAGTAAGGAGCAAACTATACCAGCTAGTCTCGCTACCCATCTCTGCTTGCAAAGAGCAACTTAGCATAAGTGGAGCTATTTTATTGTGTTTTTCCCCCAGTTATAAGTCTGTTTCTAAGATATAAATCTAAGCAGATTGTTCTAATAGTGGATTTTATTACAACTTTTACAGATTGGGAGAGATTACCGGTAACTCTACAGTTGTGTTGGAGACTTAAGGTTGTGCATACGGATTGGGTTGTGTTAGTTTAGAAAACTACGGGTGATTGATTCAGAAAAAAAGGTAAGAAATGTTTGAATGATTAACCCCTCACCTCATGAATATTCATGTAAGAAATATTGACATCATGAATATTTATGAGCTGACATTTTATATGAACACAGGAATTTATTGTTGATCTACATTATTTCTCATTATAAGTAAACAGAACAAACACAGGACAGACTGCTCCTAATTAGGAACCATCAGTTCTGACCTGGTTCAACTTTGTTTCAGTTGTGTTTAACCCTTTATGTACTCCATGAATATTCATGAAAGAAATAATGACATCATGAATATCAATTACATTCATATGTATAATGGCATATGAATACAGGAAAGGTTGGCCATGGAAGAAACTATGAAGCCATGTCTATATTTTTTCATAAGCAAACAGAGCAGACCCTGATCCTATAGGAGCTGTCTGATCTGGGCCTACTCTGTTTGCAAAGGTGTAAAAAGGCAGCTTTATGGAGTAAAGGGTTAACCCTTTCCCTGTTCTATGTTTATTACAAATTGCAATACCTAATCAATATTCATGGACAGAATAGTTATAATGAAATACGGAAGGCGGAACATTGTAGCCATTTTAAGAAGTATAGAAACAGATCTATCTAATTCCATTAGCAAACAGAGTAGACCCTGATCAGACGGCTCCTATAGGAGCCGTCTGATCTGGGTCTACTTTGTTTGCAGTTGCGTGAAAACATGTTTATATGAGGGAAAGGGTTAATAAAGGCATGTCAGATTAAGTGTTAACCTTTTGCTTGCTGAATCTACCGTAAAGGAGAATTTACTAGAGAAAAGGAAAATGTTATGTAGTATTGAAACCATTGTGATAAATAGAGCATTTGCTCCTATAGGAGCAAATGCTCTATTTATCACAATGGTTTCAAGAAGTGACTATTACAGAGGCGTAGAAAGGCGTATTTATGGAAGAAAGGGTTAAATTATCTGCATACTTTGCCCTCTCCATCAATTCAATACAGGTTATTTGTTTTTATTAACCCCCTCACTTAAGCCTCCTTGTAAGAGTACACATATTTTAACCCTTTCCTCCATAAATATGCCTTTCTATGCCTTTATGAAAGTCACTTCTTGAAACCATTGTGATAAATAAAGCATAGTCACTTCTTGAAACCATTGTTATCAAAATGGTTTCAAAAATAAACCATTCCATATGAGGGAATGGGTTAATTGTTGAACAGTCTTACTAAGTTGGATATAAGAAAGTAGATGTCTTTATTTGGCTGCTTAAAAGTCTGGGTCTGCACTTTTAGCAACACTTTTATTACTCATAGTGTAACTCATTCTTCTGAAAGGTTCTCCTCACTTCAATTATTTCCATTTCCCTTTTAACCCATTCCCGCATATTGACGCCTTTTGATACTTCTATAAAAGTCACTTTGTGAAACCATTGTGATAAATAGAGCATTTGCTCCACAGGAGCAAATGCTCTATTTATCACAATGGTTTCAAAACTACACAATTCTTAAAATTTCCTTTTCTCTAGTAAATGCTCCTTTTTGGTAGATTTAAGCATAGAGGTTGGATCTAAAAATAGCCTATGCGGGAATGGGTTAAACAAATCTGTAATAAATATTTTGGATCCTGACAAAAGGGTAAGAAAGGATCTTGATGAGAATAATAAAAATCATGAGATGCCAGTGACTTCGTGTCTCATCAGGATACAAACTGTTTGTGCAAGATCGTCAGGAAGTGGCTGCTAGGATGCAATGAGCTTCAAATAATATATGTTTTGCATCAAGCCTTTAAGACTCTTGAGGCTTGCATATAAACAGGGAGAACTGTTCCCTCAAGATAGATAAGTAGATTATGGCTGATATTTACTCTGAATTAATCTCGAACCAAGTGGTGTTGAATTTCTGCCAAGCTTTCTTGTGTTTGATGGGAAGTATCGAAGGATGTGTAGTTTAAGCATAGTCCTATTTCATCATGATGCATCAAAAGCTTCAACTCATGTACATGTTGTATACAATTTTGGGATGAATTTTAACCCATTCCCTGTTTTGTATTTATTCCAAATTTCAAAGTTACTGAATATTTATGGATAAAACAGTTATGTTGAAATACGGAAACTGGAATAGTGTAGCCATTTTAAAAAGTAAAGAAACAAATCTATGTAATTCCATGAGCAAACAGAGCAGACCCTGATCAGACATACATAGGAGCTTCTGATCTGGGTATACTCTATTTGCAAATGCATGAAAAGGCGATTAACTCTTTACTCCATATACAGTAAAACTCTGCTAATGCGACCACCTAAAAGAGGTATAATTCTGGGTGCTAGATGCAGGTGGTAGCTTAATGCAGGACAAATGTAATGCAGAAAGCTCCTCTAGGAGCTTTCTGCATTACTTTTGTCCTGCATTAAGCAACCACCTGCTTTTAAAGACACCTGTGATTATTCATTAAGTGGTCGCATTAGAGGGGTTCTACTGTATATGCATTTTTACGTCTTTGCAAACAGTGTAGACCAAGAATAGATAGCTCATGTAAGAGCTGTCTGACCAATGTCTGCTCTGTTTTCTTGTGGAATGATATATTCTACTTTTATAGTTTCTGGCATGACCAAAATGTCCCGTATTCACTTGCCATTATTAGACTCAAATACCTGTAATTTATATTCATAATGTCATTATTTCTTACTTGACCATTCATGAAGTAAAGGGTTAACCCTTTACTCCATAAATACACCTTTCTACTCCTTTGCAAACAGAGTAGACCCAGATCAGATGGCTCCTATAGGAGCCATCTGATGAGAGTCTGTTCTGTTTACTTATGATATAATATAGATATGATTTTAATATACAGTTGAACTTCGATATCTCGAACTTCAAGGGACTATATAAATTAGTTCAAGATAACAGAAGTTCGAGTTATCCGATTTGTAATCTGGACAATTTCTAAAGTTCATAGCTTAATGCAGGTCTACAGTAATGCTGAAAGCTCCTGCAGGAGCTTTCAGCATTACTGTAGAACTGCATTAAGCTGTGAAATGTGTTTCTAGATATGCGTAGTGATACATTTTAAAAATAGAGAAATTTGGAAGGACCGAACTCTTAGTTCGAGTTATCCCGAAGTTCGAGTTATCCGAGTTCGAGATATTGATGTTCAACTGTAGTTATGATTTTACAGTTTCTTCTATGTCTCAACATTCCTGTGTCCATGTGCTGTTATTACAATTATTAATCTAATGAATATTTATGATGTCTTTATTTTTCCATGAATATTCATGATGTAAAGGGTTAAAAGCAGTTTGATCCAAATGAGATACCATATGGTCTTTGGCTCTCAGAATATATATCTTTGTTATTGCAAGTAAAGAATTGATCGACAACAATTTTACAGATGACAGTGATAGAATTGGCTAGTGATTTAGGAAAAATCAATTTAACCCTTTCCCTCATATAAACGTGTTTTCATGCATCTGCAAACATAGTAGACCCAGATCAGACAGCTCCTACAGGAGCCGTCTGATCACGGTCTGCTCTGTTTGCTAATGGAATTTGATAGGTCTGTTTCTTTAATTTCTAAAATGGCTACAACATTCCCCTCTCTATATAGTTCATTATAACTATTTTGTCCATTAATATTCATTATAACTATTTTGTCCATTAATATTCAGTAGGTATTGAAATTTTTAATAAACATAGAACAGGGAAAGGGTAAAACCCTTTATCTGATAGACACGCCCTTTTCACGCATTTGAAAACAAGAGTAGACCCTGATCATACAGATGCTACAGGGGCCGTCTGGTCATGATAGTCTCTGTTTGCTTATGAAATAATAAATATTCCTGTGTTTATATGCCATTATAAACAAATCTTCTAATGTATCCCTTTCCTTCATATAAATGCTTTTTCACACATTTGCAAACAGAGTAGACACAGATCAGGCGGCTGGTATAGGAGCTGTCTGATCAGGGTCTTCTCTGTGTGCTAGTGCAATTACAATAGACCTGATTCTGTAGTTTCTGAAAATACAAAAAAAATCCTATGTTCATTATTATGCCGTTATAAAAATTCAGCTAAAAAATATCCATGATGTCATCATTTCTAAAATTTAGCTAATAAATATTCATGATGTCATCATTTCTTACATGGATGTCAAACAGGGAAGGTGTGTGTTATTTTACATGAAGTCATTATTTCCTACATGAATATTCATTAGGTAACAGGTTAGAGGACTGTTATCTGTATTTGTAGAGACTGGGGCTGATGGATGATGCAGTTGCATGCTACCAGATAATTCACAAACATGCTTTGTTGCTCACGAAAATCCCCATAATTGAATCAGTGTGGCCCAATTTGTCATGTTTGCCAGATGGTGGGTTAGATAATGGCTAGGACTGGCGAAAACAAGAGTCAGATTATACCCACTTGTTTGTCCAAGCTAGGTTATACCAACATATATATAGAAGACAGCTTTTCATGTCTGTAGGTGTCATCTGATCAAGGTCTGCTCTATTTGCTGATGGTATCATAAATATCTGAATTTACATTTTCTGCAGTGGCCAAAATATCTCAACAATATCTGCCACGGCCAAAATTCCTGTGTTCAACTGCAATTATGAAATGTTTGCTGATGGATTTGTGTAGATCTGATCCTGCAGGTATTGTCAAAGCAAATACAGTAAAACCTCTCTATAACGGTCACTAAATTGTGTTATTTAGCTGGTATTTAGGGCAGGTGAGTGAGGCGACTGCTTAAAGCAAGGTGAAAGTAAAACAGAACGCTCCTATAGGAGCGTTCTGTTTTACTTTCACCTTGCTTTAAGCAACCACCTGCCTTTAACACAAACTACTTGATGTAGTTTAGTGGCCGTTATAGACAGGTTTTACTGTACTCATGTATATCCCCTGAAAAAAATTATGTTCATAATGCCGTAATAAAAATTCATGAGGTCATTTATTTTTTTTAATGAATTTTTGTCGAGTACAGGGTTAAGCCAAATATTTGGTCCCACAATCTGACCTGTCAACTGGTTTAAAAAAAGGTTACAAAATTTGTAGATCCTGATCAAAATTAGGCATACTAGTGGCGGACCCTCTTGCCATTTATGACCTAGGCAAACAGTTTGGAAGCAGATTAGACCCCACCTAATCTTCTGCAAAAAAACGAAATCAGAAAGAATATTATTAATAGTTTTGAAAATGTTGCAGACGACAATTGTGCAGCAGACAACAGTTAAGCAGACCAGAAAATTACCTAACATGCAAAGAACTAGAGGACGTGTAATTTGCTGCTATTTTAACACTTAGTCTTGTTCTTTTAACCCTTTTGACTAATATAAACACCTTTTCACACATTTGCAAACAGAGAAGACCCAGATCAGACGGCTCCTATAGGAGCCGTCTGATCAGGGTCTGCTCTGTTTGCTTTTGACTTAATATTGATCTGATTCTACAGTTTTTGTCAAAGTAATAAACATCTTTGAAAAGTTTATATTACAGAAATTCAGGCAATACATTTATGTTATTACCGGTGTGTTAAACATGAATATTGAACAGGGAAAGGGTTAAATGTTTCTTTAATAACACTAGAAGAGCAAACTTTTTGATGTCTTTGTAAACAGCTTTTAGGGCTATTTGCAAACTACAGTAAAATCCCTCTAATGCAACCACTTAATGAACAAACATGGCTGTCTTCATAAGCAGGTGGTTGCTTAATGCAGGACGAAAGTTATGCAGAAAGCTCCTATAGGAGCTTTCTGCATAACTTTTGTCCTGCATTAATTATAAGCTACTACCTGCCTTTGCCACTGTAAATTATGTCCCTTTTTGGTGGTCGCATTAGAGAGGTTTTACTGTATTATAAACACAGAACATGATTTTATTTTTATCTTCAGTGTTCTACTGACAACTTTGTGATAACCTATGCGAACAGTTTGGATCCAGATGAAACACAGAGTAACTCGGCATCGCATCAGGATCCAAACTGTTGGTCACTCTGACAATATTTTATGAAAAGAAATAGAAAAAATATGTACTTTTAGAACTGAAGCAGACAGCAATATTTGCAGACGACAATTGCTCAGAGTGTAGAATGTTAATTTTGTGATAAACCTTTAGGATCTAGACGAGACATAGAGTTCATTTCTGCCCATCATGATCCAGACTCTGTGACACTTTAATGGTGGTGCTGGAAGGAAACAGAAGAATCTTCTTTCAAAAAATATAATTACGTACATGTATAAAGGTTGTATTAGTGCAGATATACAGATAAAGGTGAATATTCAAATACTAAAAGAATCATTTCTCCATCAAACCCTATGTTGTGGCATCTCTTTAGAATTGTCCTATAGGAGCAGTCTATTTGCTTATAGTATTATATACGATTGTATGTAGTTTCTGCCATAGCAACAACTTTCTGTGTTCATGTGCTATCATAACAACTGATCTAATTAATATTCATGATGTCATCATTTCTCACCTGAATATTCATAGATTAAACGATTAAATCTTCCTTAGCACATTTTGTACTGAAAATTTAAAATACTGGGGAAGACATAGGGGCAAAAAGAAGATAATCAGACATTGTACTTCATTTCAAGTGGAACAGATGCCTTCCTGCCTTTGTGTTGTGAAGTATCAACTGTTGCAATGCTTTAATGGCTCCCTGAACGGTTGTTTATTCGACATTTATTGTTGAACTACATCCCCATGTACTCTTACCTCTTCATAATTAATTCTTCTAAATAGAAAAAAATATGTATTTGTGCATTGTATATCCAAGAAAATATGTGAACCCATTCCCTCATATTGACAACTTTTGACGCCTCTGTAAAAGTCTCATTGTGAAACCATTGTGATAAATAGAGCATTTGCTCCTATAGGAGCAAATGCTCTATTTATCACAATGTTTTCAAACTACCAAATTCTAAAAGTTTCCTTTTCTCTAGTTAATGCTCCTTTTTGGTAGATTTATTTAAAGGCGTATTAACTTGATAAACTTTATTTAAAAAATTGGCAAGCAATAATTGTATGTATATAAATATACAGTTGATCTAAATGTTTAAGAGATTGATTATCAGTTTGCAGTTCTTAAAATTGCCACCAACCCAAACTATAACCCTAAACTATTAATCGAAGTAAGCTATTTGTCTAGTTGATGGTTTAATGAAGTTAAGTTGTTGAAACAGCCGATGCAGATCATTATTTCCCAGTGCCTTTTGTGTTCGAGGTGTTCTAATTGATTTCTAGGATGTATTCAATTACGTCAGCCTTCTAACCCTTTCAATACAGCAAACGAATGTGTGGTCATTTGCATGTGGTGTAGACCCAGATCATTTGTATGTACAGTAGAAACTGTCTTAAATGACCATTAAAAAAGAGGTCTAAATTTGGATTTTTAAAAGAGGTGGTAGCTTAATGCAGGACAAAAGTGATACAAAAAGCTCCCGTAGGAGCTTTCTGTGTCACTTTTGTGCTGCATTAAGCAACCACCTGCATTTTAAGTCTCCTATGTTAACCCTTTCCTCCATAAATACACCTTTCTACGCCTCTGTAAAAGTCACTTCTTGAAACCATTGTGATAAATAGAGCATTATTTTGCTCCTATAGCAGCAGATGCTCTATTTATCACAATGGTTTCAACCTACAAAATTTTAAAAGTTTCCTTTTCTCTAGTTAATGCTCCTTTTCGGTAGATTAATTCAAAGAGGTTGGGTCTTAAAATAGCCTATGGAAGAAAGGGTTAAATGAATGGTCGCTAAAGACAGGTTATTCTGTAGTTTAGACCTAGATCATACCTGGGCTCCTCTAATGGACCTCTTATCAAGGTCTGCACTGTTTGTCATTCAAAATCTTCTCACAAACTATACCTTGTCATTCTGAAAGGACCCTTCTCTTGAAGATGGACCATTCATCTACTCTAATAGACCATAATAGAAAGGTTCTTACATGAATATTCATAAAGTAAAAGGGTTAATTTGCTTAGTCGTTATTTCTTACGAGAATATTCATTGAGCAAAGGGTTAATTTGCTTAGTCGTTATTTCTTAAGTGAATATTCATGGAGCAAAGGCTTAAATTTCTTAGTCGTTATTTCTTAAGTGAATATTCATTGAGCAAAGGCTTAAATTTCTTGGTCATTATTTCTTACGTGAATATTCATATTCATATAAACACCCTTTCACGCATTTGCAAACAGAGTAGACACAGATAAGATGTTTCCTAGAGAAAGGGTTTATATGAAGGAAAGGAAACTTGTTTCCCGCATTCAACGGGATTAAGCAGACTAACAATTGCATAGAAAGAAAACACTTGAGTACAGATGGAAAATTGAGTCTAAATAAATTAAGAAACATTACAAACACATTTGATGATATTAGCTTCATGATGCTTTTAAGATTGTGAAATTTTGACAGCCTGTGCGAACAGTTGGATCCAGATGAGATGCTCTCTAACTTTGTGCCTTATTATGATCTAAACTGTTCTTCCCAATCCCTCATGGGCAAATGCTCTATTTATCACAATAGTTTCAACAGGTGATTTTTACAGAGGCATAGAAAGGCTTATTTATGGAGGAAAGTGTTAACACTGATTTTACACCAGACAAATGGAAGGAAAAAATATCTGAAGTTAAGGTACCATTATTACCATAAATATTTGGAGAGACTTTCTGAGCCATTTAGTGTAGACCCAGATCAAAATGCTCCCAAAGGAGTAGTTTGGTCAGGTCTCCACTGTTGTCTACCCTTTTAGTTTCACATGAAGTTATCCGAACTGTACTGCCTACTGACTTGGCGTAAAGCTTTGCAAACTGTTAGAAAAGGAAGATTGGTTGTCAGAACATTTAGGGTCAGTCTAGTAGACATGTTTTTCTCCAGTTTTGCACAGAGGAATAGATAAGATTAAATTAAAACTCCTTTATTTTATAAGATATGTAAAGTAAAACTCCTTTATTTTGTAAAATGCGTAAATTAAAACTCCTTTCTCCACCAGACCTGTGTGTTGTTCTTGATGTGGGATAATTATGTTGTTAGCTCAAGTTTCTTCCAATACCAAAATATCCAGTGCATATAATTATGCCATTATAGAGGAATTATAGTAGCATAATCTGGGTCTACTGTGTTTGCAAAGGCGTAGAATTAAAGGCGTATTTATGGAGTAAAGGATAAACTCTTTGAATGGTGAATATTCAAAGTTAAATGGTTAAGTAGCTAACTTAACCTTCTCCTCCATGAATATTCATGTAAGAAATAATGACGTCATGTATATCGAGTAGATTAATTTGTTTAATAGCACAATTGGACGCAGAATTTTTTGGCCATGTCAGAAACAGCAGAATCATATCTACATTATATCATAAGCAATCAGAGCAGACCCTGATCAGACGGCCCCTATAGGAGCCGTCTGATCTGGGTCTACTCTGTTTGCAAAGGCATGGAAAGGCGTATTTATGGAGTAAAGGGTTAACCCTTTCCCTGTTCTATGTTTATTTCAAATTTCAATACCTACTGAATATTCATGGACAAAATAGTTATAAGAAATATGGAAGGTGGAACATTATAGACATTTTAGAAAGCAAAGAAACAGATCTATCAACTTCTATTAGCAAACAGAGCAGACCCTGATCAGACGGTTCCTCTAGGAGCCGTCTGATCTGGGTCTACTCTGTTTGCAAATGCGTGAAAACACGTTTATATGAGGGAAAGGGTTAAGTACATTCAGGATGAACGACTAAAATTTCCTAGAGAACTGTAAATTACAAACAATGGAGACCTTCATCATGAGGGCTTTTCAAGGAACCCACGGAGGTCTGGGTCTGCACTATTTGCCGTTATCTCATGCACAGTACACTCAGTTCAGTATCCATAGTGAGCAGAAACGGACATTAATCTGTCAACACAAACAAATAAAACAAACACTCATTTCTAGTAGTCAGTTGCTTAGATAACTGTTTTAACCCTTTCCCTCATATAAGCGTGCTTCACGCACTTGCAAACAGAGTAGACCCAGATCAGACAGCTCCTAGAGGAACATTGGCCCAAATACAGAACAGGGAATGGGTTAACTAATCAGTGCATTCTTGGGGGAATTTGTCCTTTTGAAAAATGTACAGCAGCAACCCAGTTTATAAATCTTTGAACACTTGGGTCTGAGTTATTAACCTTTTCCCAATGAACTTTTGTACATGAAATTGATCACATCAGGAATCTTCATTAACTTTAAAATTTTATAAAATGAAATTTTTCAAGGGAAATTTTGGCTTTAGGCAAATGCTATAGGACCATATCTATTTAATTTCATAAGCAAACAGAGCAGACCCTGATCAGACGGCTCCTACAGGAGCCGTCTGATCTGGGTCCACTCTGTTCGCAAAGGGGTTGAAATGCGTCTGTAAGAAGAAAAGGGCCATTGGACATCTTCCAATTCTTTTCAAAAGTATGAACAGAATGTCAAAGATGTACAAATGTCAAAGATGTACAAAAGCCATTAGCAGCTCTTTTCATACTGGTTACTAGCTGACATACAGTTGAACTTCGATAACTCAAACTTCAAGGGACCATACCAGTTAGTTCGAGATAACAGAAGTTTGAGTCATCCGATTTCTAATCTGAACAATTTCTCAATTCCACATCTTATAACAGGTCTAAAGTAATGTATTCGCATTTGCTCCTAGAGGAGCTGTCTCATATTGGTCTGCACTCTTTGCCATTTTAACCCTTTCCTCCATGAATATTCATGTTAGAAATAATGATGTCATGAATATCAATTAGATTAATTTGTTATAACAGCATATGGACATGGGAATTTTTAGCCATGACAGAAACTGTAGAATCATGTCATCAAAATCTATATTTCGGTATATCAAAAGCTAACAGAGCAGACTCTGATCAGACAGCTTCTGTAGGAACTGTCTGATCTGGGTCTTCTGTGTTTGCAAAGGCGTAGAAAGGTGTATTTATGGAGGAAAGGGATAATTCAGTAGATGTAATTGATCCAGCTTTGGAATGATTGAGCTGAGAATGGATTCATGAGAAGAGTAAACATATTGAAAGATGTATTCTGGTAATATTTTCTTAGATTTTGTTAACAAAATGACTTCAGAATCTGAATCTACCGGTATGTGACTTGAAACTAAGTTAGTGCTAATGAGTATGATAAAGTAAAGACTTACATGTATCGAATATTTTAGGAAATTTCATCGTTGCAGAAATAAAAAAGTCTGCCATTTACTGGAATAATTTCGTAAAATCAATCAAGTATACCCAGCCTGCTCATTTCAATGTACAGTAAAACCTCTCTATAACGACCATTAAATTGTGTTAACTAATTGGTATTTAGGGCAGGTGGCTGCTTAAAGCAAGGTGAAAGTAAAACAGAACGCTCCTATAGGAGCGTTCTGTTTTACTTTCACCTTGTTTTAAGCAGCCACCTGACTTTAACACAAAATACTTGATGTAATTTAGTGGTCGTTATAGAGAGGTTTTACTGTACTTGTAGATAAACTTAAACAATATATGTTCTCTTTCACATTTTTTGGCCTGTGTCAGCTGTTGTTGTGAATACCTACACTTGCATTTAATATTCTATGCACTTTACTACTCTTAATTCAGAGTCAGTCAGAGCTTTGCTAAACATATCCATTGAATTCCGCAGTTTTCCATCGGCTGTTTTCCAAGGATTTAATAGTACATGTATTCAGATATCAGTAAAATTTAGCTGAATACATAATTATATACCGTGGGGAAATGGGCTTTAAGTATTATTTTAATGATATTAATATGTGCTCAACTTTTGATGTTAATTGATTTATACGAAAAATGAGCATAATACAACTTTAATGATAATGCAGGGCAAAAGTTATGCAGACAACCTCCTGTTTTACCCTAAGTTCCTTCATAAATAGGCCTTTCTACGTCTCTGTAAAAGTCACTTTATGAAACCATTGATAAATAGAGCATTTGCTCCTCTGAAACAAATGCTCTGTTTATCACAATGGTTTCGAAACTACACAATTCTACCATTTTTCTCTTCTCCAGTAAATGCTACTTTTCGGTAAAGAGGTTGAGTCTAAAAATAGCCTATGAGGAAATGGGTTAAGCCTTTACCTGATAGAGACACCTTTTGACGCCCTTGCCAACCAAGTAGACTTAGACCAGGTCGATATAGGAGCCATCTGATCAAGGTGTGCTCGGGTTTGCATATGAAATAATTTAGACCTGATTTTACAGTGTCTGCAATTGCCAGATTTTCCTGTTTTCTTATGCCAGTATAAGTACAGTAAAACCTCTCTATAACAGCCACTAAATTATGTTAATTATTTGGTATTTAGGGCAGGTGGTTGCTTAAAGCAAGGTGAAAGGAAAACAGAATGCTCCTATAGGAGCGTTCTGTTTTACTTTCACCTTGCTTTAACAGGGGTGTGATTTTTCCTCCTTTCAGAGGATTTCCTCCCTTTGAGCTTCAGATCCAAATTACAAAAGTTGTCACATTTAGTGAGATCAGCTCAGATCTGATGGTTTTGGAACAACATGTAAGGGGGGTTAGGGCATTTTCCTCCTTTCAATAGTTTCAGTTAATCACACCCCTGCTTTAAGCAGCCACCTGCCTTTAACAAATTTTGTTTATGTAATTTAGTGGCCGTTATAGAGAGGTTTTACTGTATGTTAATTAATATTTATAAAAAAAAAATAGATTAATATTTATTTCATACATGAATATTCATGAGATAAAGGATTACATTAACCGTTTACGACTTGTAAGAAATATGACATCATGAATATTAATTCACTGAATTATTATAATTATTACAGTACAACCTGTCTTAAGCAGCCATTCATTTATTGAACACAGGAGTTTAAAAAGCAGGTGGTTGCTTAATGCAGGGCAAAACTAATGCAGAAAACTCTATTGGAGCTCTCTGCATTAGTTTTGACCTGCTGTCTGATCTGGATCTACTCTGTTTGCAAATGCTTAAAATGGCTTATTCATAGAGTAAACGGTAAAAAGACCCTGGTGTGTTATGACGGTAATATTCACCAAGATGTTGTTTGAAAGAGGTTCTAGAGAAACATAGATTTTCAGAATATCATCAACTAGGCACAGTTGAGAAGTGATCAGCAAATGTCCCAGACAAGGTAGAGAAATATTTGGCAGGGTTATTGATGTGCCTAGATGTGGAGGGGTCAACCTAATGAATGAAGAGCTATCTCTGTGTCGCCTCTAATCAGGCCTCTGATCATGGTTGCTAATCACCATTCGGCTGCCTCCCCACTCTGACAGTGACAGACTGGTTCCCCATACAGCCAGTACTGTTTATCCAGCTATGCAAACTTCAGTGTCTGACTCTGTGTGCTTTACAAACAGTTCCCTTGAACCTTAAACATCATTGACTTTCGGGAAAGCTGCAGCCACTCTTTTACAGAAATTCAAAATGACCATGATTTACTGCGAGACTAATTTTTAGATTTACACTCCAGAACAATACAGCTGCAATATTTTTCACTGTGCTAACTAATGCCCAAGAACTCATTATTGCTTGTATTGATGTGTTGTTAACATTGTGTAGGTCATTAAAAATTTTGCTGTCCAACATAATGTACTCCAAATACCTTCTGCACTCTGAACAATTAATGTCTGCAAATATTGTCATCTGCTACAATTCTAAAAATACTTTTTTCTTCCATATCTTTTTCAAAAACAAATGTCAGAGTGACAAACAGTGTGGACCCTGATGAGGTGCCAAGTTTCTCGGCATCTCATCTGGATTCAAGCTGTTTCCAACTGCTAAAAATCAAAGCAATAGCAGCATATGCATGTCAACAGAAAGTTTTGTATCAGAAATAAGAAAAAATCCTTTAACCGCAGCTATTCACTTGAAAAGACATTTCAAATCATGCTTTAACTTACACCTTTCAATTTGACTGCCAATAGGTCTTATCAGTGCCTGAAATATCACATGAGAATTTTGTATGGCTTGGTTTCCAAGTGTTCACATTCTCTTCTTTACGTGTTTCAAATATCTATCAAATTCCATTAGCAAACGGAGCAGACCCTGAACTGTCTGATCTGGGTCTACTCTGTTTGCCGATAAGTGAAAAGGTGTTTATATGAAATAAAAGTTAAAGACTCGTATGACCCAGTCGGGGATCAAGCCCACTACTTGAGCTCCAAAAGTGAAGCATTCACGAAGAGCTAATCATGCTGTAGAGAGAAATATATGTATAAGTAATTTGTTTGTTCTATGCCTATCAATTTTAAATAAAAATGACAGTCATTGGCAAGCTTTAACCCTTTGAATGCTGGAAATGAGTGTACTAGCCTTTGCAAACAGTGCAGAAACAGATGAAAGGCTCCTCTAGAAGTTCTATAATCAGGGTCTGCACTGTTTGCCATTGAAAATCCTCCTTGCAATTTAACCCTTTCCCTGTTCTATGTTTATTTCAAATGTCAATACCTACTGAATATTCATGGACAAATTTGTTAAAATGAAACATGGAGGGTGGAACATTGTAGCCATTTTAGCGAGTATTGAAACCGATCTATCAAATTTCATAAGCAAACAGAGCAGACCCTGATCAGACGGCTCCTCTGGGAGCTGTCTGATCTGTGTCTACTCTGTTTGCAGATGCGTGAAAACACATTTATATGGGTTATATAATTTAACTTTTTCACTGTCAATGTGGCATCTGTGATTCATAACCTATGCAAAGAGTTTGGATCCAGATGAGACGGCGAGTAACTCGCCGTCTACTCGCCGTCTCATCAGAATCCAAACTGTTTGTTGAAACAAAAATGAAGAAAAATAAAAATTGGAAAATTGTAGCAGACAAAAAAGTTTGCAGAAGACAAAATTTGGCAGCAAGAGTTAACACTGATGGGCCATTCCACTTTGAAAATTCAGTCTTCAGATTGTTACATCTAGCGATATGACATGGTTAGGAGAAGACAATATTGGCTGTGTGATAATGCAGTTTAGCTACATTTTAGACTACTTTGCACATTAATGATAGCCATACCTCAAGTTAATTAGATTGCCTAAGTATTAATATTACATGAGCTAGTTTGTATTTTGGTATATGTAACCTTGTATACTGGTGTGATCTGACAGAAAATGTTGTCTGTTTAATTTGTTGGTTGTAAATAATTGATCAGATTTTCGCTGTGGTGTCTTTTGGATTTAAATAAGCAATTCACCGGAGCAAGCGTGCAATCTTCCGTGAATGTTTCATTATCCTGATTTCTCATATTCATTATATGAGCATTTTATATGAGCCTCATCACAAGGTAAAAACAGCTCTTTCTTTAGCTTTCTGCATCACTTTCATCCTGCATTAAGCTACCAATTCTTTTAAAAACCTAGAATTTGTCTTATTGTTCTTGGTTGCGGTAGACTATAGTCAAATTCTGCCACCAGATATTCAAATTAATATCTTTATCCCTTTCCCTGATCTAGACACCTTTTAACCCTTTCCTACATAGGCTATTTTTAGACCCAACCTCTTTGAATGAATCTACCCATAAGGAGCATTTACTATAGGAAAGCAAAAGTTTAGAATTGTGTAGTTTTGAAACCATTGTGATAAATAGAGCATTTGCTCCTATAGGAGCAAATGCTCAATTTATCACAATGGTTTCAAAACTGAACAATTCTAAAAAAAAAATCATTTTCTCTAGTTAATGCTCCTTTTTGGTAGATTTATTCAAAAAGGTTGGATCTAAAAATAGCCTATGAGGGAATGGGTTAAACCTTTCAGTGTGGGAAAATTGATAATATCCTTTGCAAACAGTGTACATCCAGATGGGAGGGCTCCTAGAGGAGCTCTCTCATCAGGTTCTGCACTATTTTTCTGTAAATTCAACTATTCAAGGTAAGCTTGACCTATTAGAATTTTGGAATATTAAATTCTATTTGAAAATTCAGCATTGATAGGGTTAAACACCGATGCATATTGTAGTGGAAAAGTGGAAAATTCAAGTAATGAAGCTGTCAACATTTTTTGCTATCAACAAGTTCTTAGGAAGGAATAGTAAACTTTTTACTATACGTAGGAAACCTGCATTGTTAGCTGTTAATATTTGTAAACAATCCCCAAGGTATATTTACATAGGAAGAATAAATTTGACTTGGGGATACCATGTGTAAACAATTAAGGTTGTTACTTGAACAGTAAGGAATAATTGGGAACTAGACAATAATAGAAGGCCATTTGGAACAGATTATGCAGGTATTTTAGTTTCGTTATCTCCTTCGACACAACCGAAAAATGTGCAACAATTTTTCGCCAATGGTTTAGATCCAGATGAGATGTTGAATAACCCAGCATCTCATTCAGGTTCCAAACTGTTAGACACACCGATCATGGTTTTGAAAGTATTGGAAGAAAAAGGCATTTTGAAAAGTGTGGGAAGTGACAATTTATGGAGCTGCATGTTACTTAGTGATTCAGGGGGTAAATGTGATTCTGATGTAAGGACATTATTATGTAAGGAAGAAAGTAATAGATCATTATATGTATACTGTGATGCTGTAATAGATCATTATATGTATGCTGTGATGTTTTATGTCTTAATTCAGTGTCTATTATTGGATTGAAAAATGAGGGTGATTTTGACTGAAATTCAGTTATAACACCCATTTAAATAAATTCACTTTCTTTATATAGAAAATTACCCCCCTCCAATGAAAAATATTGAGGGGGGGGGGGGGGGGGTTAGAAAATTGGGGTGAATCCCCCCCCCCCCCCAGTCACCCTCCCTTTTCTCTAATTAATGCTCCTTTTCGGTATATTCATTCAAAGAGGTTGGGTCTAAAAATAGCCTATGAGGTAATGGATTAAATGAGATGCCCAGTCATCAAACCTGATCAGACAGATATGTTGCAACTTATTGGGCAAATCTGGGTCTACATTTTCAGTATAAGCTAAAATACCCCCTTTGTCTTGTGACATTGCTCATATACTTGCCCGTGTTATCCACTAATTACCAGTAATTCATGCTCACTTAAAAATGTTCCATCTAGCCTGATTTATGTACACCAGATCCAAGCTGTACTTATTAAAAAGTCATTAAGCACTATGATTGCTACCACTTCTGGTACAGTATCCTTTGGCTAGCAGAATGCTTACATTTCAGATCCAGTTTAAGCACTCCATAATACTTATTAGAATTGGGAAAAAACTGTTTTGACTGTCATTTTATTGTCTATTACAAATAAAATGATTTTAAATGCAGAATGAAGAGGATAGCTATAGGTATGAAGGGAACAATACTTACCAGACCTGAGAGGGTGGTAGAGTAAATGAAAATCTTAAACATTTTGACATTAGGCCATTAGGGGGTATTTGGAGTACTTATAATTACCATAACAGTTTGGACAGATACATTTAGGCAAATAGTACAGGCTCAGATCAAACCTTTTGCTTTGACAAATACTGTAGAATCAGATCTAGATCATGCCATAAACAAACAGAGCTGGTTTTTCTGAATGATGGTCTTATTGTAATTAATGTCACCAGATATGTTTAGGAATACAATCATGTATGTTTTTGTCGAGCCCGCTTGCAGTCAGCTCGACATAGTTGTCACAAGGTCCTCGCATGGTGGATGTAGGTTAGTGCATCCTTGCGTGCATGTGTCAGTCCGGTCTTGTCTGGGAACTAATTCCATGTTCCTCTAGAAGGTACGGCATGTGGTGTGCAAAAAATTACATTTTTTTACCTTTGACCTCTAAGTTTGACCTTGATCTTTCAGCTACTGACCTGGTTTTTGCACGCAACACGCCATACCTTCTAGAGGAATATTTATGCTTAGTCATTTCACAATCCATCCATGGAGTTCTGAGTTAGAGCTCGGACAAACAAAAAATATATACATTTTTGACATTTGACCTCTAAGTATGACCTTGACCTTTAAGTTACTGACCTGGGTTTTTCTCGCAACACGCCATACCTTCTAGAGGAACATTTATGCCTAGTCAGTTCAAATTCCATCTATGGAGTTCTGAGTTAGAGCCCGGACAAACAAACCAGGTCAGTAGCTGAAAGGTCAAGGTCATACTTAGAGGTCAAAAACATGTATTTTTGCTTGCTACTGGTTATAGAAAAGATGTACTTTTAGGATTGAACAACAGTATTTGCAGATAGCAGTTGCTCAGAGTGCAGAATTGCCATGATACTTTTAGCCATTCTCTGTTGAATATAAGCAAACAGAGCGACCCAGATCAGAGGGCTTCCACTCTGTTTACAAAGTTTGAAAAGGTGTTTGTATGAAGGAAAGAGTTAAGATTTGTTACATCCCCTCAAAGCTCAAATAGAATGGGCAAACTATTATTGAAGTGTTTAAAAATACAGTAGAACCCCTCTAATGTGACCACTTAATGAATAAACATGGGTGTCTTTATTAGGACTTGGTTGCTTAATGCAGGACAAAAGTAATGCAGAAAGCTCCTAGGAGCTTTCTGCATTACTTTTGTCCTGCATTAAGCTACCACCTGCATCTAGCAACCAGAATTATACCTCTTTTAGGTGGTCGCATTAGCAGGGTTTTACTGTATAAGCTTATTCAAAAGTTTACAGGAAAATAAAACTGGATGTCTTTGAGATATAGAAAGACATTCCTACATGAATGTCTGGAATTCCTCATATTTTCAGGATTGTAGAACGATGTTACTGCATATCTTGCAGTTATGTTGAATTTCTCAAGGTAATGATTTTATCTCTTTAGCTCTGCACGCTGTTGGTAAAACCGTCATTACATAATGCAAACTGTTTGGATCCAGATGAGACATCACATAATACGGCGTCTTATCAGGATCCAAACTGATTGACACTTTGACTATGTTTTTGCTAAAAAATAAGAAGAATTTTATTTTTAAGAATTGAAGCAGACGACAATTGGTGTAGACGAAAAATTACTTGATGTGCAGAGTTAATATCTGTGACTCATTGCAGAAATGTGTAACTCTAAATTCCCCATCATGTGTGAATTGTTGGCTGCCTTTGCAGTTTTGGATCTATATAAGTATACTGAGGTCTTGATAAGATATAGAAAAATTAAAATATTTTCAAGAATAACTCATGTTTTGATCACACTTTAGAATCGTCTCTTCAAGACAATTCTAAAGAGTGATCACAACATAGGGTTCGGTGGAGAAATAAGGATTTTAGTATTAGAGTATGCACATTTATCTGTTGCTCTGGATATAGAATAACTCTACTTGTCATTAGAACTCACATTGAGAGGGACACTATTCAGAGGTCCAGATAAGATGCGTAAATTTAAACATTTTCAACAATAGCTCCTTTATTTCTCGGCTAAACCCTATATTGTGACCCCTCTTTAGAATCGTCTCTTCGAGACGATTCTAAAAAGGGGTCACACTATAAGGTTTGGTGGAGGAATGATGATTTTAGTATTTTTAGCTCACCTGAGCAAAGCTCAGGGTGAGCTTTTGGGAGACTTGAATGTCCGTCGTCCGTCGTGCGGTGTGCGTCGTGCGTCGTGTGTCGTCAACAATTTGCTTGTGAACACTCTAGTGGTCACAATTGTAGTCTAATCTTCATGAAACTTGGTCAAAATGAATGTCTTGATAAAATCTCGGACGAGTTCGAAAGTGGGTCAAGTTGGGTTAAAAACTAGGTCACTAGGTCAAATAGTAGGAAAACCTTGGGAACCCTCTATAGGTCACATTTTTAGCCCAATTTTCATGAAACTTGGTCAGAATGATTGTCTTGATAAAATCTCGGAGGAGTTTGAAAAATGGGTTATGTGGGGTAAAAAACTAGGTCACTAGGTCAAACAGTAGAAAAACCTTGTGAACACTCTAGTAGTCACAATTTTAGTCCAATCTTCATGAAACTTAGTCAGAATGAATGTCTTGATAAAATCTCGGACGAGTTCGAAAGTGGGTCAAGTGGAGTTAAAAACTAGGTCACTAGGTCAAACAGTAGAAAAACCTTGTGAACACTCTAGTGGTCACAATTTTAGTCCAATTTTCATGAAACTTGGTCAGAACGAATGTCTTGATAAAATCTCGGACTAGTTCGAAAGTGGGTCAAGTGGGGTTAAAAACTAGGTCACTAGGTCAAACAGTAGAAAAACCTTGTGAACACTCTAGTGGTCACAATTTTAGTCTAATCTTCATGAAACTTAGTCATAATGATTGTCTTGATAAAATCTCAAACAAGTTTGAAAGTGGGTTATGTGGGGTAAAAAACTAGGTCACTAGGTCAAATAGTATGAAAGCCTTGTGAACACCCTAGAGGTCACATTTATAGCCAAATCTTCATGAAAATTGGTCAGAATGATTGTCCTAATAAAATCTTGGACAAGTTTGAAAGTGGGTTATGTGAGGTCAAAAAGTAGGTCACTGGGTCATATCTTAGAGAAATCTAGTTTACACTCCAGTGGCCACATTTTTAGCCCAGTCTTCCTCAAACTTGCTCAGAGTGTTTGTCTTGGTGATATCAAGGTTGAGTGTGATCATGGGTTGGGTGGGAATAGAAAGTAGGTCACTAGGTCAAATCTTAGAAAAAATAGTTTAGAGAGCACATTTTTAGCCCAATCTTCATTGGTCAGAATCATTGTCTTGATAAAACAATATACTAAATCTTTGAAAATCTTGTTCTGTAGAACCACTGCTCATGATCCACTGCTCATGATCCACTATCAACATTGTTAATATATTGTCCCTAAGTTCAATATTGACCCTACCCATGGGCTACCCTGCAAAAATCTTAAATCTATGGTAATCAGGTGAGCGATTAAGGGCCATCTTGGCCCTCTTGTTATACACATCTTTATCTGTAGCTCTGCTATTTATATAAAAAAATGTTTTTAACAATATATTTAGAAACATTTAACATGTGTCTAGCTTTCAAAGCTTGTCAAGTTTGTGATAAATCTGTTGTAGTCCAATCAGGATCCAAACCGTTTGACACACAGACTGCATTTTTGATAAAGAGAAATAAAAGAAACAATTAACTTCTAGAATTGCATTAGATGACACATGTTTTGCTCACAACAGTTGCTAAGACCCAGGTCATACCAGGCTGAGTTTTCATTAGGAATGCCAGATACACTAGAACCTGCCTGAAGTGGCCATGTAATTAATAAACTATAAGAGCAGGACTGGTGTTTGTTGAATGCAGGACAAAAGTAATGCAGTAGACTGCTAGAGGAGCTGTCAGCAAACTTTTGTCCTGCAATTACTCTACTGCCCATTTTATTAAGCCAGATTTAGACTTATTTTTGGTGGCTGTTGTAGACAGCTTTTACTGTACCTAAAAGTGTCAATAGTACCAATTCCGGATACACCTGTGAACTTTCAGGTACAGTAAAACCTTTCTAAACTGGAATTCTAGTAGAGAAGAATATTTAGATACTTTTAGACAGGTGACTGCTTAATGCAGGGTGAAAGTCATGCAGAAAGCCCCTATAGGAGCTTTCTGCATGACTTTCACAATGCATTAAGCTGCCACCTGTCTCCAAGACCGATATTTATATATTCAATTTAACGTCAGGTCTAGAGGGGTTTAACTGTAGTCAGTATGACAGTCTTGAAAACGCTTAGCAAGATAAGGATTAGCTTGATCCAAAAATACATATTTCAGCATGTACTCAATTACTTGGAGATTATGAGCAGAAAATAAACCAGATGTCAGGGCTGAGCAGTGTATTAGCAAAAATACCATCAGCTTTAACATCAAAGATGAAGTGAAATGACAGAATCGAAATGAGTGCATGTGGCAGTTACTTGCAAGCCAGTGGCAAATCTTCATTAACCCTTTTCTTCCTACACTATTTTTGGACCCAGTCTCTTTGAATAAGTCTACCGAAAAGGAGCATTTACTAGAGAAAGGGACATTTTTAGAATTTTGGTAGTTTTGAAACCATTGTGAGAAATAGAGCATGGTTTCAAAAAAAGACCTTGCAGAGGTGTCAAAAAAAGGTGTCACTAGGGAGTAAAGGGTTAACCTAGGCAAACAATTTCGATCCAGATGGTAATGATACAAATCCTAATTGTTTGTCAATCTGATAATATTTTTGAAGAAAATTTAATGGATACCTTTCCCTTATACAAACACCTTTTCAACCTTTGCAAGCAGAGTAGATCCTGATTAGATGTAGGAAGTAGGAGCCATCTGATCTGGGTCTGCCCAGTGAGTGATCTAACTAGAGTTTCTGCCAATACCAAACATCCTTGTTTACATAATTATACCATTATTAAATTTCAGGTTATTATTTGTGGTGTTATTATTTCTTACATGAATATTCAACAGGGAAAGGGTTAAGACTGTAGCAGACTTGGGCCAAATTTCAATGCCTACTGAATATTCATTAACAAAATAGTTATAAAGAAATATGGAAGGTGGAACATTGTAGACATCATAGAAAGTAAAGAAACATATCTATCAAATTCTATTAGCAAACAGAGCAGACCCTGATCAGACAGATCCTCTAGGAGCCGTCTGATCTGGGTCTACTCTGTTTGCAAATGCATGAAAACACGTTTATATAAGGGAAAGGGTTAATCAGTCGACAGTTACTTAGGATGTGCAGTTATGTCTTTCTGTTATCATTTTCCACATTTTATCATGCTAGTACTGACATTTCCAAACAAATGAAATGCATCCTGCAGGATGCAAGTTCTTTGAAACTCGGATCTCAAAAGCTTGAAAAAAAAAATGGGACGTAAGAAATAAGGATCACAACAGATAATAGTTTGAGCAGACATTATTTTTCCGGCATAATATGGATTTGTTTCTACAACAGAGGTCCAGATCAGATGCATAAATTAAAACATTTTCAAGAATCACTCTTTTATTTCTCCACCAAACCCTATGTTGTGACCACTCTTTAGAATCGTCTTTTCAAGACGATTCTAAAGAGTGGTCACAATATAGGGTTTGTTGGAGAAATGATGATTTTAGCTTCTGAGTACTCACCTTTATCTATTGCTCTGTACACTATCGAAGGGTTTGTGATAATCCTTGTCAATAATTGGATTTAAATGAGCCAAGCTTGGTTCAAAACTTAGTTTTTAAAAAGAGTAGACCAAATGACACTATTACTTCCCATTAAGTTTTACGGAAATTCACTTTTTATGCCCCCCAGATCAAATCTGGGGGGCATATTGTTTTTGCCCTGTCTGTTTGTTTGTTTGTTTGTTTGTCTGTTTGTCTGTTTGTCTGTTTGTCTGTTTGTCTGTTTGTCTGTTTGTCTGTTTGTTTGTCAGCAACTTTAACATTGGTCATAACTTTTGAGCCAGTACAGATAGAGACTTGATATTTGGTATGCATATGTATCTCATAAAGCCGCACATTTTGAGGGGTGACATGTCAAGGTCAAGGTCATCCTTCAAGGTCAAAGGTCAAATATATGGGTCAAATTACTGACTTTAACATTGGTCATAACTTTTGGACCAGTAGAGATAGAGACTTGATATTTGGCATGCTTGTGTATCTTATGAAGCTGCACATTTTGAGGGGTGACATGTCAAGGTCAAGGTCATCCTTCAGGGTCAAAGGTCAAATTATCTGTTTTTTTGGCTGTAACTTTAACGCAACTTTAACATTGGTCATAACTTTTGACTCAGTACAGATAGAGACTTGATATTTGGCATGCATATGTATCTCATGAAGCCGCACATTTTGAGGGGTAACATGTCAAGGTCAAGGTCATCCTTCAAGGTCAGAGGTCAAATATATGGGTCAAATCACCGACTTTAACATTGGCCATAACTTTTGGACCAGAAAAGATAGAGACTTGATATTTGGCATGCTTGTGTATCTCATGAAGCTATACGTTTTGATGGGTGACATGTCAAGGTCAAGGTCATACTTCAGGGTCAAAGGTCAAATTGTCTGTTTCTTTGTCTGTAACTGTAACATTGGTCATAACTTTTAACTCAGTACAGATAGACTTGATATTTGGCATGCATATGTCTCTCATGAAGCCGCACATTTTGAGGTGCGACATGTTAAGGTCAAGGTCACGCTTAAAGGTCAGAGGTCAAACATATGGGTCAAATCACGGAATTTAACATTGGCCATAACTTTTGAACCAGTACAGATAGAGACTTGATATTTGGCATACTTTTGTATCTCATGAAGCTGCACAGTTTGAGCGGTGACATGTCAAGGTCATCCTTCAGGGTCAAAGGTCACCAACTTCAAATTGTCCATAACTTTTGAACCAATAGAGATAAAGTCTTGATATTTGGTATGCATGTGTATCTCATGAAGCTGCACATTTTGTGGGGTGGCATGTCAAGGTCAAGGTCATCTTTCAGGGTCAAAGGTCACAGACTTTAACATTGGCCATAACTTTTGAACCAGTAGAGATAGACTTGATAGTTTGTATATATGTGTTTCTCATTTGGCTGCACAGTGTCAGGGGTGAAATGTCAAGGTCAAGGTCATGTTTGAAGGTCAAAGGTCATTAACATTGGCCATAACGTTTGAACCAGTAGACATACAGCCTTTTTACTGGTATGCATGTGTATCTCATGAAGCCGCACAGTTTGAGGGGTGACATGTCAAGGTCATCCTTCATGGTCAAAGGTCACCAACTTTTAACATTGGCCATAACTTTTGAACCATTAAAGATACAGACTTGATATTTGGTATGCATGTGTACCCCATGAAGCTGCACAGTTTGAGGAGTGACATGTCAAGATCAAGGTCATCCTTCAGGGTCAAATATCATATTGAGGGGGCATAGTGTTTCACAAACACATCTTGTTACTTTTTCAATTAGTTTTACCGTTCTCTATGTAAATGATTACCCAGGAAAACACTTGGTACAGTGTTTTCTGACTGCCGTGTGTACAAGTACAAAATATACAATATATATATATCTCTCTCTCTCTCTCTCTCTCTCTCTCTCTCTCTCTCTCTCTCTCTCTCTCTCTCTCTCTCTCTCTCAGCAAGGGAATTAACTCTTGAATGCATGAAATGAGTATACCATTATTTGTTAACAGCATAGACCAAAATCAGAGGGCTCACCTGGAGTCTGCCCTGTTTGTCGTTGAAAATCCTCTAAATAGTCTTTCATAGTGAATTGACTTTAATTAACCCTTTCCCTCATAGGCTATTTTTAGATCCAACCTCTTTGAATGAATATACCGAAAAGGAGCATTAACTAGAGAAAAGGAAACTTTTAGAATTTTGTAGATTTGAAACCATTGTGATAAATAGAGCATTTGCTCCCATAGGAACAAATGCTCTATTTATCACAATGGTTTCAAAAAGTAACATTTACAGAGGCGTAGAAAAGTGTATTAACTATTTATGGAGGAAAGGGTTATTTAACCATTTGAAATGCTAAATTTTCAGAGTGGAATGACCCATCATTGTTCAACAGCAGAGTCTATTCAGTATGAAAGGATATGATTTTTGGGAGGATTTTGAATGGCAGACTCCAGGAGCTCCTCTAGGAGCCCTCTGATCTGGGTCTACATCGTTTGCAGATGTCAGCACACTTGTTTCCTGCATTCAATAGGCTAATCAATGATGGGGTTAAGTCTTAAGTATTCTGAGAAAAATCATTGTTTTATTTTTCTGGGAAGATAATCTATTTCTATTTGATATACGATACATGTAGTTTGAATACTGATGACATTCTTAGTCACTCAGTATCAGTTTTACTCAGGGTCCAAGTTGTTTTCAAACGCTAAAATATGTCGTGTAGGATTTTGTTTAACTCTGCCTGATGAATATTCATGGACCGGTAAGCTACATATTGAATGACTTCATGAATATTAATTAGGTGAATTTTTATTATGGTACATGAATATAGGAATATTACCCATGGCAGAAACTTACGAATAAAATATAAAATTCCAGGAGTAAACAGGAGCGGTGTGATCTGAGTCTACTCTGTTTGCAAAGTTTTCAAAAGGATTAAGAGAACTGGAAGAAGAAAAATGAACAAATTTTGCAGACTAAAGTTACTTGTAGTAAGAGGTTTAATTACTTATCACTGATATGAGAATGGATTTACATACAGTAGAACCAGTCTATGGTGACCACATTTAAACATGAGGTCTATAAGAGCACGTGGATACACCTTTTTATGCCTTTGCAAACAGAGCAGACCCAGATCAGACGGCTCCTATAGGAGCCGTCTGATCAGGGTCTGCTCTGTGTGCTAATGGAATTTGAAAGATCTGTGTCTTCACTTCCTAAACTGGCTACAATGTTCTACCTTCCATATTGCGTTGTAACTATTTGTCCATGAATAGTCAGTAGGTATTGAAATTTGTAATAAATGGTAGAACAGGTTCATGCAGGGCAATAGTGTTGCAGAAAGCTTTCTCACATAAACTTTGTCCTGTTTTAAGCTACTGTCTATCATGAAAACTTAAAAAGACTTATTTTGGGTCACTGCTATATATAGCCAGGTTTTTCTGTATTTCTCTTTTATTTTTATTTTCAGGGGGAAATAGTGAAGAGGTCTCCGATGTAAAGAGTTAGTCCAGCTTCCGCATCATACGTTGTATACCTCAAGGATGGCGATGGGTGTACATTCCTACTTGGCTTTTGCCATCATTGCATTTTCCTGTGTGTCATTGATTTCATCTCAAAGTAAGTCAGCTTTGTCTTCAGATTTTAACCCTTTATTTTGCAAACAGAGTAGACCCAGATTAGACAGCTCTTATAGGAGCCATCCAATCATGGTCTGCTCTATTCGTTTACGAAATAATATTGATGTAATTCTAAAGTTTCTCTGCCATGGCCAAAACTTCCTGTCTTCATGTGTCAATATAAAGAATTGATTAATTGATATTCATGATGTCATCATTTTTTACATGAATATTGATGGAATAAATAGTTTAACCCTTTCCTCCATAGGCTATTTTTAGACCCAACCTCTTTGAATGAATCTACCCAAAAGGAGCATTTACTAGAGAAAAGTAAAATTTTAGAATTTTGTAGTTTTGAAACCATTGGAGCAAATGCTCTATTTATCACAATGGTTTCAAGAAGTGGTTATTAAAGAGGCATAGAAATGCGTATTTATGGAGGAAAGGGTTAGGTAATCTGTCTATAGATAAAATGTTAGTTGAAAATAGGACAGCTCATAGCCATTGAAAAAGTACTGATTTGACCATTTTATGGAGAATCCCTTGAACATTGAAGTGTGAATCAATAATAACAGTTTATATAGCCACATGCAATTTCTTGTTCAAGAACAAATACTATTGCAATATCAAAAATTCATAAGGAACCAATCAGAACACTGCCGAGTAACTATGATTGATATAGAACTAAACCACAAAATTTTGTTTAACCCTTTCCCTCATATAAACGTGTTTTCACGCATTTGCAAACAGAGAAGACCCAGAGGAGCCGTCTGATCAGGGTCTGCTCTGTTTGCTAACAGAATTTGATAGATCTGTTTCTTTATTTTCAAAAATGTCTACAATTTTCCACAGTCCATATTTGTTTATAATATTTTTTTGATGAATATTCATTAGGTACTGAAAATTGGCCTAAATACAGAACAGGGAAAGGGTTAAAATGCAAATCAAATAATACCCCCAACATCAATACTGTAGCCCTTTCCTATAAATGCTTTTTCATGCATGTACAAACAGAGTAGACCCAAGTCAGATGGCTCCTATAGGTAATATGGAAGGTGGAAGATTGTAGCCATATTAGAAAATAAAGAAACAGATGTATCAAATTCCATTAGTAAACAGAGCAGACCCTGGTCAGATGGCTCCTCTAGGATCCATCTGATCTGGGTCTACCCTGCTTGCAAATGCATGAAGAGGTGTTTATATAATTATGTGGGAAAAGGTTAATATAAGCACCTTAATTTCATGCATTTGCAAACAAAGTAGACCCAGATCAGATGACTCCAATAGGATCAGTCTGATCAAGGTCTGCTCTTTTTGCTCATGGTTTCTGCCTGAGCAAAAATGTCATGAATTTATATACCATTTTAAAAACTAATCTTATTAATATTAATGATGTCATTATTTCTTTTAAAGGGTTAACAGTTTTCGTCTACAACAATTGTTGTCTGCTTCAATTCTTAAGATAAAGTTTCTCTCATTTCTTTGCAAAAAGTCAAATAGTTTGCATGCTCATTATGCGGCGTCTCATCTGGATCCAAACTGTTTGCATAATCAGTCACGGTATTGCCGCTAGCGTGCAAAGAGTTAACAGCAGGGCCCATTCATAATTAACCCTTTCTTCCATAAATACGCCTTTCTACCCCTCTGTAATAACCACTTCTTGAAACCATTGTGATAAATAGAGCATTTGCTCCTATAGGAGCAAATGCTCTATTTATTACAATGGTTTCAAACTACAAAATTCTAAAATTTTACTTTTCTCTAGTAAATGCTCCTTTTGGGTAGATTCATTCAAAGAGGTTGGGTCTAAAAATAGCCTATGGAGGAAAGGGTTAAAGGGTGAATTATGCTGAATGGCTAATAGTGCACACCCTGATCAAGAGTCCTTTAAGCTGGGTCCACACTATTTGCTTACACTATTGATATGAAAATAGTATTCCAAAAAGGGAATTGATATAATACATAAAAAATACTTGAATAGCTCTGATCTTATATTTCGACCACTAAGGGCCTTTTTCGATTTTCTTTGAAAAAAGGTCCTTAGTGGTCGAAATATTAGATCAGAGCTGTTCAATTATTTATGTATTAATGATATGAGCTGTGCAAAGCTTTGTCTGTTAACCCAGTCCGTTATATTGACGACTTTTGACGACTCTGTAATAGTCACTTTGTGAAACCATTGTGATAAATAAAGCATTTGCTCCTATTTATCACAATGGTTTCCAACTACAAAATTCTAAAAAAATTCCTTTTCTCTATTTAATGCTCCTTTTTGGTAGATTTATTAAAAAAGGTTGTATCTAAAAATAGCCTATGAGGTAATGGGTTAACCCTGTTCTATGTTTATTTCAAATTTCAATACCTACTGAATATTCATGGACAAAATAGTTATAATGAAATATGTAAGGTATAGCATTGTATCCATTTATCAAATTCCATTGGCAAACAGAGCAGACCATGATCAGACGGCTCTCTACTCTGTTTGCAAATGCGTGAAAACACATTAATATGAAGTAGAGGGTTAAACTAATGATATGAGTAATGCAAAACTTTGTCTATTAAATTGCACTTATATTGGTGGGAGTGATATCTAACAATTGGTACACCACATGGGAGGCAATAAAGCTGGATGGTATTAGGTTTGTGAGTGAAACAGGTGCCTGGGATTTTCATGTAAGAACAAGTCTGAGTAAGAATGTTTCCCTAAAGAATCGGTTTATAGCTTTCAGCCATGGCAATGTTAGCTTTCAACTGTTTTGAACAGTAATCTTTCTTCTTTTGCAAACTATAAGCTTAATTTAACTTTTGCAAACAGAAATGAAATATTACAATTAAAAATTCGTCAATTACAAGCTGCTAGCATTTGACCATTATTAACCCGTTCTCGCATAGGCTATTTTTAGATCCAACCTCTTTGATTAAATCTACCAAAAAGGAGCATTTACTATAGAAATGGAAAGTTTCAGAATTCTGTACTTTTTGAAACCATTGTGATAAATAGATTTATCACAATGGTTTCACTAAGTAACCTTTACAGAAGCGTCAAAAGGTGTCAATATGTGGGAATGGGTTAATAGCATTTTGAGCATTGCAAACATTTAGCATGTAACTACAGTAAAACCTCGATTATTCGAATTTTCTGTATAGAAGAATTTAGACCCTTTTAGGCAGGTGGCTGCTTAATGCATGGTGAAAGTCATGCAGAAAGCCCCTAGAGGAGCTTTCTGCATGACTTTCACCATGCATTAAGCTGCCACCTGTCTTAAAGACCGATAATGATACGTATTTTAGTGTTCGAATAATCGAAGTTTTTTTCAACCACTGCAAATTGTTATACAGTTGAACTTCGATATCTTGAACTTCAAGGGACCGACCATACAAAGTAGTTCGACATAACAGAGGTTCGAGTCATCCGATCTATAACTTGACCAATATCTCAAATTCACAGCTTAATGCAGGTCAAAAATAATGCTAAAAGCTCCTGTAGGAGCTTTCAGCATTACTTTTGAACTGCATTAAGCTGTCACATGTGTTTCTAGATATGTATGAAACTTTAGAGTCACTCCATGAATCACTTGTTTCCCACATTCAAATGGTTATTTTTACTGTCAATGGTAAGAGGTACCGGGTATTACTTCTGAAATAAGTGGATTAATCCTTTCCCTCATATTGACGACTTATGACGACTCTGTAAAAATCACTTTGTGAAAACCATTGTGATACATAGAGCATTTGCTCCTATAGGAGCAAATGCTCTTTGTATCACAATGGTTTCAAACTACAAAATTCTAAAATTTTGCTTTTCTCTAGTTGATGCTCATTTTCTGTAAATTTATACAAAGAGGTTGGGTCTTAAAATAGCCTATTAAGTAATGGGTTAAAAACTAAAACAAATTCCATGTTTCATATGTCCCGATAAGATATATAGATTAAAACATTTTCAAGAATATCTCCATTGTTCTCTACTAAACAGTATGTCGTGACTACTCTAAGACAATTCTAAAGATTGGTCATAACATAGAGTTTGTTTGAGAAATGACCATTTCAGAATTTTAATACGTATCCGAATCACTTACTGTGTTTTTCTTTTTTTCCGTATACTCAGACAGCTTGCCATCTCGACTGCTCACCTGTTAACCCATTCCCTCATAATGATGACCTTTGACGACTCTGTAAAAGTCACTTTGTGAAACCATTGTGAAAAATAGAGCATTTGCTCCTATAGGATCAAATGCTCTATTTATCACAATGGTTTCAAATTAGAAAATTCTAAACATTTCCTTTTCACTAGTTAGTGCTCCTTTTCGGTAGATTTATTCAAAGAGTTTGGGTCTAAAAATAGCATATGAGTCTATGGGTTAAGTAATGAGTGGACATATTGCTAAACTGTTGCATCTACTGCAGACCAGAAGGTATAATTCAATTTAAATAGGCAGAAAATCCACTTAGCAGCTCTTAATAATAGGTTAATGTTGAGTAAAGTTACAAGTTACTGGTTGCCATGGTGACTGAAGACTGTTCTTTATGGTGACATAAAACCAAGTGGTATCTCACAGAAAGAAGTGTGCTTTTAATGTCTGAAGAGTAATTTGGGATAGCATTAAACTTTTTCCTGCTAATGATGAAGAACAACTCACATTTGTAAAGAATACATACATACACTTCTTTACATGGTAGTGGCAAAAGCATGATTACTTCTTCAACAGTGTAGACCCAGATGAGACATTGGTTTAATTGGCTTCTCTTCAGAGTCCAATCATGTTTTTACAGTCTTGGATATATTTCTGAAGATAAATGGAAGACAAACTAACTGAGATTTGCAAGAGTCTTGAGTCTTTGCAGACAGTAATTACTGGAGGAGCTGCCTGACCAGGGTCTGCTCTATTTGCTTATGAAATAATATAGATACAATTCCACAGGTTTTGCTATGGTCAATTATTCCTGTGTCCATGTGTTGTTATAAAAATTATTCATGACCATGATGTCATTTTTTCTTACATGAATTATTGATATTCAGGATGTAATTCATATTCATGATGTCATTATTTCTTACATGAATATTCATGGAGTAAAGATTTTTTATTTTTTTAGCTCACCTGAGCAAAGCTCAGGGTGAGCTTTTGGGAGACTTGAATGTCCGGCGTCCAGCATGCGTCATCCATCGTCAATAACTTGCCTGTGAACACTCTGTGAACACTCTAGTGGTCACAATTTTAGTCCATTTTTCATGAAACTTGGACAGAATAATTATGTCTCCCCCCATATTTATATGGGGGAGACATATTGTTTTCGTGAGAGTTGTCTGTCTGTCTGCCTGTCTGTCTGTCCGTCTGTCCGTCTGTCTGTCCGTCACACTTTTTGTCCGGACGATAACTTCAATATGCCTGATGCCAGTTGATTGAAACTTCATATATGGAAAGAGCATAATGAGAGGAAGTGTCATGCACAAGGTCCATAACTCTGGCTTCACTAATATTGGAGTTATTGCCCTTTGTAAAAAAAAAATCACACTTTTTTGTCCGGACGATAAATCCTATATGGCTCATGCCATTGGATTGAAACTTCATATATGGAAAGATCATGACGAGAGGAAGTGTCATGCACAAGGTCCATAACTCTGGCTTCACTAATATTGGAGTTATTGCCCTTTGTAAAAAATATCATAATTTTTTGTCCGGACAATAACTTCAATATGCCTGATGCCAGTTGATTGAAACTTCATATATGGAAAGAGCATAATGAGAGGAAGTGTCATGCAGAAGGTACATAACTCTGGCTTCACTAATATAGGAGTTATTGCCCTTTGTAAAAAAAATCACACTTTTTTGTCCGGACGATAACTTCTATATGGCTCATGCCATTGGATTGAAACTTCATATATGGAAAGATCATAACGAGAGGAAGTGTCATGCACAAGGTCCATAACTCTGGCTTCACTAATATTGGAGTTATTGCCCTTTGTAAAAAAAATCACATTTTTTTGTCCGGATGATTACTCCTATGTGACACATGCCATTGGAGTGAAACTTCATACATGGAACGATCATGATAAGAGAAAGTGTCATGCATAAGATCCTTAACTCAAGCTTCAATAAATTTAGAGTTATTGCCCCTTGTACATTTGTTTAATTCTTTTTTGTCCGGACGATAACTCCTACATGGCTCTTGCCATCGTATTGAAACTTCATACATGGAAAGAGCATGATGAGAGAAAGTGTCATGAACAAGGGCCATAATTCTGGCTTCAATACTTTTGGAGTTATTGCCCTTTGTTACATTTTTTGGCCGATCAATAACTCCTGTTCGACTGATGCTATTGGAATGACATTTTATTTTTGGAAAGAGCATGATGAAAGTAAGTGCCATAAATCTGGTATCAGTATTTTTGGAGTTATTAGCTGTTATCATTTTCTTCTTGAAAAATGTAGTGTGGAAAACGCATAATGAGGGGAAGTATCATTCATCAAGACCATAACATTTTTAGTGATTTCCCTTTACATATTGTTTTTATTAGAGGGGAGACATCCGTTTTTGTGACAAGAACCTCTAGTTGTCTTGATAAAATCTCGAGTTTGAAAGTGGGTCATGTGGGGTTTAAAAACTAGGTCACTAGGTCAAATAGTAGGAAAAGTTGTGAACACTCTAGAGGTCACATTTTTAGCCCAATCTTCATGAAATTTAATTAGAATGATTGTTTTAATTAAATCTCAAGCAAGTTTTAGCTTTGTCTGCTCTCAAAATAAAAAAGTCCTCATCTAGTCCCTAACAAACTTCATAAAAATGCATCCAATCATTTTTGAGACAGGAGCAGGTGGGAGACATATGTTTTTTTTTAAAAACAAGCTCTAGTTTTCTATTAATAAGAAAACTAATAAATATAGAACATGGATAGGGTTAAAGACATTGCAGATCTCATCACGGTGTTTTAATCCTTTACTCCATAAATACACCTTTCTACGTCTTTGCATATCATAACTATGAACATTTTTATACAGCTCCTCTAGGAGCGTCTGATGTGGGTCTGCTCTGTTTGCTTATGATATAATATATGATTCTACACTTTCTGTCATGGCAAAAACTTCCTGTGTCCTTTGAACCTTTGAAAATCTTCTCCTGAACCTACAGGGTTCTCAGCTTTTATCTTTGGCACATAGCATCGTCTGTAGGTCCTCAGAAGTTATATAAATTATGCCCATGGGGTCAAAATTGGCCCCGCCCCAGGGGTGACCAGTTTTCAAAACTTCTCCTCAGAAACTTGTATGTTCTCAGCTTTCATATTTGGCATAGCATCATGTTCAGGTCCTCTACAAAAATTATATAAATTACAGTATAACGGCATTATTTAGACTCTCGTTCTTCCGAGATACCCGCCTGTTCCGAGGGAATTTTGACGTCCCGACTCAAACTCTATTAAATCTCATTGAAAATGCGTGCATTAATCCGAATGGCGATAATCCGAAAATTCGAGCATGTATGCTGGTCCTGCGGATCATTCTGGTTCCTTTTATTGATTGTTTAATTTGAGCACAGTGTTTTCCCACCTTCGAGGTAATTATTCACACCTTCTCGATACCCTTTCGTAACCTTTTGACAGATCCGTCTTTAGGGCATTAGATCTTCCAAACATGTGAAAAATACATTCATTGAATGTAGACTTTACTTTGGAGTAGATAATGATTGAGAATTTAATACACTAAAGACTAACAAACAAATAGTAACAAAAAAAATCTAAATGCATTATCACCAGTAATAATTAGGGAAAGCATATTATACTGTTGTGGCATAGGTTATTTTGTTTCTCTTCGACTTGCTATGATAGTGAAAAGCGCTGGTATCGGATTATTCGGTGCTGTGGTTTTCATTTAACACCAACACACCAACGTATCGGTCTTTAATTCTAATTGTAATTTTAAAAACTGTCACGATTTCCTAAACCTTATTGAAAAGTGATTCTGTTTTTCAGTTGCCTAACGGATTAAACCCTTGTTCATTCTCAATTTCACCCAGTTTTCCCCCATTTCTGTGTAGTGCATTCTACAGTAGTACTTTTACAAGCATTACTGTAAAGCAGAAGGGTCTTCAAACATTTCCTTTCGGAAGTTACGTACACAACCGTAACTTCCATTGATAATTTTACTGTAGAGCAGTCTAGCGGAAGTTGCAGTCTAAGTTGCAGTCTAGCGGAAGTTTCGTTCAAGCAGAATCTTGCTTCGAGAGATAAACTAGAATAACTTTTTAAGAGTATTTCAGATGAAAAAAGCCGAGTGTACCGATTATTGATTAATTTCACAAATGGATCACTCTCCCTGATTTTCCTTACTTAGAAACAGCACGGGAACGAAACGATAATGTTTGTTTGTGCACCCAACTCAACACCAACAACTAAATGAATGTTGACAAAATTAATGGAAACTTATGCTTATGTGTATAATAAAATTTTAATGACATAACAATATATGCTACAACTATTCTAGGGATATATCAAAATGGTTTGAAACAAGTTTCTAGTTTATTGTGAAGGGTCCGTTGAACGGACCCATACAAATTATAGTGAAACTTCGGTCGCCGATGTGAATGGTGTTTTCCGTTATCACTTATATAAGGAAAGAATCAATGAATTATATATGCATTGAAGTTTATGATAATGTGAAAAAGGTTACACCGACTGTGAAGAAATACCCTTCCTGTCGTCATCAAACAATGCTCTTAGGAAATGACAGGAAGTGCTATCGGTTCTTTCGAGCATCGCGATATAGATCTGATTCTACAGTTTCTGCCTGAGCCAAAATGTCCTATGTACATCATTATGCCATTGTAAAAATTCAGCTAATAAATATTCATGTTGTTATTATTTTATTTATATTTTTAGGCATTATGTTTTGCACATGTCCATCCGTCTGTCTGTCTGTCTGTCCGTCTGTCACGCTTTTAGGTGCAGTTGGTTGTCACAGTTTTTCAAGTGTTATAAGTCAGTAAGTTCTAGACTTATACAAATGAAACTTCACATACACATCAATTACCATCTGTGCTATCATTTGGCACCCCACCCATAATGCCCGCAGGCCCAAGGTCGAGGTCAAATGACTTGGAAATTTTACGTGCAGTTGGTTGTCACATTTATGTGCAGTTTTTTGTCACATTTTTTTCATTGTCTTATATCTCCCTAACCACTGTAGCTATTGCCATGGAATTGCATATACACCTTAAACACCATCCATACTTTCATTGCACACCCAGCCCATGCTGCCCGCAAGCCCATGGTCAAGGTCAAATGACTTGGAAATTTTACGTGCAGCTAGGCAAGCACCTACACGGGGCATCACTGTGTCTTACAGACACAATATTCTAGTTTAACAAGGAAAGGGTTAACTGAAACTTTGCAGTCACAAGTTACTGAAGTGCTTTGTACTCTTGCCATTTTGTTGAACTGCACAAAATGAGCATTTGTGTCCTCAGACTAGCAAGAGGGATTAATAAAAAAAAAAACATCCTAGAACCTGCTGGTTTTAAGTACATTCTGTACCAAGAGGCACTAAATAACTTGTTTGAGTAGTCTGTCTGTATTTGTGAGAACCTTTACCCTTCTCTTGCTGAACTTTAAAATACATGTCTCCTTCTTTGTATAATTACATATATCTTCACTGTGTACAAGTATTTCGCTGTGCAATCACTGCTGTGGAGTGCACTGGTTGCACAATCAACTTGTAAATAGTGCAGACCCTGATGAGACAGCTCCAGCGAGCCGTCTCATCTGGGTCTTCACTATTTACAGGTAGGTATATTGACGTGAATAGCAAGCGAAGGTTTAACAAGCAGTTTTAATCCAGATGAATTATTGGGACTCCCATCTAGATCCAAACCTATTGATACTCCAGTCTTTAGAAAGAAATGGAAGTATGATCTTCTTTAACATTTTCCCTGTTTAATCTTTCCCTGTTCTATGTTTATTATAAATTTCAATACCTACTGAATATTCATGGACAAAATAAATACGGTATCATGAAATATGGTAGGTGGAACATTGTAGTCATTTTAGAAATTGAAGAAACAGATCTATCAAATTCCATTAGCAAACAGAGCAGACCCTGATCAGACAGCTTCTATAGGAGCTGTCTGATCTGGGTCTACTCTTGTTTTCAGATGCATGAAAATGTGTCTAATAAGGAAAGGGTTAATAAATGTAGCAGGCATATTTGCAATGATGCAATTTAAGGTGCTAGGGGCTGAACTCAAGTGTCTCCCTTTGCAGTGGCAGCAATAAGACAAAACCATAAAATGGAAGGTTTTATTTAACCCTTTCAGCGCTAAATTTCTTATTGGCGTCTGCAATCCAATTTTACTAAATCATTCGGTAAAATAAGGAAATAAGATAAATAAATGCAAACTTCAAAAGAATAAAGTACAGATATAGTCAGGGAGCCAGTAGTGCCTACCGTGCACCCCCCCCTAGACTTTTTTTCATGGGTACCAAAATGTTCAGAAAAGTGTCCTGAATCAGAATCGCGAATGTACTCAACAAAAAATTCTTTTAGGCTATGTGTAATTTAACCGTTTCCATGGCAACCCCTCAGATTTAGTAATGATGACCAATACCTGCAAAATCGTCCATATCATAGCCAGCTTTTGACCTAGACGTATAAAACTGGTACCAAATTGAAGCTAAGACCTTGTGCTTTTATTTCCAACTTTTGCTATGAAATTACCTTATTTGCATAATCATGAATATTAATGAGATCATCAGAAATGGCAAAAAAATATAGAAATCACGTAAACTTTTCACTTTTGTAGTCTACAGATATCAGAAAACAACTTCAAATGCAGTTTAGAATGCTGACAAAATCCTCAGAAAACAAAATACCGAATTTGAGGACCAACAAATTAGTTTTAAGCAACTTTTTTACTGTTTCCATAGTAACCATTCATTTCACTCTGTTCACATATATTTTATAAGTCGACATCTACCTGTGAAAATCGTCCATATCACAGCCAATATTTGTCCTAAACGTATAAAACTGGTACCAGATTGAAGCTAAGACCTTGTGCTTTTGTTTCCAGTTTTTGCTATGAAATTGCCTTATTTGCATAATCATGAATATTAATGAGAACATTAAAAATAACGTAAACTTTTCGCTTTTTTAGTCTACAGATATCAGAAAACAACTTCAAATGCAGTTTAGAATGTTGACAATATCCTCAGAAAACAAAATACCGAATTTGAGGACCAACAAATTAGTTTTAAGCAACTTTTTTACTGTTTCCATAGTAACCGCTCATTTCACTCTGTTCACATATGTTTTATAAGTCGACATCTACCTGTGAAAATCTTCCATATCACAGCCAATTTTTGTCCTAAACATATAAAACTGGTACCAGATTGAACAGATTGAAGCTAAGACCTTGTGCTTTTGTTTCCAACTTTTACTTTGAAATTACCTAATTTGCATAATCATGAATATTAATGAGAACAACGAAAAATAGTAAAACATATAGAAATAACGTAAAACTTCTCAATTTGTTTTCCAATGTCAGAAAATAACTTTAAATTTAATTTTAAGTTACAAAATTACCAGAAAGGAAAATATCTAAATTGAGGAAAAAATGCTGTTGTAATTGAGGAAAAAATGTAACGTTGTAACTGTTACTATGGTAACTGATTATTTCTCACATTTTGGGAAACTGACATCAACTTGCAAAAATGCTATATAGTTCAGTCATTATGAGCAATAAATGAATTCAGTTAAAACCAACTTAAAGCTAAGCCTTGCTTCCATGTAAAACATTGATTATATAACAACCTCATTTGCATATTCATGAATATTAATGAGGACAGTCAGAATTATTGAACAAAAATATAATAAGATATTGGAACAAAAATGACTTGAGACTTATTCGTCACTGGAATTATTTTGTTTCATGCACTAACACGGGAAAGATATGCTTTATACCAGTATTATTTATTGTTTGATATCATTTCATTCTGTTTCACATCAACACTGTGCCCTCGAAAAGTTCTGGGACGAACTGTACTATGAAAATCAACACCGACATTAATAAATTGTGATCAATAGATGATATAATATTATGATAAGCATATGAATACAGGCATTTACTTGCATTCAAGCTAGCACTAGCTTCATTCAAGTTCTATTGTAAGAATTACATTTTCAGCTGCTTTTGAGACAGTTTTAAATGGAAGACAAACGTAGGAGTAAAAGATTGAGAAAGGGAGGGGGAGATGAAGAAAGGGAAGAACACTTAGCATCAAATTTAAAGAAGAAACAAATATGTATTCTTCATTTTGATGCTTCAAAGTGTGACTCATTTACCTTCTTGACACATTTGAAAAACCCTACAGAGAGACTGCAAAATCTCCAGAGTATACGCAATTTGCGTCTGTCTCAGCCACCAGGTTCAAAATACAGAATGGAATCGGTTTGCAACATGATACCTTCTGATATTGGAGAGAACCATGGCTATCACAGAGATTGCTATCAACATTTTATGAGGAATGCTGAGAGACTAAAGGAATCAGAACCTTTAGCAGGAACCTCAGCAGATCCTAGATTGAAAGCAAGACGAGTGTCGGGTGACAGTGTTTCACTTTTTGCAAATGACTGTATCTTTTGCAATAAAGTGGGTGTTATTGGTGTGAAAAGGTTGGATGGCTGTTGGACAACCGAAGGTACACAAAAGTTTCAGTCTGATGCATGGAAGACTGTTTTGGAATTTGCTGAAACAAAGTGTGATGAAAACCTATTAGTTAGAATCAGAGGTTGTGATTTGTTTGCGTCAGAGGCTCATTTTCACCCAAGTTGTAGAAAAAAATATTTGATTGATCCACAGTGTTGGAAGAGTGCGGATAGTGAATCAATTTTAAGACAAGAAAGTCTTGAAAAAGCTCACGATAGTGCGTTTGACAAAGTCAGTGAGAGGGTAGAGAACGAGATATTGCATGGAAAGAAAGTTTTGATGTTCAGTGATTTGCATGAGACATATAAAATAGCTTTACAACAGACAGGTTTCGCTAATGAAGAACACAGAGGCTCAAAATTGAAAGCAAAACTTGAGATTAGATTCCAAAACGACTTAGTTTTTTCGACACTTGAATCAAAAGGTAGGTTTTCATCACAACTTGTTTACAGTGCTGGAATGAAGCTAGAAACAGCAGTTCAGAGTGCATTTGCACTGGGAAGCAAAGATATTTTAGTAGAATCAGCTTCATTTTTGCGATATTCAATTTTGCATGCATTTGACAAATCAGGTGACTTACGGTGGCCTCCAACTGCTGAATATATAACTGACAATGCAGATGATGTTATTCCACCAGAACTTTTTAATTTCCTAAAAATAGTTTTCTCTGGGAAATCAGAAGGCACATCCACTCAGACAGACAGACTTGTGAACTCAGTCGGTCAAGACATTTGTAGAGCAGTTACAAATGGTGAATGGAAGATGCCAAAGCACATACTTGTTGCCATGACTTTGCGTCATCTTTATAGAAGTAAACAACTAACAACACTGCTTAATCGTTTAGGACATTGTGAAAGTCATTCTTTCACTGTAGAACTGGAAACTGCTATTGCTAAAGCAATAGAAGATACATCTTCATATCTTACTTCACAGATTCTGCGAGATCCGACTGTACCTTCACTGTTTCATGCAGAATTTGATAATTTTGACCAGCTTGTGAATACAATGTCAGGCAAAGACTCGGTTCACACCGCCCATGGCATAATGATACAGGAAGTGATTACTAATGACTCTGGAGAACATGGTGGTACAATACCAGCTGTACCTGCTTTTCCAAGGAATAAAGCTCGAACTCTTGCCCTTCCAATCGGGGAACAATTGCCTGGGTGTTTCATTAGTATCAGAAAGAGTCCGAGCTATCCAGTGAGTTGCTATGTCTACCCTGGGTGTGAGGAATCTGTAGATTCATCTTCTGATAAGGACATGCTTTGGTTGTTTCTGAGGCAAGATTCTTCTTCTGCTGGGCAGGAGGTGCCAGGTTGGGCAGGGTTTGTCTCTGTTACGGGAACTAAACCAACACGATTAACAACAATTGATTATTTTCCAGTAATCAATCACCCGATAACAGAGTACAGAACTGTCCAAGAGTGTTTGCGCTGTGCTGAGGAAGCAACTAAAGAAGTTGGTGGACAAATATATACGGTCACAACATTTGACCTTGGGGTTTGCATGAAAGCTTATCCAATTGTTTGGAACAACCCCGAAAAGTACAAAAATCACATTATACTTATCGGAACATTTCATTTAGTTTGTGCTTATCTGAGGATGGTTGGGAAGAAAATGGCTGGTTCTGGACTTGCAGATATCATGCTAGAAGCAGGTTTGATTGGATCAGGCTCGATTCAAGGGGTATTGTCTGGTAAACACTATGAAAGAGCTATGCACTGCCACAAAATTGTATTGGAGAGTTTAGAGAGGATTCTTTTAGATAAATTTCGGTGTGAGGAAGATACTGAAAAAGTCTTTGATAGTTTGCCAGATCAATCTAAAGACCGAGTGCAAACTCTCATGCAATTTCCAGCGAAAGATATGATTGAGGAGGTTTTGAAAGATGAGCAGATACACAACCTTGTGAGAAAGTATGCCAACTTTAAGAAAAAGGTTCGTGATGGGGAACTTGGGAAAACTGCATTGTTTTGGATGGCCTACATGGATCACATATGGCGCGTTTTATCTCTCATTCGAGCGGTGAAAACCAATGACTTTCTGTTATATGCTGGAACTCTGCAACAGATGTCAGATATTTTCTTTAGTTTCGATGGACAAAACTATGCAAGATATCTCACCTTCTTCTCCGTGTTTCTTGCCAACATAGAGGAGTCTCACCCAGGAGCAACAGAGCTACTCAAGAGAGGCGCAATGAGTGTTTCAAGGTCTTTTATTCCTGCTAGCAGATGTGCTGTCGATAAGACAATGGAGGAGACCTTTATGAAACATGCAAAAAGCAGAAGTGGCACAGGTGCAAGTGGCTCTGGTGTTACTGGTATAAGTGGGAATTATGATGCATACCAGCGTTGGGTCAGAACGACCCATGAACGATCAAAGTATGTGGAGGCCACATTAAACATGGCAGGAATGTTGACAGAAACAGAAACTGGCACAAAACACAAAGACCTGAGACCTGTTGAAATACAAAGAAGTGATGACGAAGTTGATGCAATACAGGGATTCATGAATCCATTTTCCATTGATGAAAAAACCCATCTGTATTGTGTTTCCTCAGGTGCCCGTGTTCCTCCTGAACATGAACATGATATTCTCATGGCGGAAACACTAGGCAAGGCGGCCAAGGAAGCATTTATACAGAAACGATTAGAAACTCATGAGATGTTCTTTGAGCCTATAAAAAGGCAAAATCTCAAATCAATGGAAGCAATGGGAAAGAAGGTCAAAGTTCGATCCTCAAAAAATAAGGAGGTTGAGTATAGACAACAAGGAAACATAGCACTGCAATTATTAGTGCGTTCACAAAGACCCGAGAGGCAGATTGATAAGGTGAGCTGATGAGGTATCCGCTAACACCAGTTCCCTTCAGTATTGGCACAGCTGATGGTGGCCTAGCTAAAACAGACAAATCAAAGGGTCTTAAACACCTCATTGAAGGGATTGATATAGATAATCAACCAGAACAAGATAAACTGTTGGTGATAGAAGATGGAAACGCCCTCTTTCACTGCATGAAAGAAGTCCCAGGCAACTTCAGACAGATATCAGAAAAATTGTTCAACATGATGCCACATAAAACTGATGTTATTTTCAGTACAGACATGTATAAGGATAACTCTGTAAAAAACATGGAAAGAGAGAGACGAGGGTGTTCAGAGAGATTGTTGATTCAAGGTGAGAACACGAAAAGACCAGCCGATTGGAAATCTTTCCTGTCAAATGCAGATAATAAGAAACAACTAGCACAAATAATGTGTAAAGCATGGAATTCTGATTCTTATGCTAAGAAGCTGCAAGGCAGAAACGTTGTTCTCATCTATGAAGGTGAGGCTTACCAGTTCTCGTCAGATGATGGTAGCTCAACATTGAGAAGCAGTCTTGATGCCCTGAATTCAACACAGGAAGAAACCGACACAAGAATAGTGCTTTACACCATGTATGCAAAAGAACAAGGCTACAAAACTGTTCAAGTTCGAACTCCAGACAGTGATATATTCTTCATTCTTCTGTATTACATTGACAGGTTTGAAGGTGTTACTGTCTTGTTCGATACTGGCTCAGGCAACCATCGAAAAATTATAAATATGACAGAAGTTGCCCGAGCATACACAGAAGATTACCGGTCAGCACTTCTGGGCCTCCATGCTTACTGTGGCTGTGATTCCACAAGTGCATTCAAGGGCAGAGGACATGTGACACCCATCAAGACCCTTGAAAAGAAGCCAAGATTTATTATACCATTAGCAGGCTTGGGAAATTCTTGGGATGTGTCTGCAGACATTGTACAAGACCTGGATGAATTCACGTGTGCTATGTATGGTAATGCTAGATTCCGCACAGTGAATGAATTGAGATTGTTTAAGATCAAAGAAAAATGTGAAGATAAACCAACAGATGCACTACGTAATGTTGATATGGCAACATTACCCCCTTGTAGGGCCAGTTTAATGCAGCACATCCGAAGAGTTAATTACCAGGTGGCAATTTGGAAGAGGTCTCACATTCCCGACCCAGATATTCCCCCTGTTTCAGAGGATCATGGTTGGCAATATGTAAATGGTGTCCTTGAACCTCTTTGGATAGATGGAGACTTGCTCCCTCCTGAAATGGTCGATATTCTAGAAGAAACCATTGAATCAGAAGAAGAAGCAGGGATGAATGATGATCTGGAAGAATCGGAAGAAGATCTTAACTGAATTTTGTATTGCTTGTCTGGTACAATGCATATTTAGTTAAAGTAAATTATATGCATTTTCACAAATCTAAATTTGATTTTTTCAATTGCTGGCCACATATAATTTTCAATATTATTTCTCTTATGTTTCTAATCACTCATTAATATTCATGAGGATGCAAATGAGGTAATTTGCATAACGTAAACCAAACATGAAGATTCATACATCATCTATATATTTATGTCATTTATCATTATCGCCGAAGTAGGCAAATATATCTTTGTATGTTGAAGGTATTTAAACACACTATAACGTGAATAATGTGGTTAGAACGGTTGCCTAGGAAACAGACATATTACCATCATTGATATATAATGTGTCCCGAATTTATTCGTGGTCATTTTAAACTTTAGCTAAATACTACATTTTGTACCTTTTGTTCGCCACATAAAATCAACATGCACCAAGCAGGAGTATTACAGGTAGGTGTCAATTTTCCAAAATATATGAATCTTAGGATCGGTTACCATGGCAACAGTTACGTTACATGCAGTTCATTGTTTGGCCCTCGATTTAGATATTGTGCTTTCTGAGTATTTTTTCAACATTTTAAACTACTTTTGAAATTGTTTTCTTAACTTGGTAGGATAAAAATTTAGAATGTTTACGTTATTTCTATATTTTTCCTATTCTTATTGTTCTCATTAATATTCATGAGTATGCAAATAATATAATTTCAAAAAAAAGTTGGAAACAGAAGCACAAGGTCTTAGCTTCAATCTGGTACCAGTTTTATACGTTTAGGACAAATATTGGCTGTGATATGGACGATTTTCACAGGTAGATGTCGACTTATAAAATATATGTGAACAGAGTGAAATGAACGGTTACTATGGAAACAGTAAAAAAGTTGCTTAAAACTAATTTGTTGGTCCTCAAATTCGGTATTTTGTTTTCTGAGGATATTGTCAACATTCTAAACTGCATTTGAAGTTGTTTTCTGATATCTGTAGACTAAAAAAGTGAAAAGTTTTACGTGATTTCTATATTTTTTGCCATTTTTAATGATCTCATTAATATTCATGATTATGCAAATAAGGTAATTTCATAGCAAAAGTTGGAAATAAAAGCACAAGGTCTTAGCTTCAATTTGGTACCAGTTTTATACGTCTAGGTCAAAAGCTGGCTATGATATGGACGATTTTGCAGGTATTGGTCTCCGTTACTAAATCTGAGGGGTTGTCATGGAAACGGTTAAATTACACATAGCCTAAAAGAATTTTTTTTTGAGTACATTCAGGACACTTTTCTGAACATTTTGGTACCCATGAAAAAAAGTCTAGGGGGGGGGGTGCACGGTAGGCACTACTGGCTCCCTGACTAATATAGAAATAGAGTTTGAGAAAGTCCCTGATCAGATGCCGCCATGATCTGGGACTGCACTATTTGTCGTGGTGCATTTAAGCGACATCGGCAGTGAAAGGGTTAAAGCTGAGGTAGTGGTCTATAAAATCCTGCAGCAACCAGTGTGATCATGGTCTTTAGGCTGTGCACTGTTCAGAAATATTCTTGATGTTGTTATTTCTTACATGAATATAGAACAGGGAAAGAGTTAACCCTTTCCCTCATATAAACGCCTTTTCACGCATTTGCAAACAGAGTTGACCAATATCGGATGGCTCCTACTGGAGCCATCTGATCAGGGTCTATTCTGTTTGCTTATGGAATTTATTATTTAATAAATCTGTTTCTTTAGTTTCCAAAATGACTACAATGTTACACTTTCTATATTTCATTATAACTATTTTGTCCATGAATATTCAGTAGGTACTGGAAGTTGGACTAAACAAAGAATAGGGAAAGAGTTAAAAGGCATATCTGTACTGTTAACCCATTACCTCATAGGCTATTTTTAGATACAACCTCTTTGAATAAATCTACCGAAAAGGAGCATTAACTAGAGAAAAGGATTTTAGAATTTTGTATTTTGAAACCATTGTGATAAATGCTCTATTTATCGCTAGAGAAAAGGATTGTTTAGAATTTTGTATTTTGAAACCATTGTGATAAATAGAGCATTTGCTCCTATAGGAGCAAATGCTCTATTTATCGCAATGGTTTCACAAAGTGACTTTTACAGAGTCGTCAAAAGTCGTCAATATGGGGGAATGGGTTAATAGTTAACATCCACACATCTGTGAGTATTGGAGGTGTTGTCATGTATCAGACAAACACTTTCTTTGGAAGTCTGTTATTGTAAAACCTTTTTATTTTTTTACCAGCACTGAGATCTTAACCTTTCACAACAAATACAGTAAAACCTCTCTATAACGGCCACTAAACTACATCAAATAGATTGTGCTAATGGCAGGTGGCTGCTTAAAGCAAGGTGAAAGTAAAACTTAACGCTTCTATATATAGGAGCATTCTGTTTTACTTTCACGTTGCTTTGAGCAACCACCTGCTCGAAATACCAACTAATTAACACAATTTAGTGGCCATTATAGAGAAGTTTTACTGTATTTACAATTGCTAGCAGATTAGACCCAGAACAAACAGCTCCTAATATTCATGATGTCATTATTATACCCCCCTTTTGAAAAAATGGGGGTATATTGCTTTGCACATGTCGGTCGGTAGGTCGGTCGGTCGGTCGGTCGGTCGGTCTGTCTGTCGGTCGGTAGATCGATGGTTTCCGAACGATAACTAATAAACGACTTGGCCTAGAATCTTCAAACTTGCTGTGGTGGTTGGTCATGACAAGTAGATGACCCCTATTGTTTTTGAGGTCACTAGGTCAAAGGTCAAGGTCACCATGACCTAAAATGGTGAAATAGTTTCCGATCAATAACTGCTCAAGGGTTTGGCTTGGGATCTTCAAACTTGCTGTGGTGGTTGGTCATGACCACTAGATGACCCCTATTGATTTTGAGGTCACTAGGTCAAAGGTCAAGGTCACCATGACCTTAAATGGTTAAATGGTTTCCGATCAATAACTGCTTAAGGGTTTAGCTTAGAATCTTCAACCTTGCTGTGGTAGTTGGTCATGACCACTGGATGACCCCTATTGATTTTGAGGTCACTAGGTCAAAGGTCAAGGTCACCATGACCTTAACTGGTAAAATGGTTTCTGATCAATAACTGCTCAAGGGTTTGGCTTAGGATCTTCAAATTTGCTTAGGTGGTTAGTCATGACAACTAGATGAGTCCTATTGTTTTTTAGGTCAATAGGTCAAAGGTCAAGGTCACCATGACCTTAAAGGGTGAAATGGTTTGCGATCGATAACTGCTCAAGGGTTTGGCCTAGGATCTTCAAATTTGCTGTGGTGGTTGGTAATGACCACTAGATGACCCCTTTTGCTTTTTAGGTCACTAGGTCAAAGGTCAAGGTCACCATGCTCTTAACTGGTCAAATGGTTTCCGATCACTAACTGCTCAAGGGTTTGGCTTAGAATCTTCAAACTTGCTGCGGTAGTTGGTCATGACAACTGGATGGCCCCTATTGTATTTGAGGTCACTAGGTCAAAGGTCAAGGTCACCATGACCTTAACTTGTAAAATGGTTTCTGATCAATAACTGCTCAATTGTTTGGCTTAGGATCTTCAAATTTGCTTAGGTGGTTGGTCATGACAACTAGATGAGCCCTAATGTTTTTTAGGTCAATAGGTCAAAGGTCAAGGTCACCATGACCTTAACTGGTGAAATGGTTTGGGATCAATAACTGCTCAAGGGTTTGGCTTAGGATCTTCAAACTTGCTGTGGTGGTTGGTCATGACCATTAGATAACCCCTATTATTTTTGAGGTCACTAGGTCAAAGGTCAAGGTCACCATGACCTTAACTGGTGAAATGGTTTGCGATTAATAACTGCTCAAGGGTTTGTCTTAGGATCTTCAAACTTGCTGTGGTGGTTGGTCATGACAACTAGATGACCCCTATTGATTTTGAGGTCACTAGGTTAAAGATCAAGGTCATCATGACCTTAACTGATGAAATGGTTTCCAATTAATAACTGCTCAATGGTTTGGTTCGGGATCTTCAAACTTGCTGTGGTAGTTGGTTGTGACCACTTGATGACCCCTAAAGTTGTTGAGGTCACTAGGTCAAAGGTCAAGGTCACCATGACCTTAATATGTGAAATGTTTTCAGATCAATAAATGATCAGTGGTTTGGCTTAGGATATTCAAAGTTGCTGTGGTGATTAGTCATGACCGCTAGATGACCTCTATAGTTGAGGTCACTAGATCAAAGGTCAGGGGGTCTGGGGGGGGGGGGGGGGTATACATGTTTTACAAACATCTCTTGTTTCTTATATTAATATTCATGGAATAAAGGCTCAAAGGGATTCATGTTTATTCATTTTTGGGTTGCTGTAGAGAAGAGTTGCTATTGTTAACCTATTACCTCATAGGCTATTTTTAGATCAAACCACTTTGACTAAATCTACCAAAAAGGAGCATTAACTAGAGAAAAGGAAACTTTTAGAATTTTGTAGTTTGAAACCAATGTGATAAATAGAGCATTTGCTCATATATGAGCAAATGCTCTATTTATCACCATGGTTTCAACAGGTGACTTTTTCAGAGGCGTCAAAAGGCGTCAATATGACGCAGGGAATGGGTTAAAGTAAATATTACACTAAGCCTCACAAGTCAAAGTAGTTGTTTCAGGGCGATTGATTTAACCCCAGAGACTGTATGGATTTTTGTGATTTTGAATATTTTTTGTGCTAAACCAAAGTGGTAGCTGTTTGAATGACAGACATGAAAAATTAGACTAGACTGGTTGATGAATATTTTGCAAATTTACATTAACCCATTACCTCATAGAGAGGCCTTTTGATGCCTTTGAAAACAGAATAGAACGAGATTAGATGGTTTCAGATGGAACAGTTGGGTCAGAATTTTATCTGCTTGCTTAACCCTTTACTCCACATATATGCCTTTCTACGCCTTTGCAAACAGAGAAGACCCAGATCTGACATCTCCTATAGGAGCCTTCTGATCAGGGTCTGCTCTGTTTGCTTATGATATAGATATGATTCTACAGTGTTTGCCATGGTCAAAACTCTGTGTGTCCATGTGCTATTTTAACAATTAATCTAATTAATATTCATGACGTCCTTATTTCTTACATGAATATTCATGGAGGAAAGGTTTCTTACATGAATATTCATGGAGGAAAGGGTTAAAAAATTATATAGACCTGATTCTACAGTTTTTAACACAGTCAAAATGTCCTGTGTTCATTATAAAAAATTAAAGTAATAGATATTCATTATTTCTATCATGAATGTTTATGAGGTAAAGAGTTAAGTTTAGGGCAGCTTTACCCATTCCCTCATAAGCTATATTTAGACCCAACCTCTTTGAATAAATCTACTACTGAAAAGGAGCATTTACTAGAGAAAAGGAAAAATTTGGAATTGAGTAGTTTTTAATCCATTATGATAAATAGCTCCTGTGGAGCAAATGCTCTATTTACCACAATAGTTTCAAAAGTATCAAAAGGCGTCATAATTATGAGGGAATGGTTTATGAATATTAACCCTCTACTCCATGTATGAAATGATAACATCATGAATAATAATTACGGTACATTAATTGTTTTTATAGCATATGGACAATGGAGGTTTTGGCTTTGGAAGAAACTGTAGAATCATGTCTATATTATATGATATCATAAGCAAACAGAGCTGATCTTGACCAGACGGCTCCTATAGGAGCTGTCTGATCTGGGTGTAGTCTGTTTGAAGAGGCATAGAAAGGCATATTTATGGAGTAAAGGGTCAATAAATTAAATTCTTGTATTAAAAATATAACAGAAGAATATTATTGCTATGGAAAGCAGTAGAGATCTGTATTAATATAAAGCAAAAGGAGGAGCAGATCAAAATCAGAGAGCTTCTGTGATCAGATAACTCCTACAGGACCTATCGGATCTGGATCTGCTCTGTTTGCAAAGGCGTAAATATGATGGGATAAGCAAATGAAAGGTTAACCCTTTGAATGCTGACTTTTCAAAGTTTAACCCATTCCCTCATATTGGCGCCTCTGTGAAAATCACTTTTTGAAACCATTGTGATAAATAGAGCATTTGCTCCATAGGAGCAAATGCTCTATTTATCACAATGGTTTCTAAACTAAAAAAATCTAAAAGATTTCCCTTTTCTCTAATAAATGCTCATTTTCGGTAGATTTAGTTAAAAGCGACTGGGTCTTAAAATAGCCTATCAGGGAATGGGTTAAATGTAGAGTTTCAGTATGAAAGGGTATAATTTGTGAGAGGACAAACACTGTTGAACCTGATTAGAGGGAGGGTATAATTTGTGAGAGGATAAACACTGCAGAACCTGATTAGATCCTGGGCCCTGTGATCTGTGTCTATACTGTTTGTATAACGGCCAACTCATTTCCGGCCTTCATTCCCTACTGTAGCTTTCAAGGAGTGTTTACTGTGCATATGATCCAAGAATACATTGTCTGTAAGAACATAATTTCCATATCATTCACCTTTTTTGCGTTCTTAGGTAAGCGAAGAATACATCTCATATACTAGAATAGGGGATCATATTTAAAGTGTATGTTGTTGATATGGAGTAATTTCCTGGCTTCAAGACAAGTCACATAAATTTTTGGATACTGATATAGAAGTTATTGGCAGATAATCAACATGGGATGATTCATGAAGAGATGAAAGAGCTACTAGTATGCTTCTAGATGGATGGTGTGGTGGCTTTATCAATGATCAGGGGAAATCATATACTGTATTCACCCTAAGTACTCTGAGCTCCATTGTTTAACCCATTCCCTCATAGGCTATTTTTAGGTCCAACCTATTTGACTAAATCTACCGAAAAGGAGCATTTACTAGAGGAAAGGAAATTTTAAGGATTGTGTAGTGTTGAAACCATTGTGATAAATAGAGCATTTGCTCCTATGATCAAACAGCTCCTATAGGAGTTTGCCAGCCGCGTGGCTCAATGGTAGAGCGTCCGCCCATGTCTGCCGGAAGGTCGTGGGTTCGATCCCCAGCCGCGACAGACCAAAAGTGGTTAAAAGTTGGTACTAGTAGCTCCCTTGTCTATGCTCGACATAAAAAGGGTAGTTCTAGGACTGGTCAGCCCAGTGTCAGGATAATGTAACTGGGTGGGGTGCCCTTGCCATGTGCCTTCGGCAGGGGCATTCCAGTGAGGCAGCCCTATAACTTGTCTCAAGTGGGTGCTGTCAGCAAATAACTGAAATACTGTTGTTCGGATGTAAAACCCAACTCACTCACTCACTCCTTTAGGAGCCATCTGATCTAGATCTACTCTGTTTGCAAATGCATGAAAACACGTTTATATGAGGGAAAGTGTTAACCCTTTCCCTGTTCTATATTTATTCAAAATTTCAATACCTGCTGAATATTCATGGACAAAATAGTTATAATGAAATATGGAAGGTGGAGCATTGTAGCCATTTTAGAACTAAAGGAACAGATCTATCAAATTCCATTAGTAAACAGAGCAGACCCTGATCAGACAGCTCCTTTAGGAGCCATCTGATCTTGGTCCACTCGATTTGCAGAAAGGTGAATGTGTTTATATGAAGGAAAGGGTTAACCATTTACTCCATAAATATTCCAGGTTAGTATATCTACTTTTCATGTGTTAATATCCCCATTTGAATAAAATTATCGAATTATTAATTAATATTGATGATGTCATCATTTCTTTCATGAATATTCATGGAGTAAAGGGTAATCTCAATAAGTTATCAGAATCTAAACTGATAGACACTCAGAATTATGATGTTTGCAGAATTGTTTGAAGATGAATGTAATCGGAGCATTGAAGCAGGTTTTGCAGAAAGCATTTGTGTCAAACTCGGAGAGGTTAATTCATATGCCAGCAACAGGCACAGCTGGGCTTGATCCTTCAACAACTGTGCTTGAATTCCTCACATGTGTCTCATTTGTTATTGAGGAAGGGATGCTTTCATTTTCAGTACATGTATATGCTTTTGAGTATATATGTTTTAACCCTTTACTCCATAAGTATGCCTTTCTATGCTTTTGCAAACAGAGTAGACCCAGATCAGAGGGTTCTAGAGTGGTCATAGCGTAGGGTTTGGTGGAGAAATGGTGATTTTAGTACATGTATTTGGGTATGCAACTTTATCTGTAGCTCTGTATCAAAGTGGTACATGATAATGTCTAGGGGAATTTGTTATACCTTTACTCAATTTAACCCTTGCTGAAATGATGACAAGCAAGTAGAGCAGACCTTGATCAGACAATTCCTACAGGAACCATCTGGTTTTGCTCTATTCTATTTGCAAAAATGTGAAAAGGTGTATACATGAAGGGAAGGGATAAGCATATTTTTACATATAGAGGAACAGATTAGATATAGATAGCTCCTGTAAGAGCATACATGTGATAACTACCGGATTCTGCGGGAGACTACCGGATTTGAGCCCAACTCCCGCAAGTCCCGGCCGGGAGACGAAATCTCCCGATTTCTGAATAAAAATGATTTTTATTTTTTTCACACCCCATTTTCTATCATTTTTTGTCAATAAGCGCTAGCCAGACGCCTCAAAGAACCAGTGTTGTTGACTTATTTACTGCCCTGTTTATCATGGCAGGCACAGCGCCGTGTCCCTTTTGTAGTACGTCGCCATGTTGCCCCTTATCAAAGACCACCGCAGCATGCCCTAAATACCATGCTGTGTAATTGTGGCCCCAGTAAAAGGGATTAAATGGTCAGCAAACTCAGCATGGTGTGTTATTTACCTTGGCATGTGTGTATTCCGTAACATAAACATTTGTGTATGCATATATGTCTCTGGTGTATTACACTGTCGTCATTACATGCTTTTTTCTTCACGGTCAGGTTCTAATAAATTTCTGTTGAAGACGATCTTATTTTCTGAGACTAAACATCTAGATAGTTACTTTATTAAATTAATTTAGGTTCTAAGTTTATTAATAGATATCCACATGGCATAACTGTAATGAAAATGTGCTTTTATCAGAAAAAATAAAATAAAAAAAATTGGTTGCCTCAAACCACGGATTTTTCGAACGGTGAAATGTGTCATTTCATAGAGGCAAGCACAAACATTGTTTTCCACAGACATTTGGTAACATATTCAAAAGAAATTGTGTTTGTATTGAGTATAGAATGTATGGATGTCAAATACACAAAATTTGGTGAGATAGGAAGCACTTTTCAAACCAAATTTGAAACTACAAAATGCAAAGATAGTGTACTAGTGTTTGGATAGTACCATATTTCGGACAGAAAGTGACAAATGTATTATGTTTATTTCAGAATATAAATTTCTGGATATATTTCATTACAAAAATGAATTAAAATAATAAAAACAATAATGTCAATAATAATATAAGAATGAGAATAATGTAAATAATGATAGTAAAAATAATAATAATAAACACAAGTCTATCCATTGGCCAGAATGGAATGGAATAGAAAGAAATGGTAATTAGAAGAGAGTATATGGAAATAGATAATAGCACACACACACACACACACAAAATAGAATAGAAATGAATAGTAATTAGAATAGATTATATGAGCACAGAATAGATAATGGAATAGAATGGAATGAAACACAAAGGAATTAGAATAGATAAGAGAATGGAATGGAATAGAAAGGAATGGGAAATAGAGTAGATGTTGATGGATGTAGAACAGAGAATAGTACAGAATAGAATAAGGAATAGGATATAAAATAGAATTAATACAAACTAAATTACACAGATGTAATTTGCTAGATAGGCAAAAAAAATGCCCTCGTAATTAAGATGGTTTGTCGTGCATAAAAGTGCTTTTATCATACCTCCTTTCAAACCAGGTGTGTGTGTGGGGGGGGGGGGGGAGGGGGGTTGTTCTTTTCTTGCAGATATTTATGTAATATAAATATAGGTCTCTGGCCTATTATACCATCAAATAACCATCCGCATAAATCTCCCTCTTTGACACCCAATCTCCCTCATTTGAAAAGCTAATCTCCCTCTTTGCCTCGAAAAAATTATCACATGTATGTAAGAGCTGTGTCTGCTTACCAGAGCTGTCTCATCTGGTTCTACTGTGTCAACATTTTCTGCCATGGCCAAAAAAGTAAATCCATAACATGACAAAATTTATGTTATAATGTATGACATAGATAGATATATAGATTTATTTCGCAAACAGAAAATATAATATGGTTCACAAACATGTATCACATCATAATAAATAGTAATTCGTAAAATGAGGCATAGTGAAAAACCATGGCATGCTTTCTATACCAAGGATAACACAATAAAGAGCATGCTCTTATTTCCATCGTGGTCATTAATACTTTTGATGTCTTTATTTCTTGCACAGATATGCATGAAGTATAGTGTTATAAGCTTCACTGTACAGTAGAACCTATCTGTAATGACCATATATTTTGGGGGGTATTTATAAGAGCAGATGGTTTGCCTAATGCAGGATGAAAGTAACTTTCATCCTGCATTAAGCTACCATCTGCTGTTGGACCTTGGAATTAAAACTTGTTTTTTATAGTCACTTCAGACAGGTTATTCTGTATTTTCTAATTTCTTTACAGAGGAAGACAGACCACCAGAGTGGAAGGAAGGTACAGATGCATTGACAGATGACTACTTCAAGAGCAGGACAGAGGGAGAGGACCTCAAATTGTCATGTCATGCCAAAGGTCGCCCAAGACCAAGTATTGAGTGGTGGAAAGATGGCGACCTGTTCTTTCCGCGGTCAGACAGGGTATGTACGGTATTGCATTGTTCTGTATGCCCATCTTAACCCGTACAAAGCTGAGTTTTAAAATTGACCCTTCCAGATTTGACATTGGACTGTCTCATGCCAATTCCTGAAGGGTAATTTTTCCATAAACTGTAAAATATGGCAACAGTACATACCCTAATCAGATGGCTCCATCAGGAACCCTCTGGTTTGGGTCTACACTGTTTGCAAAGCCATTCCCTCATAGGCTATTTTTAGATCCAACCTCATTGAATAAATCTACTGAAAAGGAGCACTAACTAGAGAAAAGGAAAATATTAGAATTTTGTAGTTTGAAACCATTGTGATAAATAGAGCATTTGCTCCTATAGGAGCAAATGCTCTATTTGTCACAATGGTTTCACAAAGTGACTTTACAGAGTCATCAAAAGTAGTTGATATGAGGGAATGGGTTAACTTGGTACTCACTTTGTTAGGGTTAAACTACTGCACACTTACAAATTGTAGTCAATGAATCAAACTTGTTTCCCACAGTGGTAGAAATTTTGTTCTGCAGAGCTACAGATAATGTACATACTCAAATACAAAAACCATCATTTCTCCTCCAAACCCTATGTTGTGACTACTCTTAGAATCGTCTTAAACATAAGGTTTGGTGAAGAAATAAAGAAGTTATTCTTGAAGGTGTTTTAATTTATGCATCTTATCTGGACCCCTGCTTCTGTTTCTTTAACCCTTTTCTCCATAAATACGCCTTTCTACGCCTCTGTAAAAGCCACTTTATGAAACCATTGTGATAAATAGAGCATTTGCTCCTATAGGAGCAAATGCTCTATTTATCACAACGGTTTCAAACTACGAAATTCTAAAAAAAATCCTTTTCTCTAGTTAATGCTCTATTTCGGTAGATTTATTCAAAGTGGGTGGATCTAAAAAATAGCCTATGGAGGAAAGGGTTAAAAAAAATACAATCATAGTGACAAACAGGTTGAATCCTGATGAAATACCGGGTTACTCAGCATCTCATCTTGATCCAAATAGTTTGTATAGGTCATCACAAGTACGCTGCCATTATGTATAACGTTTACCATATACATGTATAACACTTTCCTTGTTCAATATTCATGTAACAGTAAGAAATAATGAAATCATGAATATTTATTAGCTGAATTTTTATAATGTAAACTTTTCAAGGAATTGTTTTTGCTTGGACAAAAACTATAGAATCAGATCTATATCATGTCAAAAGCAAACAGAGCAGACCCTGATCGGACACATTCTACAGAAGCCATCTGATCTGGATCTACTCTGTTTGCAAAGACAAGAATCACATCTATATTATTCCATAAGAAACGGATCTTTTTGATCTGGGTCTACTCTGTTTGCAAAGTTGTAGAAAGGTGTATGTCTGAAGTAAAGAGTTCCTATTTATGATATAACTATTTCTTACATGAATATTTTCATGGAGTAAAGGGTAGAGATGACGTTTCTGTCATGTATTTGTTTGTCACTGGAAACTAGAATTATATTGTCATCTGCTAAAAACATTTCCCGTTTGATCAATTCTGTTTGAGAATAACATTCACTGAGTGCTAGGCAGCTGTTTGATCTGGATCAAACAGAGTTTCCCAGTTTGCAAAAGTTGTCATTTAACAGTTTTCTGAAGAAGAGGTTTGTTTTGCAAAGCAATGATTATGTTGCTTAGTAACCAGACTTATTAAGCATTTAGTTGGTTTCACATCTCTTTTCCCCTGGAGGTAGTTGAAATTATTTTTTTCTGAAATTAGTTGTTGATTAGAGGGTGTGTTGTTGTTTTTTACAAAATATGGAAATAACAGTTACTATTCTTTTTGTTGATCACTTGGCACTTTTCTTAATGAATATTCATGTAAGAAATAATGATGTCATGAATATTAACTGGTCTGGGTCTACTCTGTTTGTAAATGTTGGTGTAATTTTGAAACCATTTGTAAATGTGTAGAGAAGCATGTTTATGGTGTAAAGGATTGAAATAACTGAACTTTTATAATGGCATAATTTTGGACATTTTGGGGCATAGCTGAAACTGCAGAATCAGATCCACATTGTATTTTATGCCATAACCCATTCCCTCATAGGCTATTTTTAGACTCAGCCACTTTGAATAAATCTACTGAAAAGGAGCATTTACTAGGGAAAAGAGTGTTTTTAAAATGTTCTAGTTTTGAAACCATTTGTAAATGTGCAGAAAAGCATGTTTATGGAGTAAAGGATTGAAATAACTGAAATCTTATAATGTCATAATTATGAACACTGGACATTTTTGGGCATAACTGAAACTGCAGAATCCGATCTATTTTATGCCATAACCCATTCCCTCATAGCAGAGGTCCAGATAAGATGCGTAAATTTAAACATTTTCAAGAATAACTCCTTTATTTCTCCACCAAACCCTATACTGTGACCACTCTTTAGAATCGTCTCGAAGAGACGATTCTAAAGAGTGGTCACAGTATAGGGTTTGGTGGAGAAATGACGATTTTAGTAGTTGGGTACGCACCTTTATCTGGAGCTCTGTCATAGGCTATTTTTAGACCCAGTTGCTTTGAATAAATCTACTGAAAACGAGCATTTCCTAGGGAAAAGGGTGTTGTTTTGAAACCAATGTCATGAATAGAGCAATTGCTCTATTTATCACATTGGTTTCATAAAGTGACTTTTACAGAGGCGTCAAAAGGTATCAAGAGTGTTCTCTGTTTACAAAGCCATCTCCATCAGGTACAGGGTTAAAGTAGGCCATGAAACAGAGATACTCATGTACAATCTTATTATCCCTTTACTCCATGAATATTTACGTAAGAAATAATGACATCATGAACATTTATTAGATTAACCCATTCCCTCATATTGACGACTTTTGACAACTCTGTAAAAGTCACTTTGTGAAAACCATTGTGATAAATAGAGCATTTGCTCCTATAGGAGCAAATGCTCTATTTATCACAATGGTTTCAAATTACAAAATTCTAAATTTTCCTTTTCTCTAATTAATGCACCTTTTCGGTAGATTTTTTCAAAGAGGTTGAATAATGCTCCTTTTCGGTAGATTTTTTCAAAGAGGTTGAATCGAAAAATAGCCTATGAGGTTATGGGTTAATTGTTATAATAGCACAATGGACTCGGGATTTTTTTGTCATGGCAAAACCTGTACAATCGTACATGTATCTATATTGTAGCATAAGCAAACAGAGCAGACCTTTATCAGATGGCTCCTGTAGGTGGGTGTACTCTGTTTGCAAAGGCATATAGAGATGGGTATTTCCCCACACAAACTATATTTGCTGTACGTATGTGTGTTGTGGGGGGGGGGGGGGGGGGTGTTACTACAGCATTTATCATATCTGTTGGTCTGCTTGTCTTACTGTCGGTCTGTTGGTTTTAATTGTCAGCAATATTTCTCAGCAACTACCAACAGGACTTCAACAACATTTTACTCAAAGTTTTATTATCAAGAGAAGATGCACATATGACAGTGCTCTTGTCATTCAGTTGTTCGGACTGTTGGTTATTCTTGCAGCTGCTATTTCTCAGCAACTACTGTTCAGATTTTAAGAAACTTTACTGAATGTGTGATTATTAACCCTTTCCCTCATAAAGATGCTTTTTCATGCCTTTGCAAACAGAGTAGACCAAGATCAGATGTCTCTTGTAGGAGCGGTCTGACAAGAGGTCTGTTCTGTTAGCTTATGAAATTATAAGTTTATAATAAATCTGATTCTATAGTTTCTTCCAATTCAAAAAATTCCTGTGTACATAATTATGCGATTATGAAAACTAAGCTGATAAATATTCATGATGTAATTATATGTATTTCTTACACAAATATTCAACTGGGAAAGGGTTAAAAGGAGATGAGCATGTTTTTACATCGTAGGAAAAAAGTAAATGAATGAATGCGATAAAAAACACATTTGATATAGATTTTGACATTTTGTGTTATTTCAGATAAGGGTGAAAGGCTCAAATATTAAGTTTTCCTCAGTAGAGCCAAGTGACGAAGGAAACTACACATGCCGTGCAAGTAATACAGCCGGAGAACTGGAGTTCACCTTTGTGGTAGAAGTCTTAGGTAACATACACAGCTATACATGCAACTGGACTATGCTTGGGGTTTTGATAAGGATCTACTGATAATTTCTGTCAAACTCTATTGTGTTGGTACCAACTTGATCAGGTTTGACGGGAGTATTTTAGAAAATGACCCTTTGAATGCGGTAAGGGTCATCTTTCATTTGCAAACATTGTACACCCAAATCAGAGGGCTCCCAGAGGAGCTATCTGATCAGGGTCTGCACTATTTGCCATTCAAAATCCTCGCAAATATTATACCCATTGGTGCTGAATAAACTGTACCTTTAACCCTTTCCTCTATAAATACGCCTTTCTAAGCCTCTGTAATAGTCACTTCTTGAAACCATCGTGATAAATAGAGCATTTGCTTAGGAGCAAATGCTCTATTTATCACAATGGTTTCAAGCTACAAAATTCTAAAAAGAAACTCCTTTCCTCTAGTTAATGCTCCTTTTGGGTAGATATATTCAAAGAGGTTGGATCTAAAAATAGCCTGTGAGGGAATTGGTTAAACAGTAATGGATTAGTCTACTTTGAAAATTCAGCATTGAAAAAGTTGATACTGATTTTATCTACATTATTTTCTGACAAAGCTTCCATTTGAGCGAGATGGGCATTCTTGACCCGGTCCCTGTTCAATATTTATACCAAATTTATTCCAATACCTATTGAATATTATAATAATTAAATATGGAATGTGAAACATTGTAGCCATTTTAGAAACTAAAGAAACAGATCTATCACTATAAACAAACAGAGCAGACCCAGATCAAAACTCACCTTCAAATGAAGGTCAGGATTCCATTATTGTTTTTGTAAAAGCTCATAAGGGCATATACAAAAGAATTACTACGCTAGTAGTTTGAAGTTCAGCTGTATTTTGGCGAGTTAGAAAAGTTGTTAAATGCGAGCCTTGGCGAGCATTTAACTACTTTTCTGACGAGCCAAAATACAGCTTAACTTCAAAACTACTAGCGTAGTAATTCTTTTATCATGCAACACCAAGAAATGATGCAGAAAATGAAGAAAAAGAAAGTCTGCTCAAGCGGTTTCGTCCCCTGACTGAAAATACATGCAAGTGCGATATACGTGACGTCATATTGGCATGCAGTGACGTCATCGACTTTTACAACATAAACAAACTCGATATAATCCTTTTATATGGACAAATAGTTGAGACAAAGGTGAGCAAATGTGTTAAATTTGATGTTTATGTTTAATTATGCCTTTTTCGTCCTTCTGTTTTCCTCCTATTGGCTGTACCAAACTTGCATCCTAGTGGGGTCCGTACACATGCACCATACCTCACAAAATACAGCGTCGACGTGGAAAATATTATGCTAGTAGGAAGTGACTGTATTTCGTGACGTTGCATGATAAAAAAGTCAATATATCTCTGCCAGCCTCTTATTGGTGTAAAAGACAGTCGTATCTTTTGGATGATTGGAATAAGTAGTTATATATGTTTTGGTTGAGGAATGAAGAAAATTGAAAATATTAACCATTTGAATGTAGGAATTGAAATTAATGACTTTTAAACTAATTTAGAGGAGCCTCTGATAAAGGTCTGCAATTATTGTCTCTCAGAATCATCTTACAGTCCTTTGTCCCCTTTTCATTAGTCCTGATTACCCCGTATTGACGCAACTTTTTGATGCCTATGTAAAAGTAACATTTTTAAACCATTGTGAATATGCTCTATTTATCACAAAGGTTTCAAAACTACACAACCCTCAAAAGTTTCCTCTTTAGCTCACCAGTGCACAAAGTGCTCAGGGTGAGCTTTTGTGATCTCCTGATGTCCTTCGGCATGCATCGTCCGTTCATTGTCTGTCGTCAACAATTTGAACCTTTAAAAATCTTCTTTTCTGAATCTGCAAGGTTCTCAGCTTTCATCTTTGGCACATAGCATCATCTGTAGGTCCTCTGCAAAAGTTATATAAATTATGCCCCTGGGGTCAAGATTGACCCCGCCCCAGGGGTACTTTGTTTTCCATAGAAACATATAGTAAAACTTTGAAAATCTTCTCCTGAAACTGGAAGGTTCTCAGCTTTCATATTTGGCACATAGCATCATGTTCAGGTCCTGTACAAAAGTTACATAAATTATGCCCCTGGGGTCAAAATTGACCCCACCCAAGGGTGGCCAGTTTTCTATAGAAACATATAGTGAAAACTTTGAAAATCTCCTCTGATTGTCTGGTGAGTGATATCAGGGCCATTATGGTCCTCTTGTTCTTAGTTAATGCTCATTTTCAGTAGATATATTCAATGAGGTTGGGTCTAAAAATAGCATATGAGGTAATGGGTTAAAATGTATTTTTCTTTGCAGAGAAAATCTGGCCCTTGGAAGCTAATGTGTCGTCCAATCAGACAGTGGATGAAGGGGAGGATGCCAAGTTTTACTGCATAGTAATGAATGATCCATCAGCAAGGATACAGTGGATGAGAATAGAGAATCCTGATGAAACTGGAGCCAGGCCTTTCCATACTGTAATTATACTGTACCCCTCAAAACAAAGGGCTGAGGCGCAGATAACCCTTTCCCTCATATAAAAGTATTTTCACGCTTCTGCAAACAGAGTAGACCCAGATCAGATGGCTCCTATAGGAGCCATCTGATCAGGGTCTGCTCTGTTTGCCAATGGAATTTAATAGATCAGTTTCTTTACTTTCTAAAATAGCTACAATGTTCATCCTTCCAAATTTCATTATGACAATTTTGTTCATGAATATTCAGTAGGTATTGAAATTTGCAATAAATATAGAAGAGGGAAAAGGGTAAAATGCATAAATTGAAATATTTTCAAGAATAACTCCTTTGTTTCAACACCAAATCTTGTATTATAACCTTTCTGTAGAAATGCCTATTTGAGATGTTCTAAAGAGTGGTCCCCTCATTGGGTTTGGAGAAATGGTGATTTTAGTATATAGATATGCACCTTTATTTACCTATGAGATGGGATGGCATTTAAATTTACTCTGATATGTCCTGTCCATGTCAAAGCATTTAGATGTCTTTTCTACAAATGTATTTGCTCTTGAGTTAGGAATGGTGGTCAACTTCACACTTATGCTTTAGACATACAGTTGAACTTCGATATCTCGAACTCAGATAACTCGAACTTCTGGATAACTCGGAATTAAAAAGTTTGGTCCTTCAAAAATATACAGTACAGAATTGTTCTGAAAAGTATCACTACACATGTATAGAAACACATGTGATAGCTTAATGCAGATTGAAAGTAATGCTGAAAGCACCTGCAGGAGCTTCCAGCATTACTTTCGACCTGCATTAAGCTGTGAACTTGATATATTGGTCAGATTATGATTCTGATGACTCGTACATCTGTTATCGCGAACTAATTTGTATGGTTCGAGATACCGAAGTTCAACTGTATACTAAATAACACTAGAGTTACAGAATCTGTACAGGAGCCTTCTGATCTGGATCTACTCTGTTTGCATAGGTATCAAAAGGTGTCTGTATCAGGTCTACACTGTTTGCAAATGAGTGAAAACATGTTTGAATATGAGGGAACAGTTTAATTGCCATTTGCAAACAGTTTAGACTTAGACCAGAGGACTCCCATCTAATGAAGGTCTGTAATGATGGACCATTCCATCTTCACAAGGTTAACTCTTTCATCCATAGGCTATTTTTAGACCCAACCTCTTTGACTGAATCTACTCAAAAGAAGCATTCACTAGAGAAAAGTAAAAATTTAGAATTTTGTACTTTGAAACCATTGTGATAAATAGAGCATTAAATTTTGCTCCTATAGTAGCAAATGCTTTATCAATCACAATGGTTTGAAGAAGTGGTTATTACAGAGGCGTAGAAAGGCGTATTTATGGAGGAAAGGGTTCATGCCTACTGCATTGCTCCTAATAAACACACACTCTAATAAATACTCCCATTTCTACTGGGAGAGTAACAATCATTTAATAAAGAATGTAGAAAAAAGGGTTTTTCAAAATACAGGTGGTAGTTTAACCCATAGGTTATTTTTAGATCCAACCTCTCTGAATAAATCTACCAAAAAGGACCATTTACTAGAGGAAAGGAAACTTTTAGAATTGTGTAGTGTTGAAACCATTGTAATAAATAGAGCATTTGCTCCTATTGGATCAGATGCTCTATTTATCACAATGGTTTCAACAGGTGACTTTTGCAGTGGCGTCTAAAGGCATCAGTATGAGGGAATGGATTAATGCAGAATGAAAGCAATGCAAAAAGCTCCCCTATGAGCTGTCTACATTGCTTTAATTCCGAAATTAACCCTTTCCCTGTTCTATATTTAACCAATTTTTCAGTACCTACTGAATATTCATGGACAAAATTGTTATAATAATAAAAATATCGAAAATGCAACACTGTAGCCATTTTAGAAACTAAAGATACATATCTATCAAATTTCATTAGCAAACAGAGCAGACCCTGATCAGACGGCTCCTATAGGAGCCGTCTGATCTGGGTCTACTCTGTTTGCAAATGCGTGAAAACACGTTCATATGAGGGAAAGGGTTAAGCAACTGCCTGTGTCAGAAATGCAAGAAGCTTCTTTTAAAAAAAATGTTACACCCCTAGGAAGGTTTATTACAGATAATATGGTTTATACTTCTATATAACAGGAGCTGGATCCCAAAGACAAGAGCCCGGAGATCTTGATTATCCATGAGGTCAGGAAAGAAGATGAGGGCCAGTACACATGTCTGCTGGGCAACAAGTTTGGCTCCAAGTACCACCATATGTACCTCATTGTTAAAGAGCTCACAACTACTACAACCACCACCACTACCACTACTACCCCAACTACCACAACTACTACCACGACGACGACGAGCACAACCACAAGCACAACCACAAGCACAACCGCCACCACACCAACTTCAACATGTAAGTCAGAGGTCCAGACAAGATGCCTAAAATTAAACATTTAAAAAAATATCTCCTTTATTTTCCCACCAAACTCTGTACTGTGACTACTCTTTAGAATCGTCTCGTCTAAAGAGGTGATTCTAAAGAGTGGTCACAGTATAGTGTTTGAAGGAGAAATGAGTTTTTAGTATTTGGGGTGCACACCTTTATCAGTAGCTCTGTAAGGGTTTGTAGTAACCCTGTCCTGTTGAATATTCATGGAACAAAATAGTGGCATCATGAATATTTATTAGCTGAATTTAAATAATCTCTGATATTGGTAGAAACTGTAGGGTCTGATCTTTTATTTTTTATAAGCAAAAAGAGCAGACCCTGATCAGACAGCTCCTACAGAAGCCGTCTGATCTGGGTCTCCTCTATTTGCAAAGACGTGAATGATTGAATATTAATGTTAGAAATATAAATTACTTCATCGATATTTATTGTCTGAATTTTTATAATGGCATATATCTACACAGGAGCTTTTGGTATTTGCAGAAGCTGTAGAGTCAAATATATAATAACTTTTTAAGCAAACACACCAGACAGCTCCTTCTTGATCCGTCTGATCTTGTTCTACTCTGTTTGAAAAGGCGTGAAAAGACGTTTATTTGAATAAAAAAGTTAAAGGATGCATTAATCCTTTACTCCATAAATACACCTTTCTATGCCTTTGCAAACAGATTAGACACAGATCAGACGGTTCCTGTTGCAGCTGTCTGATCAGGGTCTGCTCTGCTTGCTAATAGTATGATATATAGTTCTACAGTTTCAGATGACTCCAACAGCAGCTGAGCTCTAAATAAGATGTGTATAGTTCAACATTTTAAAGAACATCTCCTTTATTTCTCAACCAAACCATATGCTGTGACCACTCTTTAGAATCGTCTCTTCAAGACGATTCTAAAGAGTGGTCACAGTATAGGTTTGGAGGAGAAATGACGACTTCAGTATTTAGGTACACACCTTTATCTGTAGCTCTGTACAGGAGCCTTCTGGTCTGGGTCTGCTTGCAAAGGTCTAAATAGATGTCTGTAAAGGGTTGATTGTCATCTGAAAATTTTGTCAGATTCTTAATCCTTTCCTTCATGTAAACACCTTTTCACACATGTGCAAACAGGAGTAGGTCCAGACAGGAGCCATCTGATCAGGACCTGCTCTGTTTGCTAATGGAATTTGGTAGATCTGTCTCTTAACCCATTACCTCATAGACTAATTTTAGATTCTACTTCTTTGAATAAATCTACCGAAAAGGAGCATTTACTTGTGAAAAGGATAATTTTACAATTATGCAGTTTTGAAACCATTGAGATAAATAGAGCATTTGCTCCTATGGAGCAAATGCTCTATTTATCACAATGGTTTCACAAAGTGACTTTTACAGAGGCGTAGAAAGGCGTATTTATGGAGGAAAGGGTTAAGCTTCTGAGCTGGCGACAATGTTCCACCTTACTTATTTCATGTGAAATTTGGAAAACATAATTGAAGAATAGGGAAAGGGTTATAGTGGAGTTTTATAAAAACACAATGCTGATTAGAATGTGAAACAGTTGAATATTTACAAGAGGTTGGGTAACTTTTGTGTTTGATCAGGATCCAAACTGTTTACCGTAGAACCCTTTCTTAACCCATTCCCTCATAGGCTATTTTTAGATCCTACCTCCTTGAATAAGTCTACCGAAAAGGAGCATTTACTAGAGAAAAGGAGATTTTTAGAATTGTATAGTTTTGAAAACATTGTGATATTTGCCAGAGGCGTGGAAAGGCGCCATTATGAGGGAATGGGCTAACCCTTTGCTTCATAAATATGCCTTTCTACACCTTTGCAAACAGAGAAGACCCAGATCAGACGGCTCCTATAGGAGCTGTCTGTTCAGGGTCAGCTCTGTTTGCTTATGAAATTATAATAGATCTGACTCTCCTGTTTCTACCAATACCAAAAGCTCCTGTATACATATGCCATTATAAAAAAAATACCTAATTAATATTCATGATATCATTATTTCTTACATGAATATTGAACAGGGAAAGGGTTAACCCATTCCCGGATATTGACGCCTTTTGACCCTTCTGTAAAAGTCACTTTATGAAACCATTGTGATAAATATAGCATTTGCTCCACAGGAGCAAATGCTCTATTTATCACAATGGTTACAAAACTACACAATTCTGAAAATTTCCTTTTCTCTAATTAATGCTCCTTTTCGATATATTTATTCAAAGAGGTTGTATCTAAAAATAGCCTATGAGGTAATGGGTTAATGTGCAAAGAGTTAAACCTTTGAATGTGAGAAACGAGTACACTATCATTTGCAAGCAGTGTAGACTCAGATAGGAGGTCTCTTAGAGGAGCTCTCTGATGGGAGTCTGCATGGTTTACCATAAAATCCTCTCGTAAATTTTACTCTTTCAAACTGTATGGATTAACTCAATTAGCAATGATGGACTATTCCACTCTGACAAATAGGTGTTGAAAGGGTTACCAGCTTTCGTTATTACAATCTGTTTTGTTTTAGCAACTAGCACATCTACTACGCCGCCGCCACCCACCACAGAGAAACCAAAGAAACCAAAGAAGAAGAAGGACAAGAAGAATAAAAACAAGAAAAAGAAAGACAAGAAAAAGAAGGATAAGAAAAAGAACAAAAACAGAGATAATGATCGAAAGCCAACTTTCTATGAGAATGAAGTGAACACAAATGGGTATTATGACCCGAACAATGTGTACCCATACAATACAGGTAAGATTGCCACTGTATATGTGGTTAGGTCTTGGTTTACAATATTTACTAAGACCTACATCTAGACTATTAACCCTTCGCTTGCTGAATTCTAAAATACATTGAGTTAGCAGGTGATTTTTTATAGACATCAATTTTGATATTGAAATTAACCCTTTCCTCCACTTCTAACCACTTCTTGAAACCATTGTGATAAATAGAGCATTTGCTCCTATAGGAGCAAATGCTCTATTTATCACAATGGTTTCAAACTACAAAATTCTAAAATTTTACTTTTCTCTAGAAAATGATCGTTTTGGGTAGATTCTTTCAAAGAGGTTGGGTCTAAAAATAGCTTATGGAGGAAAGGTTCAGATTGATTAATTGTAAGCAAAACATTTGGTATTGATAAGGTTACCTGTTTGATGTACTACTCCAAGTCACATCCCTTTCCTTGGCTGTCAGTGAAATGGACAGGCTACCCTCTAGCATAAGAGCATAAACTGCTCAATGGACCAATTTTCCTTAAGTAATTTCTTTGATTGTGTTTCCATTATTATACCCCATGCAATCAAGTTGCACAGTATCTGTAGTACTTTGATTTCTTGATCAATTTATTATAATTATACATGTACCCCGTGCATGTCTTCAGGATTTGGGCAAACAGTGTAGATTATCAATTAAAAAGCAATGAATCAGGATAGGCAGCGGTGAAACCATTATTACGTATTCAAATAGTTGGCATAATGCGGCGTCTCATCAGGATCCAAACTGTTTGTCACTTTGATCATATTTCTGCAAAGAAATGAGAGAACTTTTATTTTTAGAACTGAAGCAGATGACAATTGTTGCAGACGAAAAATTACTTAGCGTGCAAAGGGTTGACAAACTTTAATCCAGTTGAATTGTTTCCTAAGCTCCTACTGTAGCCATCTGATCTGGGTCTGCTCTTTTTTTTTAAAGGTCCCAAAAGTCATCTCCATGAGGGAACGGGTTAAAGCCTTTACTCCATGAATATTCATATCAGAAATAATGATGTCATGAATATTAATTAGGTTAATTTGTTATAATAGTACAAGGAGACCAGAAGTTTTGGTCATTGCAGAAACTGTACTATCATATCAATAGTATGTCATCAGCAAACAGAGCAGGCCCTGTTCCTATAGCAGCTGTCTGATCTGGGTCTACTCGGTTTGCAAAGGCATAGAAAGGCGTATTTATGGAGTAAAGGGTTAAAGAGGGGTTTTACTGTACTTAACCCTTTCCCTGTTCTGTATTTCGGCCAAATTTCAATACCTACTGAATATTTATTAACACGATAGTTATAAAGAAATGTGGAAGGTGGGATATTGTAGACGTTTTAGAAAGTAAAGAAACAGATCTATCAAATTCTATTAGCAAACAGAGCAGACCCTGATCAGATGGCTCCTCTAGGAGCCGTCAGATCTGGGTCTTCTCTGTTTGCAAATGCGTGAAAACATGTTTATATGAAGGAACGGGTTAATGTCAAAATGCCAGGTACAGAGAATCATTGGCATTTACTATTATGTGTACATCTTCAGATTTCAGAGTTCCATTCTGTGTTTCTTGTGAAAAAAAATGAAGTTTTAATATGAAAGCTTTTACACTACAAATATTCATGTAAGAAATATTGACATCATCAATAGATTTGATTATTATAATACTACATGGACACAACAATTTATGGCCATGGCAGAAACTGTATAATCATCCTTTGTTCATATGCCAATATGAATAATCAGTAAATAAATATTCAGAATGTCATTATTTCTAACATGAATAATTATCAAGTAAAAGTTTAAAAAAAATCATGGTGAACAAAAAAAAATTTGGTTTAATTTCATTTTTAGTGAACTTGTTATTTCATTTGCAATCAGTTTCAATTCATTTTTTGTGAACTTGTATTTCATTTACAATTCTGTACACCATTTCAGACTTCAATCCAACTTTGTACAACCCTCATAGTAATAATGGCTTCCCTGAGGATAATGATTTTAACACAAATACTGATATGTTTGAGCCGACCAGACATGGTTACGATGACAATGACCTGGATCATTCATACACAGAGGATGACCACAGAATGTCAGATACAGACCATCAAGGTGCCAAAAATGAAACAACAAACCAAACCAAAGCAAAAAGCTCCATTAGTGTGTGGACTGTGTACATTATTGTTGGCTCCGTAGCTGGTGGCATTCTCTTAGCTGGTCTTGTTGCCATAGCGATTGCTCTTTGCTGTCAGAAGGAAGAAGATTCCCAATACAAGTCGACGTCCGTATGACTATGACGCCAGGGTCCAGGGGAGGAACAGCTCAACGATACACAGCTGGTACCTGGCCGGTATGAAAGTTACTTTGACAGTGTCTGAAAGATGGGCAAAAGTACACTCATTTTGTTCATCATATGAACCACATATTAATACCCTGTCAAAACAGTTGAGCAAAACGTTTAAAGAGTTGGAAAGGTTTTGTATTCTCTGTGTAAACACTCAAGCTCTAGTGAAGGAAAATTGTGAGACAGTAAACTGCATTATACTCACTAGATTTGAAGAGAATGGGCATGCAGGAATTTAAACGGTTGCAACATTTGTTTAGATGAGTGATAATTTATTGACGTCATTTGCAATCAGAAAGGAATATAATGAGATGCCAGAAGGAAAAGTGAATGAATCAATTTTAATGAGGATTGATATGATTGAGAGAGTGTAAGCTTAACCCTTTGAATACTCAATATTCGAAGTAGAATGGTCCATCAGAGTCGTAACTATATACAGTTGAACTTCAATATCTCGAACTTCAAGGGACTATATAAATTAGTTCGAGATAACAGAAGTTCGAGTTATCCGATTTTGTAATCTGAACAATTTCTCTAGTTCACAGCTTAATGCAGGTCTACAGTAATGCTGAAAACTCCTGCAGGAGCTTTCAGCATTACTGTAGACCTGCATTAAGCTGTGAAATGTGTTTCTAGATATGCGTAGTGATACATTTTAGAGCAGTTCTGTATTGTAGGATTTTGGAAGGACCAAACTTTTAGTTCGAGTTATCCAAGTTCGAGATATCGAAGTTTACTGTAATTCATTCAGTATGAAGGGCTTAATTTTGCTGCAGGATATTGGATGACAATTCAGTGCAGACCCTGATCAGAGGGGTCTAGGAGTCCTCTGATCTGGGTCTACACTATTTTCCAATGCCAGTACACTGGTGTCTCATATTCAAAGGGTTAAAGAAAACGTTTGTTAATGAGTCGAGTGGAATAGATTCAGTGATACACAGGAAGTATAACAGCATTATATTGAAGAGAGTCAGATATAAAGGAAAGACAACTCTGCCTGAATGATGTTTTCATAATGGAGTTCCTCCCCTTGGTACCCTACAGACAATGAAGCAGTAATGTTTACTGCAAGAATATTGACAATATAGTTGTACAGTAGAGCTTCACTAGAATGGCCATGTAATGAACAAGCAGCATTGTTCTATAAAACAGGTAGCTGCGTCGTAAACCTTTACATGGTAAAGACACATTATTATGCATTTGCAAACAGAGTAGACCCAGATCAGACAGCTCCTCTGGGAGCTGTCTGATCAGGGTCTGCTCTGTTTGCTTGTTAAATAATATAGATTTGATTTTACAGTTTGTGTAGTCATTAATATTCAAAATAGTCTTGTTCATTGTGTCGTATAATAATTCAGCTAATTACTATTATTAATACATGTACAGTTATTATTTCTATTATATACAAGTGTTCATCAGGTAACGAAAGGGTAAATGCAAAATGGCAGTAATACATGTACAGGTCAACTGTGATGTCTCGAACTTCAGGAGACCGTACACATTAATTTGAGACAACAGAAGTTTGAATCATCCGATTTGTAATCTGAACAAATTCTCATGATCAAAACTTGGCGTTACTGTCAATCTGCATTTGGCTGTCACATTAGTGACATATTTTAGACCAATTCTGTGTTGTAAAGTTTGGAAGAACTTAACTTTTACTTTAAATTATCCTGAAGTTCTTGTTATCCGAGTTCGAGATATCGAAGTTCAACCGTTTTAGGCACCGCCTGTTTCAACCATTTACATGATGAATATTCATGTCAGAAATAATGACATCATGAATATTAATTAGCTAAATTTTTATCATGGCATAACTATGAACATAGAGTATTTCAGCCATGATAGAAACTGTAAATCAGATATGTATTATTTCGTACACAAACATGGCAGACCTTTATCAGACAGCTCCTACAGGAGGAGTGGTCGAATCTGGGTCAACTGTGTTTGGGAATGAGTCAAAATGCATCTACATGTACAGTAAAGCCTCTCTATAACGGCCACTAAATTACATCAAGTATTTTTTGTTAAAGTTAGGTGGCTGCTTAAAGCAAGGTGAAAGTAAAACAGAACGCTCCTATGGGAGCGTTCTGTTTTACTTTCACCTTGCTTTAAGCAGCCACCTGCCCTAAATACCAACTATTTAGCACAATTTAGTGGCCGTTATAGAAAGGTTTTACTGTATATCAAAGAAACAGTTAAAACTCTGAGATTCAGTTTATTTTTGAAAGGCTATTGTAGTAAAGATTTACTGTATCTCAAATGAGAGAATTATATTCATTGTACCAGTACTACATGTTTTATATAAATTATGTAGTTTAGATTTAGATATTTTATCATGCCACATAAATGTCATCTGTAGCAGAAACATAATCATCTTCCTTATCCCTTTCCTGTTCATGTCTTTGCAAACGGAATTGACCCAGATCAGACAGCTCCTGCAGGAGTTATCTGATTAGGGTCTGCTCTGTTTGCTTTATGTGAAATTTTGGTAGATCTGACTCTATAATATATCTTATTCCAATCAGTCTAGAACAGTACAACCTCTCTATAACGGCCACTAAATTGTGTTAATTGGTTGGTATTTAGGGCAGGTGGCTGCTTAAAGCAAGGTGAAAGTAAAACAGAACGCTCCCATAGGAGCGTTCTGTTTTACTTTCACCTTGCTTTAAGCAGCCACCTAACTTTAACACAAAATATTTGATGTAATTTAGTGGCCGTTATAGAGAGGTTTTACTGTATACATGTGCCGTTATAGAAATTCAGAAGATTAATATTCGATGTAATTCTTCCTTACATGAATATTCAACAGGGAATTCCCTCATGAATATTCATGTAAGACATAACATCATGAATATTGATAAGCTTATCTTTTATAATGGAATTCCCTCATGAATATTCATGTAAGACATAACAACATCATGAATATTGATTAGGTTATCTTTTCTAATGGCATGTTTACACAGGAAATGTTCCCCTTTATAGTAGAAACCGTAGACTTATATCTATATCACTTCATGAGCAAACAGAGCAGACACTGATCAGACGGCTTCTATAGGAGCCGTCTGATCTGGGTCTACTCTGTTTGCAAAGGCATTAAAAGGTGTATTTATGGAGCAAGGGGTTAAAGAAATATCAGTGTTAGATTGTTAACGTTTTGAATTTGTTACCCCTTGAGGCTAACACTATAAGGGCTTTAACTCCTAAAGTGCTGGAACCAAGTACATGACCTTATATTAATTGGACACGGGAATCTATGAAAAAAACAGGTTGTTGCTTAATACAGGACAAAAATAATGCAAAAAGCTCCTATAGGAGCTTTTTGCATTACTTTTGACCTGTATTAAGCAACCACCTGCTTTATAAACCCATAATAAAACCTCTTTTTGATGGTCAATAAAGACAGGTTTTATTTATATAAAACCTTTGTGAGCAGTGTACACCAACAACAAAGGGTTCCTCTATGCCAAAAATACTCCTTTCTTTGCCTTTGCAAATAGAGTAGACCCAGATCAGACGGTTCCCTGTAATAGCCATCTGATCAGGGCCTGCTCTGTTTGCTTTATATGAAATTATACAGATAAGATTCTACAGCTTCTGCCATGGCCAAAAATTCCTGTGTTCATGTGTCCTTATAAAAATTAAACTAATTAATATTCGTGATGTAATTATTTCTAACATGAGTATTCATGGAGTAAAGGGTTAATGAATATTCATGAAGCAACCAGTTTATACATAAATGTTCATTAGGGAAAGGGTTAAGGAATAATTCAACAGTGTTTTCATTTTTCTGTCAGTTTTATGTTGGCATGAGGAGGATTAGGTATTTGTCTAAATGTCTGGCTCAGATTGAACAACCTGTGTAAATAAGAAATGCAGTTTATTCTGAGCTCATAGAAAATCTTTGGTTTATGAGATCAATGAATGTGTGGTTCTCCGGGATAATAGAAAATAAGTGATTTTCTGAGATCATGTAAATTGAATGTGACACATTTACACTTATTGCAAGTGTTGTGTATTTTCTGAGTGGAATAAAAATGTAGAAAAAGTGTAAATAGCCAGTGTCATGGGATAGAGGGCAATACCTAACTGTATAGATCTAAATCAGCTGCTGTGTTGGAAGGAATGTGGCATCTGATCAGGGTCTACACTGTAAGTAACAGTAGGTTAGAAAATATTGAACTGAACCAGAAACTGTAAAATAAGGTCTATATTATTTTATAAACAAACAGAGCAGACTTTGATAAGATGCTCCCACAGGAGGCATCTGATCAGGGTCTACTCCGTTGTTGTTTTTTTGGTCCCAAAATGCATCTCTCTCAAGTAAATGGTTAGTAAGTAACAAAATAAACATCATGTTCAACATCATTCAATCACAAATGTTGGGAGTTCCTCTTTTCCTTTGAGGCTAAGCCTAGCGGTAAAACTAGTGCCGTGAATCATATATATCATTGCTCTGTACAAGACTCATTTTGTGGAAATACATTAATACAGTAAAACCTCTCTATAACGTCCACTAAATTATATCAAGTATTTTGTGTTAAAAGCAGGTTGTTGCTTAAAGCAAAGTGAAAGTAAAACAGAATGCTCCTTTAAGGAGCGTTCTGTTTTACTTTCACCTTGCTTTAATCAGCCACCTGCCCTAAATACGAACTAATTAACATAATTTAATGGCCGTTATAGAGAGGGTTTACTGTATGTAATATGTGATGCATGTTACTCAGTATGATCATATTGTTTGTATATACAAATTGATGTTCAGCCCTTAATCTGCTACATAATTAAAATTGGCTCCTCCCTTTCTGAATATTAATTAAACAAAAAAAATGTATCAAAATCACCGAAGAAAATTACTTTTATGACAAAAAGTGCAGACCCTGATCTGGGTCTACACTGTTTGCAGTAATCTTATATTACTTGATTCCCACACATAAAGGGCTAATTACAATTGACATACATAACCTTAAGTACTACCAATTACTGTATGTGTATTAGAAAGGTAGGCTAACATATTTTAATTAATAATAATATCAGAAAAATATGTTTTAAGTGAAGAATTCTCTTTACAGACTATAAGAAGAGGGATATCCTTGTTGTGTTACTGAATAATATTTGGAATTCACCTTAAGTTTGGAGTGTACACAACTAATTTCTTAAGGTTTTGCTGTTTTGTTTTGTTCAGATGGAAAATGGCCTAAAACTCTTCCCGATTTCTATAGCTTTATTGTGCCATATGGTTGACAACATTGAATATATTTGTCTTGTTTTAATTTATATAGCAGCAACACGATGAAAGGTGTTTTGACTTTTTTAAAGCAGTGTAAACCAAGGCCAACTGCCTGATGAGTTGACAGTCAATAGGCCTTGATCTGGATCTATTCTGTTTGCATAGGAACTGAACCCTTTACCTGATGAATATTCATGTAAGAAATAATGACATCCCGAACTTTTGTTAGCTGAAATTTTATAATAGTGTATGAACATAAATGATGATGTTTTGGCATAGGCAGAAATTGTGGATTTAGATCTGTATTCTTCCATAAGCAAACAGGGTAGACCCTGATCTGACAGCTCCTTCAGGAGCTGTCTGATCTGGGTCTTCTCTGTTTGCAAAGGCAGTAAAATGTGTCTTTGTCAGGCAAAGGCTTTAAGCCCTTCTCCCATGGATGGTGCAGTTCTTGTACCGTTTTAATTAAACAGGACACTTTGAGCTTGTACCACTGTCTCTACATCTGTATATCACTACATTTTAGAGTGTTTTTACCTTAGATATTTGGACATACATATCTCAGTGAGTCAGTCAGTCAGTTTGGCATACTTTTGATAGGCTAGTTTAGCATGGTTTTGATAACATTTACCCTTTTCTAGAAAAGAGGCCCATTTTAACACTTTTGCAAACAGAGTAGATCCAGATCAGATGGCTCTGCCATCTAATCCAGGTCTGCTCTGTTTGCTATGGAATTACAAAGATCTGATTCTACAGATTCTACTATTGCCAAAAAGTCTTGCATTCATATACCATTATACAAATTAAGCTAATAAATATTCATGAGGTCATTATTTCTTACCTGAATATTCATGAGATTAAAGGTGCAGCAACTATGATCAAATTGGTGCAGTATGATCTGGGGTCTGTACCCTTGTCTGAGTATGACTGGCCAAGTATTTAGAGTCAATTTTAATACTCTTCATATTTAATTTGAACCAAAGTCATTCGTTTTAAGAATGGATGTGTTATTTTTGTATATATATCTTGCATCAATTACATGTAATAGTATTAATATGTCGCATGTGTTTGTATCACATAGGGATCCATCAACAGTCTTGACTTGTTATGATTGATTAAAGTAATACTGTAAAACCTCTCTATAACAACCACTAAATTGTGTTAATTAGTTGGTATACTAGGGCAGGTGGCTGCTTAAAGCAAGGTGAAAGTAAAACAGATCGCTCCTATAGGAGCATTCTGTTTTACTTTGACCTTGCTTTGAGCAACCACCTGCCTTTAACACACTATACATGATGTAATTTAGTGGCCGTTATAGAGAGGATGATTGTACTTTCCATCAAATTGGAGAGATGCTGGCTCGAAATGTATGAATACGATTTATCCTTTTCCTCCATAAATACACCTTTCTACGCCTCTGTAAAAGTCACATTATGAAACCTTTGTGATAAATAGAGCATTAATTGCTACATTAAGGAGCAAATACTCTATTTATCACTGGTTTCAAAACTACACAATTCTAACATTTTTCTTTTCTCAAGTAAATGCTTTTTTTCAGTAGATTTATTCAAAGAGATTGGGTCTAAAAATAGCCTATGGAGTAAAGGGTTAAAACTTTTAGAAACCTTGATGTCATTTTTTTTTCACATTGGAAAAATATTATCTTACAGTAGAACATGACATAAGAAGTCATTAATTTACTGTCTAAAAAAACATGTGGTTGCTTAACCCTTTCTCTGTTCTATGTTTATTACAAATTTCAATACCTACTGAATATCCATGGACAAATTTGTTATAATGACACATGGAGGTGGGAACATAGTAGCCATTTTAGCAAGTATAGAAAAAGATCTATCAAATTTTATTAGCAAACAGAGCCGACCCTGATCAGACGACTCCTCTAGGAGCCGTCTGATCTGGGTCTTCTCTGTTTGCAAATACGTGAAAACTCGTTTGTATGAGGGAAAGGGTTAATGCAGGGCAAAAGTAATGCAGAAAGCTTTCTTTATTAATTTTGAGATGACACTTGGGGATCACTTCTACATTGTTTGTCTGTCCATCCATATGTCTATTTGTCTATCAGTCAAGCTATTTTGTCACACATCTATTGGCAGGTGACACGTTTTCCCTCAAACACTCTTGATTTTGTATTAAAACTACAAGTGTGCCTTGATTTGGTAAAAGGGGTGTTTTTGTTAATTAAGAAAACTTGTTATTGACCCGTTACCTCATAGGGTATTTTTAGATACAACCTCTTTGAATAAATCTACCGAAAATGAGCATTAACTAGAGAAAAGGAAAATTTTAGAATTTTGTAGTTTGAAACCATTGTGATAAATAAAGCATTTGCTCCTATAGGAGCAAATGCTCTATTTATCACAATGGTTTCACAAAGTGACTTTTACAGAGACGTCAAAAGTCGTTTTAAACTCTACTCAAACTATTCAAACTGTTTTCATAGATAACCAAAGATTTGCTGCTAATGTTTGGACATGGAACACACTGGAGCTGTTATAATTGTCAGCCACACTGATGTCTTTGAATCATAATAATTATACTCATGCAGTTTGTGCTAAATGAGGCCTATACTTAATGCATGTTGAGATGTATTGTAATACATATTCTTTGGTTTGATATTTAATGATGTACTATTTATTGTAGTAAATGCATGGTTTTGTACCTGTTGTCCACGATATCTCAGTGTTGTATAAATCTTAAATCAGATTGAATCTGTACTTAACCCTTTTCTCCATGAATAAGGCTTTCTATGCCTTTGCAAACAGGGTAGACCCAGATCAGATGGCTTCTTCAGGAGCCATATGATCATGGTCTGCTCCTTTTGCTTTATATGAAATCTTCATAATAGGCAGTCTTGTATGTATACTATTCATCAGATAAAGGGCTAAGTATTTGAATGTCTGAAGGAAGATGTACAGAATATTAGCTAGAGCTCCAGATACTTGATGCGTAAATTAAAATATTTTCAAGAGTAAGTCCTTTATTTCTCCACTTAACCTTATACTGTGACCACTCTTTAGAATCGTCTCTTAGAGACGATTCTAAAGAGTGGTCACAGTATAGGGTTTGGTGGAGAAAAGACGATTTTAGTATTTGGGTACGCGCCCTTATTTGTAGATCTGATTAGCAGAACAAAATACATAGTTGAAGACTGTAATCCTCTTTAAAGCAAACACTCTTATTTTGAGTCTCGTTATGAACATGTATTAACCCTTTCCCTGTTCAATATTTATGTAAGAAATTAGGATATCATGAATATTTATTACCTGTATTTATAATGTAAAATTTTCAAGAACATTTTTTACTTTGACAAAAACTGTAAAATCAGATCTATATTATGCCAAAAGCAAAGAGCAGACCCTGATCAGATGACTCCTATTGGAGCATTGCTAATAATATATGATAGATCTGGCTCTTTAGTTTCTAAAATGGCTACATTGTTCCACCTTCCATATTTCATTATACCTATTTTGTCCATGAATATTCAGTATATATTGAAATTTGGAATAATTATTGAAGAGAGAAGGGGTTAACCCTTTCCTGTTCTATGTTTATTCAATACCTACTGAATATTCATGGACAAAATAGTTATAGTGAAATATGGAACCTGGAACATTGTAGAAATTTCAGAAAGTAAAGAAACAGATCTATTAAATTCCATTAGCAAACAGAACAGACCCTGATCAGACGGCTCCTATAGGAGCCATCTGATATTGGTCTACTCTGTTTGCAAATGCGTGAAAACGTGTTTATATGAAGGAAAGGGTTAAAGAGAATGTGCTGTAAAAACTTTAACGTGTCAAAGTATCAAATTATGTATTGTGTTACAGGCTATTCTACAGTCACATGATCACTTTATAAAAAAAATCAGATATGACTTTGAATGATCAACAATGCAAGATACATTGTATTAGATCTAGAAAGATTTTATGAGTCACAAGATATTTTGTTTTTCCCTGTGATTATTTTGATTTATCTTACATATTTCTTTTAGTGTTTACAAATTGTACCAAAGATATATTAGAACTTACATTTTTGAAGTTTTAATTCCTGTGTATTTTGCAATTTTAATTTTTTTAATCAAAATGGGGGGAATTGAACTTTTCTTCAGTTGCAGCTGCATTTTAACTCTGTCTTTATTGGTGCAATATTCAAACCCTGGGTATCATTGTAAAAAATCATCAAAATTTATTAGTTTTCACTGAACCATTTGATATTATAACTCTTGTTTTGTATCCGTTAAAGCTGAATTTGTAGAGATTTTCCTCATTAACCCTTTACTCCATGAATATTCATGAAGGAAATAATGGCATCATGAATATTAATTAGTTTAAATTTTATAACGACACATGAGCACAGGAATGTTTGGCCATTGCATTATAAAGCTGTAGAATCATATCAATATCATAAGCAAACAGAGCAGATCCTGATCAGAAGGCTCATATAGGTGTCATCTGATCTGGGTCTACTCTGTTTGCAAAGACATATGGAGTAACGAGTTGATTTCTATATGTCTATCATTTAACTATGCTTTATACTTTTGTAGTAATTCAGCATCTCATCATGTTTCAATCTTATTGATAATCTAGCAGCGCTTTTCATGCTGTACTCCATAAAACACCTTGCAAACAGAACAGACCCCGATCAGGTCTGGGTCTACTCTGTTTGCTTATAAAATAGTATACATGTATATCAGATTCTACAGTTTCTGTCCTGGCTAAAAAATTCTGTGTCCATGTGCTATTATTACAAATTAATCTAATTAATGTTCATAGCGTCGTTTTTTCTGACGTGAATAGTCATGTAGGAAATGGTTAAAGAATACTCGACTTTTTGGTAACTGAGATAGATGTTGGATAGTTTTTAGCAAAGATGTTTATTAACCCTTTACCTGATGCATATTCATTCTTGTAAGAAACAATGACTGTGAATGATTTTTTACAATGATATAAGACGAGAATGTTTGGCCATGATTGAAACTGAAGAATCAGATTATCATCCCATAAGCACACAGAGCACACCCTGATCTGACGGCTCCTACAGAAGTTGTCTAATATGGGTCTTATCTGTTTGCAAATTTGAAAAAAATGGTTGATAGAGGTAAAGGGTTAATCTTAATGATGGAATTTCATTGTTACGGGTACAGTTTTTCCGTTTAGAAGTTGATTATGTGTGGTAGACAAAAACAAACCATTCATCTTAATTGGGTCTGCACTTTCTATATATAAGTTCGATATTAGTACCCAGTATACACCATACATGTTTCAAAATATTTCCTTTTCTTTATACTCCAGTATTTTAGTTTTTAACCCTTTCCTTCATATAAACACCTTTTCATGTGTTTGCAAACAGAGTAGACCCAGATCAGATGGCTCCTATAGGATCTGTCCTACCAGGGTCTGCTCTGTTTGCAAATGTTTTCAATATTTTATAAAATGGCTACAATGTTCCACCTTCTGAATTTCATTATAACTAGTTTATCCATGAATATTCTTACTATTGAAATTTGGAATAAACAGGGAGAGGGGTAGATGGACCCTTAACTTGTTCAATATTCATGTTAGAATTAATGACATCATGAATATTTATTAACTCAATTTTTATAAATGTAACATTTTCAAGGCAAAGGTTTGCTTTGACAAAAACAAGGGAACTATACTTATGTCATAAGCAAACAGAGGAGACCCTGATCAGAAGGCTCGTACAGGAGCCGTCTGATTTGGGTCTACGCTGCTTGCAAAGGCGTGAAAAGGTGTTTATATGAAGGAAAGGTTATCAGTGGCACAATCATGATCCTTCATGCTACCTCATATTTCAATGTGTGTGGTCCATTTTGATCCAAATCTTTTACAAATGCTTACATCTGGCAATGAAATGATTTCTTTTTGCATGCTGAGTAATTTCATCTATTAAAAGCTTTCAGCTACGGAATCTCCTAAATTACTGAATATTGTGCATGTCTCAACACGTCTCGACTATGACTGTTTTAATGTATTGCCACTTCTGTTCAGCATTTTGTACATGTATGCTTTTCCTTTTAACCCTTTACTCCATGAATATTCATGTAAGAAATAATGATGTCATGAATATTAATCAGATTGATTGTTATAATAGAACATTGACACAGAAATATTTGTCCTTGACAGAAACTGCAGAATCATATCTATATTATATCATAAGCAAACAGAGCAGACCCTGATCAGACGGCTCTTGTAGGAGCCATCTGATCTGGGTCTACTGTGTTTGCAAAGTCGTAAGTCGTAGAAAGGCGTATTTATGGACTAAAGGGTTAAAATATTGAACATAATTCAAATGGGTAAATGAAAGTTTTGTAGCTATAGTTACTGTATTTTTAGAGATTACAGGGTTTTTACTCTCTCTCCATAAAATATGTTTATTTGGGTTAATGAATTTTTAGCTTGTCACTTATTCAAAACTGACTCATGAATAAATATTTAATGAGAGAATTTATGAATAGGCATTTTGTTATGCGTTTTCTGAAGAAAAAAAAGGCATTGTGTTATGCATTTCTGAAAAGGAAATGTGAGAACAATAAAAACTCGCTAATAAGACCACTCCAAAGAAGTATAATTATGGATTTTAATCCTTTCTGTGACATCATGAATATTTATTAGATAATTTTTTATAATGGCATATGTACAAAAAAAACTTATTGTTTTGGTAGAAACTGTAGAGTGAAATCTATTTGAAGCTGTCTGAGTCTACTCTGTTTACCAAGTGGTTAAATTAGTGACCAAGAGAAAGAGTTTAAACAGGTGGTAGATTAATACAGGTCAAAAGTTATGCAGAAAGCTCCTATAGGAGCTTTCTGCATTACTTTTGCCCTGCATTAGGCATCCACCTGCTTCTACAGATTCCTTATTTGTATGTTAACCTTCTTCATGCAAATAGTGTAGACCCAGAGGAGACAGCTCCTAGAGGAGCTCCTAGAGGAGCTGTCTCACATGGGTCTGCACTATTTGCCATTATTAAGCAGTGACTACAACTGATCAAATATTAGAACAAAAGTCAGCTAATTAACCCTTTCACTGCCAATGTTGCATAAATGCACCATGACAAATAGTGCAGTTCCAGATCAGATGTTGCCTTTTCAAGGTGACATCTGATCAGAGACTGCACTTTTTGTCTCTATTTCTATTTCTACACCTGTGCTTTATTCCTTTGAAATTTGCATTTATTTATCTCATTTCCTTATTTTACTGAATTATTTAATAAACTTGGATTGCAGACGGCAATTAGAAATTTAGCGCCAAAAGGGTTAATATTCATAGTGGATGGATTTACATTTGAATATTCAATATGTAGAGGGTTAATTAAATTAAAATTATGTGGTCATATTAGTGAAACTTTACTATATTGCTGTAATGAACAGATAAAAATTTAGATACCCAGTATCTCAGAGAATCATCTTTTATTCATGCCATTTTACTAAGTCATTTCTTTTGATTCCTTCATGTAATAAAACACCTTTCACACATCAGTGAGTTCAGATCTTTGAAATTGTCTTACATTTGTCATTGTCTCTTGTTATTTACAAAGACAACATGTATCTTCACTGATAGTTTATAGAAAAATATACATATATTTCAATTAAGTAAAAGAATCTTTTTTCATATATATTCTTTTGTTTTGTTTTGTCCTCCACTCAGTTTCAGTAGTGTGAATCAATCCTTGATACTGGTATGATCAAAGATCCAGATAAGATGTGTAAATATTAAAACATTTTCAAGAATAACTTCTTTATTTCTTCACCAAGCCCTATGCTGTGACCACTCTTTAGAATCTCGAGAATTATAACGTAGGATTTGGTAGAGAAATGACGATTTGAGTACACACCTTTATCTGTTGTTCTGTATGATTTCTCTCTACTCTTACAAAACTTTAATATTGTATCCCTTCTCATGCTAAGTATCATTTGACTGTCATTTGCATACAGGATCCAATCAGTTTGACTCTCTGACAATGGTTTCTTCAAAGCCTACATGAATCGATGAAAGAAAAAATTGTAACAGATCAGAGTTTTTTTTATACCCCACACAACAAAGTTGCACGGGATGTATAGTTTTTGACCCGTCCGTCCATCCATCAGTCTGTCTTCGCTAACAATTCCTGTTTATGTGACTATGAGAATAAAAGATCTTTTGTTCTCATACTTTTTATGTGGCTAATTTTCATTTTATGTGGCTATTTTGAAAAAAAGAATAGTCACATATGATACACTCAGTCCATGTATCCTATGAGAATTTTAGAATTGTGTAGTTTTGAAACCATTGTGATAATTAGAGCATTTGCTCCTATGGAGTGAATGCTCTGTTTATCACAATGGTTTCAAACTGTGAATTCTATAGATACTCCAAAATGTGTCACTAGGAGGGAATATGTTAAAACTGTTTTAACCTTTCCCAAATGAATGTTTATGAAAGCATTTATACCTTATGAATATTAATAAGACGATTTTCATAAAATGTCATAATTATGAACAAGAGAAATTTCGGCTTTGACAGAAACTTCGCTGTCAGATCTATAATTTTCCATTAGCAAACAGTGCAGACCCTCATCAGACAGCACTTATAGGAGTCATTTGATCTGGGTCTACTCTGTTTGCAAAGGCTTAACCCATTTGCTCCCACGATCCCATATATGGTACGTAGGCAAACAGTGTAGACTGATCAGACACCGCATAATGCGGCATCTGATCAGAGTCTGCACTGTTTGCTGATAGGAATTTCAATATAGAACAAAACGAAATTGAAAATTTAGGCCAGGCACCCCTTAGATAAAAAATGGACTAATTCAATATATAAACATGGAAGAATCAATCCACTGAGAACAAATGGGTTAAAAAGGCATATCTATGGAGCCTTTCTCTTATAGAAACAAGATTTCCACACTTTTGCAGATAGAGTAGCTCCTGTAGGAGGAGTCTGACCAGGGTCTGGTCTTGTTTGTTTAACCCATTCCATCATATTGACACCTTTTGATGCCTCTGTAAAAGTCACTTGTTGAAACCATTGTGATAAATAGAGCATTTGCTCCTATAGGAGCAAATGCTCTATTTATCACAATGGTTTCAAACTACAGAATTCTAAAATTGTCCTTTTCTCTAGTTAATGCTCCTTTTTGGTAGATTTATTCAAAGTGGTTGGATCTAAAAATAGCATATGAGGAATATTATAGGTCTGATTAGGTTTATGGAAATTTTCTTAAGAATTTATTTTTGCATGAACATTCATGGACTCAAGTTTTATGAAATTTGGCTGTGACAGATTTATTGAGAAACGTCAGAATCAGATCTATATTATTCCATGAACAAACACAGCAGACCCAGGTCAGACAGCTCCTACATAAGCTGTCTGATATTGATCTACTCTGTTTACAAAGGCGCAAAAAATCGTTTCTAAGGAGAGGGATATATTTTTACACTAAGATATGTTTGCATCCTTATTTGAACCATTACTTCAGAATGTTTTACCAGAAGCTGATATTGCTCTAGTGTGTTCTCTGGCAGTCACTCATCCAACCAATGACTGTATACAGTAGAACCTGTCTTAACCCATTCCCGCATAATGACGTCATTTGACGCTTTTGTAAAAGTCACTTTGTGAAACCATTGTGATAAATAGAGCATTTGCCCCTACAGGAGCAAATGCTCTATTTATCTCAAACTACAAACTTTTAAAATTTTCTCTAGTTTATGCTCCTTTTTGGTAGAAAGTCTTTATTCAAAGAGGTTGGGTCTAAAAATAGCCTATGTGGGAATGGGTTAACCCATTCTCTCATAGGCTGTTTTTAAATCCAACCTCTTTGAACTAATCTACCAAAAAGGAGCATTAACTATAGAAAAGGAGAATTTTAGAATTTGTAGTTTTGAAACCATGGTGATAAATGAAGCATTCTCCTATGGAGCAAATGCTCTATTTATCACAATGGTTTCATTTAGTGACTTTTACAGAGGCATAGAAAGGTGTATTTATGGAGGAAAGGGTTAAAATCGACCATCAGAAAGGTCTAATTATCGGTCTGTGGGGCAGGTGGTAACATAATACATGTCAAAATGTAATGCATATAGCTCCTACAGAAATATCTTCTACTCTGAAACTGGAAGGTTGTCAGCTTTCATATTTGGCTGCCTCATATTTCACAGCCTCATATTCAGGTCTTCTACAAAAGTTACATAAATTATGTCCCTGGGGTCAAAATTGGCCCCGCCCCAGGGATGGCCAGTTTTCAATAGAAACATAAACATGTACATTGTTGTAGTGATAACTTTGAAAATATTTTCCTCTGAAACTTGAAGGTTCTTATTTTTCATATTTGGCACATAGCATCATGTTCAGGTCCTCTACAAAAAATATGTAAATTATGACCTTGGGGTCAAAATTGGCCCCGTCCCAGGGGTGGCCAGTTTTCAATAGAAACATAAGGTGAAAACTTTTAAAATCTTCTCCTGAAACTGGGAAGTTTTTAGCTTTCATATTTGGTACATAGCATCATGTTCAGGTCCTCTACAAAATTTATATAAATTATGCCCCTGTGTTCAAAACTGGCCCCGCCCCAGGGGTGACCAGTACTCAAGAGAAACATATAGTGCAAACTTTGAAAATTTTCTCTGAAACTGGAAGGTTCTTAGCTTTTATATTTGGCACATATCATCATATTCAGGTCCTCTACAAAATTTATATAAATTATGCCCCTGGGGTCAAAATTGGCCCCTCCCCAGGGGTGGCCAGTTTTCAACAGAAACATATAGTGAACACTTTGAAAAAATTCTCCTCTGAAACTAGAAGGTTCTTAGCTTTCATATTTGGCAAATTGGCACATAGCATCATGTTAGGTCCTGGACAAAAGTTACATAAATTACGCCCCTAGGGACAAACTTTGCCCCACCCTATGATTGGCCAGTTTTCAATAGAAACATAGTGAAAACTATGAAAATCTTCTCTGAAACTACAGGGTTCTCAGCTTTTATCTTTGGCACATAGCATCATCTTTAGAACCGCTGCAAAAGTTATATAAATTATGTCCCTTGGGTCAAAATTGGTCCCGCGCCATGGGTGCCTTGTTTTCTATAGAAATATACATGTATAGTGAAAACTTTGAAACTCTTCTCCTCAGAAACTGGAAGGTTCTTAGCTTTCATATTTGGCACATATCATCATTTTCAGGTCTTCTACAAAAGTTATATAAATTATGCACTTAGGGTCAAAATTGGCCCCCGCCCCAGGGCGGCTAATTTTCTATAGAAACATGTAGTGAAAACTTTGAAAATCGTGTCCTCTGATTGTCTCGTGAGCGATATCAGGGCCATTCTGGTCCTCTTATAAAGATCCCTATGATCATTAAATGAATGGCAACAGGTTTTGCTGTAATACATTACTTAATGTGTCATTTCGTCTTCCAACACTGATATCAACCCTAACCCCGCAAATTCGGGATTTCATGAATACAGTTGAACTTCGATATCTCGAACTCAGATAACTCGAACTTCGGGATAACTCGAACTAAAAGTTCGGTCCTTCCAAAATCTTACAATACAGAATTGCTCTAAAATGTATCACTACGCATGTCTAGAAACACATTTCACAGCTTAATGCAGATCTACAGTAATGCTGAAAGCTCATGCAGGAGCTTTCTGCATTACTGTAGACCTGCATTAAGCTATGAACTTGAGAAATTGTCCAGGTTATAAATCGGATAACTCGAACTTCTGTTATCTTGAACTAATATACATGTAGTCCCTTGAAGTTCGAGATATCGAAGTTCAATTGTAGTTACAATGGCTACAGGAACTGTAAAAGCAGATATATATTATTCCATAAGCAAACAGAGCAGACCCTGATCAGATGGCTCCTATTGGCGCTGTTTGATCTGGGTCTACTCTGTGCATAGGGTTATATCACTTCGCCAAAGAGCGAGCTCAACAGCAAGGGCAATTATTAATTCAATTCAATTCAATTCTTCATTGCGTAAAACATACAGTTGTATCCTTAGAGCAAGATTACAAAAAAAGCATGAATTTACAGAAGGGCTATGGTAACATGAATGGTAAATTACTATGGTTTAGAGAATTGATTTAAAATATGGTTAATTTATTAATTCTCAATTAAACTTCTTCGCTAGAGTCTGTATTCAAAAGTCAGGTAATTGCTAATGAAATATAGGATGTATCAGACATTTGGATCAGCATTATTTCACGTTAGCGAATTTGAATAAACTATATCAATGAATGAATGAATGTAACCAATCGAAACAGCCCGTGCTGCACGTTTATCCCGAGCTGGTGTGGAAAGTCACGTGTTACCCATTGATCAGCACTAGAGTGTACGTACTCAAATAAAGTAAGTTATGTAGGAATTCGCACGGATTACTGTGATTAGGATGCTAACGTTTGCTGCTGCTGTTTTGATTGGATTGCACTATCATCAAGTAAGTACAATTAACATGCATGATAGATACAGTTCAAAATAAGTTTTTACTTTATCTATAGTATCAACTGGCGGAACGCCCCTATCCGTGACTCGTCCCACGCAATGTATTGTTCATTGGTGGATGCGGTGTCACGTGATTCAACCCTTGTGGCGTTATGCTCAATAGTAAATGATGTTGCGCTATGATCAGAAAACTCATTCAATGTCTGGGTTTCAAAATGATTGATTATACTAAAGTCTCTGTGATTCAGCAATAAATAATCTACAACAATGCAGCCATTCAAATTGGTAAAAGTAAATTCTCCGTTATATTCGACAATTGCCAATTAATAAATTAGTCAATTTACATACACATGTACAGTAAAACCCCTCTAATGCAACCACCAAAAAGGGACATAATTCACAGTGGCAAAGGCAGGTCGTAGCTTAATGCAGGACGGAAGTTATGCAGAAAGCTCCTATAGGAGCTTTCTGCATAACTTTCGTCCTGTATTAAGCAACCACATGCTTATGAAGACGGTCATGTTTGTTCATTAAGTGGTCGCATTAGAAAGGTTTTACTGTAATTGCAACAGACGTTTGCCATAATCATCCAAGGTTTTGTCTTTACTAATCCTTTGCATGATTTGAGCATTCAATTCCAACTCTACATTATTATCTAAATAACTCTCAAAATATAACAAATCAGGCTCACTGGATGTTCTACTGTTTAGATCACCTGTAATCAAAACCTTTCCTAGCAATTTGTATTTTTCAACATCAGATTCTATCTGTTCAAACATACCATTAGCCAATATCGTCCGTTAACATAACTCTCGAGTCACGTGGCTTTATATTTGAACTACATATATACACATAATCATGGAACAAAGTTTTACATAATTTTATCCACATAATGCCACATTGCTTCTTTTCCAATACTTGAATCTTACCTTTGAGTTTAGACTTAAAATATATTGATATGCCACCACCATATCGGTCCTTTCTGGTATCAATTGACTTATTTCCGTATAAATGTTCTGAATCATAATGTTGAATGTTTAAATTAAAATGAGAATTTGAAGAGAGCCAAGTTTCTTGTAAAATTGCAATATCATGATTTTTAATTATGTCTAAAAAGTCAGTATCTGTTAACTCATTCTCTCCTAGGCTATTTTTAGACCCTACCTTTCTTAATTAATCTACCGAAAAGGAGCATTAACTAGAGAAAAGGAAAATTTTAGAATTTTGTAGTTTAAAACCATTGTGATAAATAGAGCATTTGCTCCTATAGGAGCAAATGCTCTATTTATCACAATGGTTTCACAATGTGATTTTACAGAGGCGCAAAAATGCGTCACTAGGGGGGTAATGGGCTAATTTTCTTAGTAAACCATTCACATTCCAAGAAATAATGTTTAGGCGCTCCTCACGATATCTCTAACTGCCACTGGTAGGTGTGTGTGTGTGGGGGGGTTGTACTGTTCGCCATTCGCAAAATAAGTTTGTCACCTACAAATTTCACGGTATTACCTTTCCTTTTCTCGACTTCGTATACAGCACCAAAAGTGTTTTTTTGCATTCCCGCCATTCTTTGTGTATCTGAACCCCGACACCGATATTAGCAGTCTTGGGATATTCTTTAAGTGCCAGAGCGGTTGCTCTCACTTTTTCGCGTTCCTGATAGTAGTGGAATTTCACGATTACTGGGCGTGGTTCACCAAGTTTTATAGTGGATCCTAAATTATCAGTGTCAGTGTTTAACCCTTTCCCTGTTCCATGTTTAGTCCAAATTTTAATACCCTTTGAATATTCATGAACAAAACAGTTATAATCAACTATGGAAGATGGTACATTGTAGCTGTTTTAGAAAGTAAAGACATAGAGCTATCAAATTCCATAAGCAAACAGAGCCGTCTGATCTGGGTCTACTCTGTTTGCAAATGCGTGAAAACACGTTTCTATGAGGGAAAGGGTTAACAGCTTGTCTTTTAACTCACTCTCCCTTCCAGGAATATTGCCTTGGAAAAAAACACGGATGAGGACATTTCCACCCGACATTGTCTTCATTCAACTGCTGTCAACAAGTGTAGCACGTTACCTTGGTAGGCAGTCAACACACAATACGTTGCTTAACTTCGCAACATTTCCCAGCACTTACCCTTTCCCTTTACAGAGACGCTTTTATGCCTTTGCAAACAGGGTAGATCAAGATCAGACGATTCCCGTAGGAGCCATCTGATTAGGTCTGATTTGGCAGTTTGCTTATAAACAAACACATAATAATCTTTGAAAAAGGACCTTAGTGGTCGAAATATTAGATCAGAACATTTCAAGTATTTAAGTATAAACAAACAGAGCAGACTGTGGCCAAAACAGTATCCTTCACAAGGGTTTTGGAAGTAGGCCTAAATAAGATTGTGTTACGTCCGTCTGACTGTGCATCTGTTTGAAACAAAAGGTGTGTTTAACTCTGGCTGGGTGGGGGGGGGCACTAATTTATCCCTTTCCCTCATGTATACGCCTTTTCACTCATTTGCAAACAGTGTAGACCCAGATCAGACGGCTCCTATTGGAGCCGTCTGGTCTGGGTATGCTATGGAGTAAAGGGATAAATTCGTCGTAACGTTACGTTTAATTTTCCCGCCATTGTTTATACGATGACGTCACTTCCGTGACGTTAAGTATAAAATTATAGTTCACAATGAAGTAAATATTCCAAAATAGGGAATTAATATAATACATAAATACTTAAACTGCTCTGATCTAATATTTCGACCACTAAGGGCCTTTGTCAAAGATTATCATGTCAAAATACACGTCACATTTTTGTTACATGCATTCAGCCATTTATGGCTGAATGCATGTAACAAAAATGTGACGTGTATTTTGACATGATAATCTTTGACAAAGGCCCTTAGTGGTCGAAATATTAGATCAGAGCAGTTTAAGTATTTATGTATTATATTATAGTTGTTATGCATTGATGAAGATGTAAATCGAAACATGTATGCAGTAAAATAAAAAACGTGTTGGTTGTTAATTTATCCCATATTTGTATTTGCTAATGGAATTTGAAAGAAGTTTTTCCCCTTTGTTACTCTTCAGAAACATTTTTTTTATCTGGAGCATAACTTCTCAAGTATTGTAGGTACAACTGTGAAACTTTATATATGGATAGAGGGTGATGAGTGGGTGTGCAGTCAACAAGGACTGTAACTCTAAATTCATTGTTGGGAGATTTATTCCCCCTTGTTACTGTTCATAAGTATTTTTTTTGTCCAGAGTATAAATTCTCAAGTACTACGTCTACACATCATAAAGAAAGGTGGAAGAGATATTTTGGGAATACTGCACTTTACCGGTAGATCTACGTATACGAGCATTTTGACAACTTTGCAACATCGGAGCTTTGATAACTTTTGTAACATCAGAGCAGACTAAGAACCTGGACTTATTTGATCATTTTTTCTTCAAGTTCATGCGTTTATTAGCTTCATGTCGGGGGCTACTGCCCCCATACCCCCGCTTTTACGAAGGCAATCGCCCGATTCAAATAAAAATGGCGGCGGCCATTGTTGTTTATGCACATGCGCATTTCACGTACCGGTAAAGTGCAGTCTAGCCGATATTTTCAACAACATCTTACCAGATGAATATTCATGTAAAAATTATGGCATCATGAATATTTGGTCATAGCGGTGTAGAAACTGTAGAAGTCCATAAGCAAACCAAAGACCTATGTGTTATCATAGGTCTTTGAGCAAACAGAGCAGAGGATCTACTCTGCTTGCAAAGGCGTTGAAATATGATATATCTGGTAAGATGTTGCTGAAAATATCTCTTTCACCTTTGTTTGTCTGACACAATCTAATATGCGCATTTTTTAATTAATGCCGTGTCTGCAGTCGATGAGCAGAATATGATATCGCCGCGTTTTTAATCCGATTTGATTGGTCGTCCCAGTTATTAGACAATACCGGATGTTATCCGAAGTGACGTACTTCCTGGTTACAGTTGCTAAGTTTACGTTTTCTTTTGGACAATATTTGTTAACAGTCAGTTAATGTGGATAAATTCTTTAGACTAGCAAAACCAATAGCGGAAAATGGACGAGGGACTCGGAAGCATTTACAATTTAATCCCACACGAGGAGGTTAAACAGGCAAAACCACCAAGGTATGTAATCCGGAGAGTGTTTATAAACGTTAATTCGGGTATGATACAAAAACACAAATTATCGTGTAAAGAGACTGAATGTGAAAATACATTTAAGAAACAAATTAACTATCAGTCCAACTTGTTGAAGTGACAGTAACCAAACAGCAAACACACTTAACCTTTCATCCCATAGATACGACTTTTAACAGCGTTGTAAACCAGAAGTTTTATATTGTAGAACTAAGTAGACCCAGATCAGAGGCTCCTGTGGTCGTCACGGTCAGATCAGGCCAACATTTACTGTGTCCACAATTAATTCATAATGAACTATGCTGATATGTGTAGACTTACAGCAAATATATGAAAACCTTACTGATTCAATAAAAATTAGTCTGTAATAGCTAGGTTAAATGATGTTTACATTTTACCCATTTTTACTATTAATTTGACTGATAAAAATATGTGTTACATGTACACATAGCTTACTGTTATTCCATTTTGTTTGCAATATGCAAGGTTATTTCAATATCTTTACAAGAAAATGCAAGTAAAATATTAAACAGTTTTGACCTGTATGATACCCTTGCTTGGTGTCTCATCTGGATCCATACTTTTTCAAAGGTATTTACTTGTCTGCTAAAGGTTAAGTGTATTTACCATCTTCAATTTTTATTTGATTTAATAATACAGACTTGGTCTATATCTGTATCTATACGTCGTAGAATCCTATGCAACTTCTTTATTTTAGTGTCAGTTTTCTGTTAACTATCAATCTAGTACTCATTAAACTTGTTATTAAATTCACAGAATGTATTCATTGTTTGTTAATGCCATGTGAAATAAAACTTTTAATTATTCATCTTGAATTATATTTACACATGATAGGTATGTGTCGAAGTTCAGAGCGCCTGTCAAAAATGAGTACCACTCCAACAGAGCAGATCACAAGACCATGGGTCAGGCTAAAGTACCAGTTCCAACTACAGATTCTTTCTTGAAGAAACATTCAAAGGAGCCCATGCTTCCAGATAGTAAGTTATTAGTATTAAAAGTCAACACTCAACAATGCATTGTGAAATGACTGAAAACATTGTATATTGCCAAGTTGTGTCCTTCCTGGTCAATGTTTGTAATGTCTATAAGAAGTCTGCAAGATAGTAAATCTATTGCACTGCTAGTCATTTTAAATTTGTTCAAAGAGTTCAATTCATAAGCCTATGCATAATGCTTTAGAAATAAAAAAAAATGAACAAGGCCAGACCTAGAGGTGTAACAATAGGTTGAACTATCAAGATATTGCAGTACTTGAGCTTCCAAAGGTAATAGTTTGATAGTAATTCTGACAATTGAGAACTATTGCCAATAGTTAAATCAACATTCAACATTGGTGTTAGTTCCTATAGTTTTCTGAAGTACAGTGGGAACACTTCAAAATCATATTGATTATATGGGAAAAAAATATCCGTCTCTAATTTGAGTCTACCTTGTTTGCAAAGATATGAAAACATGTTTGTTTATACATGTATCATTTAAAGGGTTAAATGACATGTATTTGTTTTGCTTTGTGTGCTGTTTTTACAATTATAGAGACAATAAGGCTGATCTTTTTAAGTCTTTAGTGTTGATCTAGTCTTTTTGATTTGCTACCCTTCTCTTATAAGTTTGAGAAGAAAACTACTGTGATAGTATTACAATAGTTTCTAAACTATTGCAATAGTATCGTGATAGTTTTTTTTGACTATCACGATAGCCATTTTAGCTTCAAAATACAATTGTCACCCCTAGTTAAACCAAAATGGAAATGCTTGATCCTTTCCTTGTCAAATAACAAAATTTTGCAATAGAAATGATCTTATTTTCTATTTCATAATTTCAAATCTTTTAATTTTACGTTGTGCATGCAAAACCTTTGAGCATTGAAATTTTCATCACTGTCCTTTTACAGAGCAATCTTTCCACTACCCTGATGAGGAGAGAAAAAAGCCTGATGTTCCAACAACACAAGACAAACCTTTGATGGGACTTAAGACTACAAAGAACTTTGTCACTACAAATGCTGTCAATACTATCACATCTGTCCCAAAGAAACCTGAGAAGATATATGTAGACACAAAGAAAGGCGACAAAAATTATCTGGAACCATCTGGGTTGGAACCAATTTACATCCATAAGAAGGTATATATTATTGTATAAATAAAATAGAAGTGTTAATGTGGAAACAAAAAAAGCTATTTCTTCAGCTATTGAAATAATTATAAAAGTGCTACATATCATTTTGCTTTTGAGTTTAAAATGTTCTTTTGTTTTGTACAACATCATAAATTCAATGAAGATTTTACACAACTACAAACATAATGTGATAAAAAATTTCTACATCAATTTAGTGTTTAACCCTTTCCCTCATATAAACATATAAACACTTTTCGCACATTTGCAAACAGAGTAGACCCATATCAGACAACTCCTGTAGGAGCTGTCTGATCAGGACCAGCTCTGTTTGCTTATGGTATAATATAGATCTGATTCTACTGTTTCTGCCTGAGTCAAAATGTCTTGTGTTCATATGTCATTATAAAAAAAATTAATATTCATGGTGTCATTATTTCTTCCATGAATATGCAGCAGGGAAAGAGTTAATTAACTATTGATTAACCCTTTCCTTCATATAAACGCCTTTTCACATATCTATACACAGAGTAGACCCTGTCTAGTCCCGGTTAGTATATCCAAGGTCAAGATCGCATAATGAGACTTAGAATTTGCGTTTAGCATTTGTGTTTAGCAAATATGTTAAATGTCAGTCTGTTCGTAACATCTTTAACTCATGTTCTGCTTGATAGATCCTTCTCAAATTTAACCACAGTGTTTATTTGGACATTCTACAGTAGCATGGGTGTGTCCCGGTATTTATATCCAAGGTCAAGGTTGCACAATCAAATTTGCGTTTAGCATAAAATGTTTGCTTTCAGCAAATATGTTAACCTCGATTTATGTTGAAATGAATGAATGAATGAAATGAATGAATGAATGAATGAATGAAAGACTTTATTTAACGAGGGTAGCTCAATTAGTCATAATGACTAATCTACCTATTGATCACGTATACTCTGATAATCCCCAGAACATCATTTACATAACCCTTTGAGATAAAGCTTTGAAACTTGGAAAACTTGTTCACCATCACAAGCTTCATCTGTAGGCAAGAGTACATAACTCTGTCAAGCATTTTGACAGAATTATGGCTCTTTTTAACTTTAAATTTTTGGTTAAGGTTTTTGTTAAAGTCTACCTATTTACATAACCATTTGAGATAAAGCTTTGAAACTTCCAACAGTGCGGCGGCAACACTTGTTCAGCATCACAGGCTTCACCAGTAGGCAAGAGTACATAACTCTGACAAGCATTTTGACCTAATTATGACCCTTTTTAACTTAGAAATTTTGGTTACGGTTTTTGTTAAAGTCAACCTATTTACATAAACCTTTGAGATAAAGCCTTGAAACTTGGAACACTTGTTCACCATCACAAGTGTCATCTGTAGACAATAGTACATAACTCTGTCACGCATTTTGACAGAATTGCATCCCTTTTTAATTTAGAATTTTTGTTTAATCTTTTTGTTAAAGTCCAATTACTTACATAACCCTTTGAGATAAAGCCTTGAAACTTGGAACATCGCACATTTGGTATTAGAATTTGCGTTTAACAAATACATGTATGTTAACCTCAGTTTATGTTGAACAAGGCCTTGACGGGCGTATATTGTGCCCACTGGCACTCTTGTTAAAATGGCTAAAGTGTTCCCACTTCCAATTTCATTATAAGTATTTTGACCATAAATATTCAGTAGGTATTGAAATTTGGAATACATATAGAACAGGGAAAGGGTTGATTGTCAGTGTGTCTTACAAATGTTTATTTTTCTTGATTTTTTCTTTAGGAATACGGCAATACTCCACAATACCTTACTCGCAGACAACAGGAAATGCAGAGAGCCCAGGAAGAGTATAATGCCTATGTAGCTGAGCATTTTAGACGAGGAGCAATGAAGCAGCTCAGTCAGGCTGAGCGCCAAGGCATTTTGGATGGTTTGAAGAAGAACTGGGAGGAGATCCATGACCAGTACCAAGGACTGTCTGTTGTCACTGACACCGCCCCAAAGAAAAACAGGAAAGAAAGAATGGAAGCAGAAATGAAACAGTTGGAAAGGGACATTGAATCAGTAGAAAGACACAAAGTTATCTACATTGCCAATTAGTTGTACGTTTCATTTTGGTTCAGTTTAAGAAGGAAAGACTTAAGTTTTCGTTGAAATTATTTGAACAATTCAAACAAGCAAAACTTTAATCATGCCTGAAAATTTGTCAAAATGCTTGAAAGGTATTACTTCTCCACAATGTCAATAGCTAATTTTCAATCTCATTTTAAACATATGTCGTGTCATGGGTATGAAGTTGCATATCATTTGAAGAATATTTTTTCATACAAGATGATGCAAGACATTTCAGTATGTGCAAGATGTTACGTTTCCATCAAGTTTGTATTGATGTATATGGGTTACTGACTTGTTTGGATGTTGCTGTAGAAAGTTGGTTCTGAAATGTATGTTACAGAATTTCAAAAGAAAAATGTGATACTTTATTAGATATATTGTAAATATGTATTTTATTGCATTGCATCATAATGTATACAAAATAAATTTGAATCATTCAAGTTTTATCTGTTTGCTTTCTTTTTACAAATTTCCCTCATATAAACATGTTTTAATGCATTTGCAAACGGAGTAGACCCAGATCAGATGGCTCCTATAGGAGCCGTCTGATCTGGGTCTGCTCTGCTTGCTAATGGATTTTGAAACATCTGTTTCTTTAGTTTCAAAAATGGCTACAAAGGCCCACTTTCCATATTTCATTATACTTATTTTGTCCATGGATATTCAGTAGGTATTGCAAATTGTAATAAACATAGAACAGGTAAAGGGTTAATCCTTTACCTGATTAATATTCATGTAAGAACTAATGGTATTATGAATATTAACCTTTAAATCCATAAATATGCCTTTCTATGCCGTTGCAAGCTGAATAGACTCAAATCAGACGGCTCCTGTAGGAGCTATCTGATCCGGGTCTGCTCCATTTGCTTATGAAATAATATAGATATGATTTTACTGTTTCTGCTATGACTGTGTTCATGTGCCATTATAAAGAGATGTCTAATCAATATTCATGATGTCATTATTTTTTAATGAATATTCATGAAGTAAAAAGGTTAATAAGTAAAGATTATTTTTCATATTGGAATATGAACACACAAAGTTTTGATCAGGTCAGAAACTAGAATCTGGTCCATGTCATTCCATATGCAAACATCTAGGTGCCATCTGATCTGGGTCTAGTGTTTGCAACTGCATAACTATGAGGGAAATGTCTCTAAATATTAACCCATTCCCTCATATTGACACCTCTGCAAAAATCACCTGTTGAAACTATTGTGATAAACGGCATTTGCTCCTATAGAATCCCCTCGAGATGATTCTAAAGAGTGGTCACAACATAGGGTTTAGTGGAGAAAGTTCAATTTCAGCACGCATTTATTTCTGTTACTCTGGATAGTGCATTTGAAATGTGATACTGGGCAGATTCTACACTGTTTACAAAGTATAATGATTGGTTTTTAACTTTTTATATAACAAAGCTAATATGCACATGCTCAGGATTGTCAATAAAATGCAAAGATTACAAATACAACAAATTCATCATTTGAATAACGCGAAGGAAATCTTGCTAAAGTTCCATATGTTTTCAATTGTCAGAAAATACATGTAGATCGGTATTGTCCATTTCAGACTGATAAAACCTCATATAAAACCACAATTAACCCTATAATGGCATATGAACACAAAAATATCTGGCCATGGCAAAAACCGTAGAATCAAATCTATATCAAATTCATAAACAAACAGAGCAGATTCTGATCAGACAGAAATTGTAGGAGCCATCTGATCTGGGTCTATTCTGTTTTCAAAGGGATGAAAAAGCGTATTTATGGAGTAAAGGGTTAAAATTGACAATAATATTGCAAAGCTTGGGGCAGAAATGAATTACAAAATGTGGAGGATATCAAATGATTACAGTAAAATCCCTCTAAACCGGACATTCAATTTTGTATAAATATCTACCTTGGAGACGGGTGGCAGCTTAATGCAGGGTGAAAGTCGTGCAGAAAGCTCCTCTAGGAGCTTTCTGCATGACTTTCACTCTGCATTAAGCAGTCATCTACCTAAAAATCTAAATTCTTCTCTATTACAATTCCGTATTAGAGGGGGTTTACTGTAGGTGTCTGTAAAAAAATAACATAAATAAAACTGACCAAATCCTGATAAGACAGCCATCAATTTTGCTGGTGGTTTTATTTGGATCAAAACTGTTTGCATATGCTATCACAAATTCACTGCTCATGTGAAAACAAATGTTATTACTATAGTAGATATTATCTTATCTACAAAAACATATGAATTCCAAACAGTATGGATCCAAAATTCAGTGCAATACAAACTGTTTTCAAAATCAACCATTGTCTTGTAGCATTCTAAATGGTACACATGTGTGTAGTTTTCACGTTCAGCATAGTCACAATTTTTCATTTTATAATCAGAATTTGTCAGATCATACTTGCATCAAATACAGAAATTGAATTTTTGATATTTTTCTATTTTTTCTTGGTTTTTAATACGAGTTATTGATATGCAAACTATAAAGCCTTCCGTATATAACTCTTTCCTTCATATAAACATGTTTTCACGCATTTGCAAACAGAGTAGACCCAGATCAGATGGCTCCTATAGGAGCCATCATATCAGGGTCTGCTCTATTTCTTGATGAAATTTGAAAGATGTTTCTTACTTTCTAAATTGGTTACAATGTTCTACCTTCCGTTTTTCATTATAACTATTATTTTTCATGAATATGCTGTAGGTATCGAAATTTGGAATAAACATAGAACAGGGAATGGAATGGGATAAACATTTTAACCATTTACTTCATATTCAAGTAAGATTTATTGGCATCATGAATATTGCAGTCAACTCTTGATACAATGATCATGTTTATACCTGAGAAAAATGTTTCTGTAATGAAAATGTCGTTATAATGAGTATTATCATTGCATTGACCTGAATGGCACAAGAATTTGTACCCAATGCTCACCTTTTGCATGATTGTAAGAGGCGACTAATAAGGGCTTAATGAAAACTGGTGTTTCTGCATCTCCAATTCTCCAGCTGGTGTTAAGTTTCTGGATCCATATCCAATATTTTGTCTTGATGTAAAATGAGATGTGGGTGCTGCAACTTTTCTACTGTCTCAGCGCCATATAACCTGTTGCAGTGCCGTAAAACCTAACTCACTCACTCGAGCACTCACTCACTCGAGCAACATGAATATATGAGTATGTGTATGTAAGTAATTAAACCAGCATAATGCATGTTAAAAGACACAGAATTGAAAAATATCTGGAAAATAATACAATGCATTCAGCAAATTGAGGCATAAAACGGGCAGCTGCTTCTAATTCTAGGAGCTTTCTGCACCACTTTCATCCTGCATTAAGCAGCAGTCCGTCGTGATGATACTTGTTTTAGTGTTTGAATTATACGGGATTTACTGTACTATCATATTGGTGGCAAGAAAACCCCGATTTACTCAGTTTTTCATCTGGATCCAAGTTGTTTGCAAATGCAAGTTGGGTTGAGCTTAGCAGGATAATAATTAACCCTTCGCTTGCTGAATTTTAAAATACATTTCGCCTTCTTTACCCATGCCCTGTTGTATAATTACATATATCTTCACTGTGTACAAGTATTTCGCTGTGCAATCACTGCTGTGGAGTGCACTGATTGCACAATCAACTTGTAAATAGTGCAGATCCTGATGAGACAGCTCCTGCAGGAGCTGTCTCATCTGGGTCTTCACTATTTACAGGTAGGTATATTGACGTGAATAGCAAGCGAAGGGTTAATGTGGATTCTGGACGATATATAAGACAAAAATATACTGAATCTTACATCTAAAGCTTTATTCACCTGGTAATCTCAGGACAAAATGTCTGTATGTTACACATCAAACATAATCAAGATGAATAAATCCCAACCACCTTCCTGTTAACCCATTCCTTCATAGCCTTATGACGCTATCTTAAAAAATTCATTTTCAGAAACCATTGTGATAAATAGGAGCAAATGCTCTATTTATCACAATGGTTTCAGAATTACAGAATTCTAAAATGTTCCATTTCTCTAGTAAATGCAGGTCGAAAGTAATCCTTTCCTACAGGAACTTTCAGCATTAATTTAGACCTGTGAACTTCAGAAAGTGTCTAGATTGGAAATTTGATGACACAAACTTCTATTATCTCGATGTAATTTGTATGGTCCCTTGAATTTCGAGACATCAAAGTTCACCTGTATTCATCAACTGCATTGTTGTAATAGTACACAAACAAGGATACTTTAGGCCATACAAGAATCTTTTCTAATCAGTTCTATAGTATATAGTTCCACAAGCAAACAGAGCAGACCCTGATCAGCTCCTACATGAGCTGTCTGATCTGGATCTACCATTTGCAAAGGCATTAACCCTTTCTCTGTTCTATGTTTATTGCAAATTTCAATACCTACTGAATATTGATGGAGAAAACAGTTATAATGAAACACGGAAGGTGGAGCTCTGTAGCCATTTTAGAAAGTAAAACTGATCTGTAGCCATTTTAGAAAGTAAAATTGATCTATCAAATTCCTTGACCAAAAACACAGAAAAAACAAAACAGCTCTGTAAGCAATGGATGCATAAACCCCTTTCAGTTTTCTGTTATACCCTAAGCACATACAGTCGTATACAGACTAAATAAATCATTCCCCGACTTTTCCCTGATCTTGATTTCTTTTTCATTTTTCCCCTGACTTTTCCCTGACTGTGGGAACCCTGGTTAAGTAGAAAAATATATTGTTAAATGTTTTCTTTAAGAACATCTTTGGACTTCATTTAACCCTTCTCTTGATGAATTTTAAAACACATTTCTTCTTCTTTACCCATGTCCTGTTGTATAATTACATATATCTCCACTGTCTAGAATTATTTCTCTGTGCAATCACTGCTGTGGAGTGCACTGGTTGCACAATCAATTTGTAAATAGTGCAGACCCTGATGAGACAACTCCTGCAGGAACTGTCTCATCTGGGTCTTCACTATTTACAGGTAGGTATATTGATGTGAACAGCAAGCGAAGGGTTAAGCATTCACATATGCATGAATGCAAAAGAATTACATTCAATCCTCAGTTTGCTTCATAGTTGTAGTTACAACAGTGTTACGCATAACCCTTGAAATTGGGAAATTTTGTACATTGTGTATCTCTTTTGTGGATGAAGCCTCATGATGTCAACAGTGATGATACAGCAGCATCAGATTCCAACTGCATGGCCTCCAGGGCAGATGCATCTGCTTCTCTCTGTCCGGCCTCTGCTTCAAGTCTCTGTTTATGGAGTTCATGTAGGTCATAGTACATCTATAAAGGGAAAAGAAATTGAGTCAAAGCTGTAGACATATACATGTACATGTATTTAACCCATTATTCCATAAATACACCTTTCTATGCCTTTGAAAACTAAGTAGGCCCGGATTAGACGGGTCCTGTGGGAGTCGTCTGATCAGGGTCTGCTCTGTTTGCTAATGAAATAATAGATATGATTCTACAGTTTCTGCCATAGTAAAATATTCCTGTGTTCATGTGCCATTATAATTAAAGAACTTTAGTGAGCAAGCTCACATGCCGTCATATTGTCGGAGAAAAAAAGTGGTTCCCCATGACAGATTTATCTGAAAACCAAACTCATCCAAGCTTTTATTCATGACAATTCATAGAACAAATTTGAGAAAAATTAGTCAAGAAATGAAAGTGCTAGATGAGCAACAATGTATTATGACACATGGAAATTAATTTAATTAATATTCATGGTGTCATTTTTCTTACATGAAGATTCATGGCGTAAAGGGTTAACCCTTTCCTCCATAAATACGCCTTTCTACCCCTCCTATAGGAGCAAATGCTCTATTTATTACAATGGTTTCAAACTACAAAATTCTAAAGTTTTACTTTCTCTAGTAAATGCTCCATTTGGGTAGATTCATTCAAAGAGGTTGGGTCTAAATATAGCCTATGGAGGAAAGGGTTAACATATCTAGATAAAGTCTTTTCTGTATTTCTCTGCCAAACCCTATCTCTGATGCCAAGATGGGATTTGGCTGAGAGATGAGATATTCAGACAGCTCAGTACTCCTCTTATCTACAATCTAGCCAGCAATTGGAATAAGTCTGTATCATGTAATGATCCATGTCATCACAAGAAGAAGTATCTCCATAGCTTTCAGAGGTATGGATAAGACGTATAAATTAACATTTTTTTAACAACCATTTCCCCCATGAATATTAATTAAATTATTTATGACTATGAATATTCATGAAATAACACATTAACAATGGAATTTTTGGCTGTAACAGAACTGTCAAAATCAGATCTATGTTATTCCATAAGCAAACAGAGCAGACCCTGATCAGGTAGCTCCTACAGGAGCTGTCTGATCTGATGGGTCTGTTCTGTTTGGAAAGGTATCATAAGTCCTCCCTATGAAGGAGAGGGTTCAGAACAAAGATGTTTCTTTTACTTCTCTATCAAATTCTATGACCATTCTAGAAAAGTCTCAAACACAGAAAACCTTTTGATGCCTCTGTAAAGTCACGTTTTGAAACCATTGTGATAAAAAGAGCATTTGCTCCTCAGGAGCAAATGCTCTATTTATCACAATGGTTTCAAAACTACAAAATTCTAAAATTTTCCTTTTCTCTAATTAATGCTCCTTTTCGGTTGATTTATTCAAAGAGGTTGGATCTAAAAATAGCCTATGTTGGAATGGGTTAAATAGATTACTGGATGCGTGAGATCTACTTCACATATTTTCTTTAACCTTTTTTTCTTCGCCCGACATTGTCTGCCACCTCAATGCTAATCTCTTTGTCAGCTCCTGGCTGGATATCACATCCTTCTTATCCTGCAAGAATACAAAATAGCAAAGACTGTCTTAACCCTTTCCCTCATACAAACGTGCTTTCACGCATTTGCAAACAGAGTAGACCCAGATCAGACGGCTCCTAGAGGAGCCGTCTGATCAGGGTCTACTCTGTTTGCTAATAGAATTTGATAGATCTGTTTCCATGCTTTCTAAAATGTCTACAATTTTCCACCATCCATATCTCTTTATAACTAGTTTGTTAATGAATATTCAATAGGTACTGGAATTTGTAATAAACACAGAACAGGGAAAGGGTTAACCCTTTACCTAATGAATTTTTATGCATGAATTCCTAATGAATATTTATGCATGAATTAATCACTTCATGGATATTCAGAAACTTATTTTTTATAAGTTAAAAATGTAAAAGGAAATTGTTGGCTTAGACAAAAGCTGCAGGATCAGATCTTTATAATGTCCTAAGCAAACAGAGCAGACCCTGATCAGATGGCTCCTATAGGTCTACTCAGCAAAAGCGTGAAAGGGTGTTTGTATGAAGGAAAGGGTTATAATAATCTATACACTAGAAATGTGTCCATATGACAATGATGCCCCCACTTCAGACTTTTGTCACAGAAAGTCATTTTTGCAAATAAAGGGCTGCAACTCCTAAACGACTGAAGCGATTTACATGGCTATCAAACTTGACCAAGATATAATGGCCACAAACATGTGTGTAAAGTTTGGTGTGGATTGGACAAATACGTTCTAAGAAGAAGTCCGGACAAATTCTAGATGTGCATACAAGGGCAACCCTATATGGCACCACTTTGTGGGGGCATAAAAAAGTAGCAAAGACCATATCTCTGCTATAAATAAGTACATTGCAATGTTTGGCATGCCTCAACCACCTAATAAGTGACCTATTGATATTTAGATTCCTGAAATCAATGAAGCCAGACCAACAAGTACCAAGACACTGCTATGGAAGGAAAATTTCCTATATATTAAGACTGATTGTAATGGTATTTGATGTGCATTATTTTCCAAATCATTCATTTATTCATAGTGAAGATTCAATTTAAAGATCCATGTATAGCTCAAGATTGACATATTTCCAATATAAAAGGCTATTTGAAAGTAACAAGTTACTAATAATTGGTAGATATTTATAGAATTTAATGCGCATCATCCACATATATACTCCCCCACTAAGTATCAATGAAATCTGACCACGCTGTTCTAAGATGTCTCCAGACTGAAAGTAACAAAGGGCTGTAACTGCCGAGCCTGTAGCGTATTTAGAAAATCTGATTATTTCTAAGCCAAACCCTATTTTGCTGCAAGTCATTAGAATTGCCTCCTCGAGGCGATTTTATTGAGTTGCAGTAGTATAGGGTTTGGCGGAGAAATAAGAGATTTGATAAATCTTATTAACCCTTCGCTTGCTGAGTTTTAAAATACATTTATCCTTCTTTACCCATGCCCTGTTGTATAATTACATATATCGTCACTGTGTACAAGTATGTCACTGTACCATCACTGCTGTGGAGTGCACTGGTTGTATAATTACATATGTCTTCACTGTGTACACGTATTTCGCTTGGCAATCATTGCTGTGGAGTGCACTGGTTGCACAATCAACTTGTAAATAGTGCAGACCCTAATGAGACAGCCCCTGCAGGAGCTGTCTCATCTGGGTCTTCACTATTTACAGGTATGTATATTGACGTGAATAGCAAGCGAAGGGTTAACAGTCAGAGCAACAGATAACCCATTCCCTCATATTGACGCCTATTTAAAAGTCCCTTTCTGAAACCATTGTGATAAATAGAGCATTTGCTCCTTAGGAGCAAATGCTCTATTTATCACAATGGTTTCAACACTACACAAATCTAAAAACAAACCTTGTCTCTAATTAATGCTCCTTTTCAGCAGATGTATTCAAAGAGGTAGGATCTAAAAATAGCCCAAGTGGGATGGGATAATAGTGCGTATTCAAATACAAAAATTGTAATTTCTCCAGCGAACTCTATGTTGTGACTACTCTATAGAATCGTTACGAAGAGACGATTCTAAAGAGTGGTCACAACATAGGGTTTGACGAAGAAATAAAGAAGTTATTCTTGAAAATGTTTTAATTTACACATCTTATCTGGACCTCTAAACAGTCCTGTACAGCTCTGCTGTTTACCTTGAGATACTGGTTTTGTACTGCTTGTTTATGCTGGTCACAGTAAAGCTGAAAAGCTGAGGTTAAGGATCTCCCTGAAGTGAAATCCACGGGTTCCTTCTTGATACTAGTCAGAAACTCAATCGGCTCAGCTTTTATTGCTTGCCCCGCAAACAGGGTTTTGAAATTAGCTAATTTGTCAAGTGGTTGGCTCGTTCCGCCTCCACTGTCTGATGACAGTTCATGTGATTTGAGGAGGGACTTGATCTTCTTGCTTGATTTTGTCTTCACAGGAATAGGTGTCACCTCTGGTTGTATGGTTGGCAAAACTTCTTTTGTGGGTGGGGACTGAGGCGGTGGCTTTAAAAGGTTGTACATTTGGTCTTCCTGCAATATAAAATAGAATTCACCATGAACGTTTATATGTATTTCATTGATAACGCTTTATTCTAAACATACATCTTTAAATGTCTTTGCAAACAGAGTAGACCCAGACCAGGCAGCCCCTGAAGGTTATATGAAGGAAAGGGTTAAATTATCAAACCCTATCTTGGTCTGTTGGCTGTACTTATCAGTTTAATATTGATGGATGTTTTATACCTTTACTCCATATATATACACAATTTTACACCTCTGCAATCAGAGTAGACCCTAATCAAACAGCTGATTCAGGAGATGTTTGATCAGGGTCTGCTCTGTTTGCTTTAACCCTGAACTTCATGAATATTCATGCAAGAATTAACCCATTCCTCATAATGACGACTTTTGACGACTCTTTAGAAGTCACTTTGTGAAACCATTGTGGTTTCAAACTACAAAATTCTAAAAGTTTCCTTTTCTCTAGTTAATGCTCCTTTTCAGTAGATTTATTCAAAGAGGTTGTATCTAAAAATAGCCAATGAGGTAATGAGTTAATACTGCAGAATCAGATCTATTTTACATGTACATGTATTTCATAAGCAAACAGAAGACCCTGATCAGACATCTCCTACAGGAGATGCCTGATATTGGTCTAATCTATTTGCAAAGGAAAAAAAAAGAATTAATGAGTAAAGATTAATATGGAATAATATAGGTCTGTTCTTAGTTTTTTCCAGGACCAAAACTGGCCATTCATTGAAGAAATACTGATCCATACAGAAATAATGACATCATGAATACTTATCCGTTAAATTTTTATAATGGCATACATGTATGTACACATGAAATTTTGGTATTGGTAGAATTTTAGAGTCAAAAAACTATTACAATTACATAGGCAAACAGAGCAGACCCTGATCAGGCGTGAAAAAGCGTTTGTATGAAGGAATGAGTTAACCCTTTACCTGATGAAGATGCCTTTAAACGCCTTTGTAAACAGAGTACACCCAGACCAGACAACCCTGAAAGAGATGTCTCATCAGGACAGGGTCTACTGTTTTTGCTTTAATATAAGATAATATAGATCCGATTTACAGTTTCTGCCATTGCCAAAATTTCTTTGTTTATATATCAGTCATGACGTCAATATTTCTTACATGAATATTCATGGAGTAAAGGATTAACCAATTCCACAATGCTCTATTTATCACAATGGTTTCAAACTACAAAATTCTAAAATTTTCCTTATCTCTAGTTAATGCTCCTTTTCGGTAGATTTATACGAAGTGGACGGATCTAAAAATAGCCTATGAGGTAATGGGTTAACTGAGACTCTGCTTACCTCCCACATTACAGGCACCTGGGCCTCTCTGTAGTTGTCATTGTATGAGTCTAGTCTGCTCTGCAAAAATCTGAAATACACAAAAAGCAGTGCTTAACCCGTAACTCCACACAGATGCCTTTGAGCACATTTGCAAACACAAATCAGAAGCTCCTGTAGGAGCTGTCCGATCAGAGTCTGCTCTGTTTGTTTATGGCAGTTGTCTTCTACCAAAATTTCCATCTATCTGTTTCTATTCTCATATTATGTGATGAATACCCCCGTATGGCAGCCTTGATGGCTGACCCAACTACCCATGTTAGATGTCCAAATAACAAAAAATACTCAAAATTTCAAGGGGAGATAATTCTGCACTGCCTGGCACTAAACACATGAAAAAAATAGTCTTACATACATGTATGTACTACGTGTGGCTATTATGTATGGAAATTACGAATTCAATAACTTTATAATTGAAGGAGGAGTTCACAACACTAACTACTCATATTCAAATGCAGCGAATGGACTGATCCAACTTCCTGACTAAGTTGCCACCAGGGTGATTATTAAATTTAATGGAAATATTAATACCTTCTGTCTCTTTTGTATCTCTTCACAAGTTTTTTGACATGCTGAATCCTGTTCACAAGCTTTTCATTTCCCTGAAATAACAAATGATACTTGTAACAATATGAATAAATTATATATGTACATCAGTACATGTCAAATATTATCATCATCATCATCATCATCATCATCATCATGGGTTACTTTAGATTAACATGCAGGTGCAGGGGCGTTATACCTGTAGAATGGTAGAATACCTGTAGAATGGTCTTGGGCTCTTCGGTAAGGATGTAATCCTTTTTAAGCCCCCCCTCATGTATCACAACTTCAGCACAGGATTTCTGCAGTTCTTCAACACCTTATTTCAGTGATGATACGGATAGGTTTTGTTTAGTCTATGATAATTATTCTGTTATCCTATGATAACTATCACTCTTGTTACTAATAGCTATAAGTGTTCCCCTGCCAGTGACGATCAAAACGTATCTTGAAGGTCTCTACATCTTTCGAGTCGACCACATATTGAGGTAGTTTGTTCCAAGAATCAATCACCCGTCTTGAAAACTGATTTTGACAGAAAGTTGATCTGCTGAGTGGCTTTTCCAACTTCAGGTTGTGTCCTCTTGTAGATGCTGCATATCGGAAAAACTTCTCAAAAGAACAATCATCTATCCCTTTCACAATTTTGAACGTTTGTATAGCATCAGCTCTTACTCTTCGATGAGAAAGACTTGGAAGTTTCAATTCCTTCAAACGATCTTCATATTCCATATTCTGAAGTTTCGGAACTAGTTTTGTGGCTCTTTTTTGTAATTTTTCAAGGCTTAAAATGTCTTTCCTCAAGTATGGGTGCCAGACAACATTAGCAAATTCCACATGTGGCCTAACCATGGCTGTATATAACTTGATAAATGAGAAATTGTCAATGAATTGAAAAGAGCGACTAATGAGTCCAAGAATGCTGTTTGCTTTGTTGATTTTGGAAGAAATATGTTTTGAAAAATGCAAATCACGCTCAAAAATAACTCCAAGATCATTTTCTTCTGTAGCAGATTTAAGTTTGTCCGTGTTCATATAGAATTCTCTTTCAGGGTTGTTATGTCCATAGTGAATAATTTTGCACTTATCCACATTAAATGTTAATTCCCATCTTTTTGCCCATTCAGTGACTGAATTTAAATCTCTTTGTAATTCTGTTGAATCAGATGATGATGCATACAACTTCGTATCATCAGCAAAAATCTTAATGTTTGTATTCACAACATCACATATATCATTCACGTACATAATGAAGAGAATCGGTCCCAATACACTCCCCTGAGGTACCCCACTATCGACTTCTTTCCATCCAGATGAACATCCCTTAATGGAGACGCACTGTCTTCTATTATTAAGAAAGTCTTCAATCCGTTATACCACACTAGTGCTGGCTAGCTGCACACATGGCAGATCTCAGATGACATATATCTCTCTTTTTTTGCAATTAACAAATTAAAAAACGAAATTTCAATATTGAAGGCATATGAATACAGGTAATTTTGGCAATGGCAGACACAGTAGAGTGATATCTATATTTGATTCATAACCAAACAGAGCAGACGGTCTGGCTCTGATTGGGCCATCTGATCTGTTTACAAAGGTGTGTTTATGGAGTAACAGGTTAAGAGTTAATATTACACCAATGGGTGACCATGGACTGGTACTACCACAGAGGGGGGGGGGGGGGGGGGTCTTCTTCAGAGATAGGGGAGAAATGTATGGATAAGAAATGTGTGGATAAGTCTTACGATCATTGCACCAAATATAAATATATTAAATGATGTTTTTTCATGATAAAATTGGTCCTACTCATGTGACAGAAACGAATCTTGCGAGCTGGGGTGCAAGAGTGTTGACTGGCCAATGACCCATGCAGATGTAGACTACGGGGGTCGAATTGACTCGGTCCAATACGAACACACTCCTTCAATGAAATATATTTTGAAACCTAATCCATATTAACTATGAAAAATTTGCTCCAAATATTTCAAACCTGTTGTAACTGCTCGCATTTATTCCTCAGCGCCAGATACTTTTTCATTAAGGCATTCTCATGAGTCAAAACTTCCAGGTTCGCATCGACCGAGTCGGCCATGATTTTTGGTTTGAACCAAGGGAGACTACTTGTGTTAGCAAAGAGGCTGAGGCTATTCGCGCAGCGGTCGTGTGCCCCGGGGTGAGCTCAGTTGTGGCAGAGACATAATATATGCCAGGGGCGTAGCTGGCTATATTTGAGTTGTAGGCCCGTATGGGGTTCCAGCATAATGCTATTGCATACGTATATGTCTCTGGTTGTGGCGACCGGTCGTTCCTTTAAATCAAAGACCTAAATCTTCTTTAACTTCAGCTAATTATTACTTTACTGTCTTGCTTTATACTTACTTAGCGTTACTTAGCGTTGTTTTCCAGCTCAGGCCATTAAGGATCCTCTTTGCTGGACTCTTCTGCGTAATGCCGGTGACTGGTTCCGGTTCCGGTCATTATCCTATACTTAGCTTTATAGTCATATTTAAATTCTTGGTCTTCCCAAAATTTATCTAATTTGTTTTTAAAAGAGTTTACTGAACTGGCTTTTACTATTTGCTCAGGCAAGCTATTCCATGTATTTGCTGTTCTAATGCTGAAGTTGTATTTCCTTATATCTAACCTTGCCCTTTGCATTAAGATTTGTAGTGTATTTCCCCTATTACTGTGCCTTAACTGGTGTTCATCCCTTAGCTTAATAATTTCTTCTATATTTCTATCATATATATTGTTTAGGATTTTGTATACTTCTATCATATCCCCCCTCAATCTTCTATATGTTAGTGTAGGTATTTTTAGTTTTCTCAATCTTTCTTCATATGGGAGGTTTGATAGGCCTGGAATTTGCCTTGTCGCTCTTCTTTGCACTGCTTCTATTACCTCTATGTGTTTATTTTTGTGTGGAGCCCAGACTGAACTTGCATAATCTAGGTGCGTTCTTACTATGGTTATTGTTCTTAAGCTGAATCTTATGGCACCGCATACCAGTAACAACTACGAATCTAGACAATCCGTATAGGTTTAAGGTGCCGAGATATAAAATTTCACGAACCATTTGATTTCATTTTTTGTATTAATAAATAACCAATAATAACTTCTATCCATTGCATTAACGAAATACCACTAGAGGCACCACAGAAGCCATGTATATCCCCTTTTCTTTAGTACCGCCTAGCATTTCTCTTAATTAACTGGTCAGTCATTTATAAGGAATGACATCCGGGGGGGGGGGGGGGGGTAGCCTATAACATAGTAGGTCACGTGACTAGATAAGCTTTCTGATGAGTGATTTATGGGAAACTGGAAATAAAATCAGCTATTTTAATTTATCTGGTAGAAGAAAAACGGAGGAGCTTAGTGGAACTCGCAATATAAAGCGCTTCATTGGATATTTAAAAACGGTTGGCATATAGGTAGACAACTAAATTGCAGACTTTCATAACACGATAAAATGTGTGAAAATATTAAATTACAGTTTGATTACTTGACAATTGTTAAAAGGGCCTAAATAGCAGTATACCTGCAAGTCTGTTTAGCCCAAATCTGTTGAAAAGAGTTTATCTTGCAATGATACTGTTAACACCAACAGTGTTTGTATGAAAAACAAACTAATATGCTATTGTTTAAAGTAAGTTTTTAAGTAACATGTACAAACTGAAGATTGGAAACCAAAACAAAACATACGTACAGACACAATGTTGTAAAAAATAAAAGTGAATATCACACAACAAATGCAATAAGTTCAGATATGAATTATCACTTATAAGTAATAATTTCATAGTTTTGTAATTATGCAAATGTGTTTATTTGCTTGCATTGTCTTTGCATTGTCCTGTGAAATAGCAATAGAAAATTATGGATTATGCAACACAATTGGGGTTCTCTACTTTTTATTTCGTTGATTTCTTCTAATGCAAATTTAAAGGTGTCGGCTTTTTCAAACATACAAAACTTATATTATTTGTGTCCGAGTTAGACACGATTTTCGGAATATCAAAAAAGCATTGTCTCAGCGACGGATCTGTGTCACATTCTTTTTAAATAACCTGCTTCGCTTGTCTAACATCTAAAAGAAGTCAGTGGGAGGTAGAATTTCAGGGGGTCTAAAAACGAATATCTTGCACAACTCCTTTAATAATCAAAATTCTGTGACACGGTTCTTTAGACATGTTTATGATTTATACACATTGGCCAATCTTAATAAATAGTATTAATACGATTTTCGGATGACACAGGCTGAACATATCTCGCTACCTTAAGTGAGACTGCAGTGTAGCCAGTGTTAAAGGGTGTCGTTATTTACAGAGACGTGGTGTGCATTTCAATTTGGTTAAGATGGACCGGCACAGCAGATTTACTCAGTTGTTTTTTACAAGCTTTTGAACCAGCACCCTGGTCAATTAGATGTCTGTACATCGGCTTTTAGACCAATACTAAAAATATAATGATTTGGTTGAAAGGAGAGGAGGGTGGGTGTAATTGGATATCGAGCTACTATTGGACCGGTGGTACTAAGCAGAAACAACTAGATTCATCTACCTACCTGTTCTATTCATCTACCTACCTGTTCTACCTGTTGTCGAGCTCATATAATAGTTGGGTAACTCTCCGAGCCGTCTCTATAATAATTTCTTAATCCGGTTTGGGTGTATGATTCGTAACAATCTGGCTGAAATTTAATTTTTAGGTCCTTCCAATGAAAATTTAATCTGCTTTTGAAAATATTTAGTGTTTCTGAGCTTACTACTTTTTCGGGAAGACTGTTCCGCCAATTTATTATCCGTTGTGAGAACGAGTGGCGTCTGATATCAAGTCTAAAAGTATTCTTTCTTAATTTCAGAGAGTGGCCTCTTGTTACTGTGTTTTGATTTTGTGTGAAAAGTTGCTCTCTGTCTGCTTTGTCAATACCTCTTAATATTTTGAACACTTGGATCATATCTGCTCTGAGTCGGCGGTATTCTAATGATGGTATTCCTAATTCTTTTATTCTATCTGAATAAGTCTTATTTTGAATGTCTCTAACGAGTTTGGTAGCTCTTCTTTGAATGTTCTCTATCAGTATACTATCTTTTTTGTATATGACTGACCACACTGTTGATGCATATTCGAGATGTGGCCTCACTAGTGATTTGTACAGATTTAGGAATATTGATTTGTCTATATATCTGAATGTTCTATTGATCAATTCTAAGATACGATTTGCTTTTTTGACAGATGACTGGATGTGTGATACAAATTTCAATTTGGAGTCTATCAAAACTCCGAGGTCTTTTTCCTCTTCTACTTGTTCAATTACTTTCTCTGTATCTTTGCTTTTCATACTGTAATGAGAATGCTCTGTGGTGTTCCCAATGTGCATATGTTTGCACTTGTCTATGTTAAAGTTTAGCTGCCACTTTTCAGACCAGGATACTAGACTGTTTAAATCTAGTTGTAGCTTTCTCGCCTCTTCTATGTTATCCACTTTTGAATAAAGTTTTGCATCATCTGCGAACATTTTGATAAAATTCTGTACTACATCCGGTAAGTCATTTATGAATATTAGGAAAAGCGTAGGGCCTATTACACTGTCCTGTGGTATCCCACTGGTTACACCGCTCCACTGTGACGCTGCTCCATTGACTAATACACGTTGCATCCTATTTTCCAGCAGGTCTTTTATCCAGTCTAATATCTTTCCCTTTATACCATATGCTCTTAATTTCTGAAACAATCTTTGATGGGGGACAGAGTCAAATGCTTTTTGGAAGTCCAGAAATATAACATCCACCTCACTTTTGGTGTCTAAATATTCTGTCCAATGATCTACTACTTCGAGCAGCTGTGTGACACATGAATAACCTTGTCTGAAACCATGTTGGTGCTTTGTGAATAGCCTATTACTTTCCATGTGATTTATAATACTGTCGTGAATTATCTTCTCCATTACTTTACATGCCACGGATGTCAGGCTTATTGGCCTGTAGTTTTCTGCCTTGTTTTTTGGTCCTTTTTTATGTAAGGCCGTCACATTTGCTGATTTCCAAATATCGGGAAGTTTACCTTCGCTTAATGACTTCCTGTATATTTTTGTAAGGGCTACTGCTAGTGAGTCATTTGTCTCATTTAAAAATTTCGGGTGGAAGTTGTCTGGACCTTGGGTCTTGCCTACTTTTAGTCTTTTTAGGTGTTTCTTTACCTCTTGTTCTGTAATGTTTATATCTGTCAGTGGCGAGTCATAGTCCCTTTCGTCTAGGTTCGGAACTACTTTCAGATCTTCTTTCGTAAATACACTAGTGAAGAATGTGTTTAGGATTTCTGCTTTATCTTTGTCTTCTGTTTGGATATTTCCATTTCTGTCCTCCAGGTTTCCCAATATATCTTTACATTTTGTTTTACTTTTCACATATTTCCAGAAACGTTTTTCGTCTACTTTAATGTTTTCAGCCAGATGTTTCTCATATCCCATTTTAGCTTTTTTAATTTCAATGCTTGCTTTATTTCTTGCTGCAATGTATACATTTCTATTATCCTCATTTTTCTGTTTGATGTACTTTAACCATTTTCTTCTTTTCTTTTTTACTGCTTCTTTTGCTGTAGCTGTCATCCACGGGGTTTCATACTTCCTACAGTGAGCCTTACACACCGGTATGTTTTCTATTGATTCTTTGTTAATAATGTCGGTAAGGCTCACCCACCCTTCATTTGTGGATGATTCATTGGGGATTACTGTATCCCAATTTATTTCGTTGAGACTTGCATTTATCAAGTCATAATTTCCTCTGAAGTAATTGAATCTTTCTTCGCTTTTATATTGCTTGTCTATATATAGTTTTATTCCGAAAGATAATGTGAAATGATCACTTTTTCCTAACGGTGCCTTGTATGTCACACCGTCTACCATATTCTCTTCATTTGAGAAAATCAAGTCTAACACAGAGTCTCTATCTCCCACTTCGTGCCGTGTTGGCTCTTTGACATGTTGAAACATATAATTATCACGAACAATTTCTAAAAATTGTGTGCTGGGGTGGTTCTCACTGCAAGTGGTAGTTTCATATTCCCAGTTTATATCTTTGAAGTTGAAGTCACCTACAACTATCCGATGTGTAAATGTCTGGTTATTGTGTCTATGATATCCTAGAATTTTAGAAAGTTCTTCCATGTAGTTTCCTTCAATATTTGGGCTCCTATAAATCCCTTGAATAAGTAACCAATCTGAATTCTTTAGTTTTATCGAGACACCAATGACTTCGATTTTCTGGTATTGGTCTGTATTAACTTGTTGAGCGCATATGTCGTTCTTGATATAGATGACTACGCCTCTACCTTTATAATTTTCTAAATCAGCTGTAAATATTTGGTAGCCATCCAGTTGGAGCCATCTAGATCATTGTTTACTGATATTGGCATTGAATAGATTTTATTGGCTTATATTGCACATTTAGTTGACTTCTTGTTGCGTTATGCAATTATGTATAGGGGGAAAGGTATACATCGAGAGCGCTTATAAATCAGTCTGCTCGATGCTGTTTACCTTACTTGTCAATAGGTGCACGGCGGTGTAGTGCAGAACAAATTACGTACACAGCAGCCGTTCCAATAGCCACTGGGCTACATTTTGTTATTACAGAAGTAGGTTTACAAGACGCTTGTATTTGTACTAATGTTTATATTAGTTTTGTTAATTTTTTTGTTAAATTTATGCAAATTTATTCAAGACAAAAACATTGCATTTTGTTTTCATAGCTTGAGAAACCAAAGAGGGCGAATGCTGCAAGGACGAATTGACATTGCTATATTAAGCACAATCCGCCTTGACAATCTCAGAAAGAGGCTGTAAACAACATGGCTGCCAACAGGTGATTTGTAAAAGCAAACGCACATTCCTTTTTGCTATTTTGTAATACACTATTTTATTTTGTAAATGGTTTCGGAAATGTGTAGATTTAAATGAATAAGTGAAAATGGAACGTGATCATTGTATTTCTTTGGGAAATCATAAATAATCAGACAATCAATGAAATTCTTAAATTTATCACAGAAGAAATTCAAAGTGAAGGTGACAGTAAATGATGGCAATTGAAACACAAGGTTGTATACCGTTAGGCGTTACTGCATATAATATAATAGTAATTTACTGGCAATATCCTAGAATAGCTCCCCAAACCAAGGAATGAATCGGAGTACCTTTGACATTGCCTCCATTAGTATTTAAGTATACACTCATTCATAGATATTGCGATAATATTTGTGGGGGCTATTCCAGGACATTGCCAATTTACCTATATCACTCCTTGTATGTGAGATTTAATACCAGACCACTGGAGGTTTCTAGGGTTTTATTCTCTGTATGGCATGTAGTATAAATCGGCCTATGTAAGGCGCATCTCCTGCAGCCTTGCTGTTGGGTTAACCCTTTAGCAACATGGTTAGAGTGTCATACTCTTAGTCCAGAGGTCTAGGGTTCGAATCCTGTAGAGGCCAGTAACTTCCCCCCCCCTGAGAATTACTTCACCTCAATCAATATTTTCAATGGGGAATTGTCATCTATTATCTTCTTCTATTATAATGCAACACAGAGCAGCTAAGAACACTACCACCAATCAGATGTGGTGTTTGTCTTGCCAATGTCCAATTATTATGATTACACAATCACAGGGATAACAATCAGATTAATTTATAATGAGTTGAATTATGATTACACTGTCACTGTTATAGCAGTAGTTTATATTTTGATATGCAGTTTGATCGGCAATATGATGGATTATGACTAACTCAATCAGCAGGTGTCAATGAGGTGTGAAGATGGCTGCAATTAACAGTCAAACTGTCAATTACAACCAAAAATTCTCTAATTATATCTTGATGAAAAGCAAGGAAGAAAGGACATTGTTCCTTTTTTCTTATTTTAATCTTGAGACTGAGTGTCCGGTTTGGAGGGGTTTACTCAGTAAACCAAACTCCTCTCTAAACTGGACAAAATTCTCAGTCTAGTTTTATTCTATAGGAGCCATCTGCATACATGTGATAACCTGCTGAGGCATGTCAGGTAGATTTAGGAAATTTGTCAGGTAGATTTGACTTTTGTCAGGTAGATTTTACTGACGCGACAAAAGGAGGAAAGAGAAATTTGCTTGATACTTATGTTTGTTATACTTTTTCACATTATCAGTCATACTTTACCATAAATGCATATCATACCATTATAAATCTTACATTACACACATAACATTTACACACTTAACCCTTTCCCTCATATAAACACCTTTTTTATGCATAAATTTGCAAAGAGAATAGACCCAGATCAGATGGCTCCTACAAGAGCTGTCTGGTCAGGGTCTGCTCTGTTTGCTTATGATATAGGAATGATTCTACACTTTCTGGTTTGGCCAAAAAATCCAATGTGGTGTTAAAATCCCCATTAACCCTTTCCTTCATATAAACAAGTTTTCATGCATTAGACCCAAATCAGACAGCTCCTATAGGAGCCATCTGATCAGGGTCTGCTCTGTTTGCTTTTGGAATTTTGAAAATATTTCTGTACTTTCTAAAATGGCAATAAAGTTCCAATCTCCATATTTCTTTATAACTACTTTGTTTATGAATATTTAGTACAGACTGGAATTTGGAATGAAAATGGAACAGGGAAAGGGTTAAAAACAAATACTAATAATTGGCAGGCAGTATCAATTCTAGATTTTTTTCATGGGTCAAAAGGACTCTTTGAAATCAATAGGTCTCAAGCCCAAAACACTGGGTTCCTTATTAAATATTGTCATTAAAAAATCAATATTTATTACTGTTTTATCACATAATGAAAAGGAAATTCTATTTTATTTTATTTTATAATAACATTTTTAGGTGTTTTTTTGCTTATTTTATAGCCCTTATTTAGCTATACTCCCAATGACAACCTTTACTCAGTTCAAGTCAGTTAAACCTTTACTCAGTTCAAATTATTTACTGCAAACATTGAGCAGTCACAGAAATGTTGACATCCCAACAGGGTCCAGAGTCCGTGTTTTAACCCGTATCTACAATCGTCGCTAAAACTGATGACATTTCAACTTTATATAGTTCTTATTTTTTGAAGAGTTTGCAATGGTAGATAATATTTCAGAGTGTTTGCAATTACTTCTTTAGTGTCCTTACCACTAATTATATTAATGAAAAAGTAATTTTGTGTACAAATCAAATGCATGATTTTCAGTCCAAACAGTCTTATTTTCGAAGTGTTTCGGCCCACTGCAACTACGAGGCCAAGCACAGCTGTCTTTGACAAGGAAGCAGAGAAGCATTTCTATGTATTATAACTTAATTATGAGAATATAATTCCTATTATAGGGTCATGACACTCCCATGTCGCCTCGCTTGAGTAATAAACCTGCTGCATGTGATATTTGTGATAGACGTTTGCATTTTGACACGACTGGTTCCCGAACAATTTATTTGGTAAAGTCCGTAGAGTGAAAACCGGAACAACCTCGTGATTATGTAATTCGGGTGTTCTCCATGGTCTCCATAGGGGATTCCCTTGATTGGTCCCTATCAAAACAGACCAAGCGTTGATCACAGCATGATAGCAAGCTAAAGGTGGTCTGTGTATGTACAGAACTAACAGATAAACTCCACCAGGGAGGAAAATGTATGTCACTAAAAAAAATTTCCGTCGTAAATTTTCAAAAACCGGTAGTTTTGCCTACCGTTCAGGTAGAACGGTAAACCACCTCTGAAAACGGTAGAATTCACCTACCGTCGGTAGTTATCACATGTATGCATCTGATCTGGGGCTACTCTGTTTGAAAAGGCGTAGAAAGGCATATTCATGGAGGAAAGGGTTAAGCAGTATTCACCCGTTACTCCATAGATAAACCTTTCAGTGCCTTTCTGGCACATTTCAGCAATCAGACAGCTCCTGTTTGCTTAACCCTTTCCTTGTTCTATATTTATTCCAAATTTTAATACTTAATGAATATTCATGGACAAAATAGTTATAATGAAATATGGGAGGTGAAGCATTTTAGTCATTTTTGGAACAAAAGAAACAGGTCTATCAATTTCCATTATTAAACAGAGCAGACGCTGATCAGATGGCTCCTATAGGAGCCGTCTGATCTGGGTCTACTCTGTTTGCAGATGCATGAAAATGCATTTATATGAAGGAAATCTTAGTTAAAGAATAATATAGTTACGATTCTGTAGTTTCTGTCATGGGAAAGATATTCTGTGTACATGTGCCATTATAAAAAAAATCATCAAATCAGTAGTCATGATTTCATTGTTTCTTACACAAATATTCATGGAGCAAAGTATTAACAGTGTTGGTTTTTATGAAATTCTATCAAATGCATAGACTGAAATGTATACATTGATATATACACATGCATGTGTATATTAAAAACACCATTGTTTTGTTTATGTGCTTTGATCAGCATTATATGTATTGCTACCGCTGATAAACCATCAATTAAATACCGATAATATCCCAAATGAGGAATATGTATATGAACACAAGCGTGTTGTATTGATGTCCATATAGGACCCAGGCACTCCAATCTCCAGTACACATTTGCATGTTATAGTCTATTTCAATATTCATAAAACAACCATGAGTATCAATAATTAAATTTATCAGAATACATTACATACTACACAGTATTACCTCTGGTTGTTCATTTTAGATTTATATTTTCAGAATCATAATTTAAAATCAATAAACCTGCTATTGAGCCATGGCTCGAAGTGTTCCGTGGCGGAGAACTTGTTCTGATCTTGTTTTCTGGAGGCAGACAGAGGCACAAAATGCAACTATCTACATACTGAGGGAAACTGGACCAACAGGGTTTCTGTTGAAGGAAGAGGGGGTAACAAAACCATGCAAGGTAAGTCTGACATTAGCTGAATAATTTTACTGACGTCTAACAAAACCTTTTTACTTGTCATGGTCTTAATGTTCCATGGTTAAGAGTTTGGAAATCTTTTTAACCCTTTACTCCATGAATATTCATATGAGTTTTTTCTACCCATTATCACTGATACAGCTATTATTTCTTTCTTAATATAAAAGGATAAATGTCTGATCAGATTATAAAAGAACATTCTGCATATGGAAGATGTACTGGCTTTGGGTTCTCAGAGGTCCAGATAAGATGCTTAAATTTAAACATTTTCAGGAATAACTTCTTTATTTCTCCACCAAATCCAATGTTGTGACCACTCTCTTCGAGACAATTCAAAAGAGTGGTCACAACATAGGGTTTGGTGGAGAAATGACGATTTTAGTACTTGTGTACACACCTACTCCATAAATATGCCTTTCTACTCCTTTGCAAATAGAGTAGACCATGATCAGATGCTCCTACAGAAGCTGTCTGATCAGGATCTGCTCTGTTTGCTTATATTGTAATACAGATATGATTCTACAGTTTCTGCCATGGCCAAAAAATCCTGCACCTGTGTGCTAATATAACAATTAATCTAATTAATATTTATGATGTCATTATTTCTTACATGGATGTTGATGGAGTTAAGTTTTAAGATAGATCAGTACATCTCTAATTTACAGTTAGATCTGCATAATTCTAAAAATGCATGGAACTGTTGTGGATTGACTTTATTCTGTTTCTAGGGAACACTTCATTACAGTACATATGTCATATTAGGTATTTCTGAACTGCAGGGTTTGAATTCATAGCTGCTTTGATTGAAAATCTCAAAAACAAATGTATAAGAATTTATTTATTGTCATTTTGAAAATGTCAAGTATACAGTATATGCAAACTGAAATTTTTTTTTTACAAGAAACCCAACTTCATGTATTCTAAAAGTAGAACTGCACTTTGTTGATTGTAGGCTTTCCTTGGAGACCCCCACAGCTGCACATGTACACAGTTTGCCAAGGACAGAGACCTCTGCAAACATATATGTTGGCTGCTGCTGAAGAAATTTAGGGTTCCCCAAACTAATGCAAGTAAGATATTTCTGTTATTCTATAGCTCAGCCTCACTTAAGTAAATTGTGAAGAAAATATCTAAAAAATTTCCATAATTTGGGTTCATATTTCTTTTGCAAAATGCAAAAATATTCAATGACTGTTAAATGTTTGCTTGTCCATAAATGAATACATATAAACCCAGATATTTGTTGTGAATTCTCTATGTGCCAATAACAACCCGGCCCACTTTTGTATACCACATGTAACTACAACAGAACGCTTGCATATCGAGGGCTTGGTGCAAAACTATTCTAACTCCTTCACAAAGTGAAGGAGTTAGAATAGTTTTGCACCAAGCCCTCAATATATAGCGATACTATAATGAATAACCATGGGAGTCTTTAACCCTTTCCCTATTCTACGTTTATTCCAAATTTCAAAACCTACTGAATATTCTTGGACAAAATAGTTATAATGAAGTATGGAAAGTGGAAAATTGGAGCCTTTTTAGAAAGAATAGATATTTCAAATTCTATAAGCAAACAGAACAGACCCTGGTCAGATGGCTCTTCTAGGACATGTCTGATCTGGGTCTTCTCTGTTTGCAAATGCGTGAAAACACGTTTATATGTAGGAAAATGTTGAAAGCAGGTTGTTGCTTAATGCAATTCAAAAGTTTTGTACAGACTTACTTTTGATGGGTGCTCTAGACAGGTTTTACTGTACTTTCTGTTGTTCCAGTGTCATGGCAGAAAGGACTTGTAGAAAGAGAAATCAATGAAATATTGAGAGGTCTGACACAACAAATGCGTAAAAAAGTCCCAACAGCAGTATCCAGATGGAGACGGCCCCTGTCAGCCAGCAGTGATGGGAGGCAGACAATACCACAGAGAGATATAGCAGAAGACGATGTTTGTCCTATATGTCAAGATGAGTTACTGGCAAAAAGACTTCCAGTGACTTACTGCAAGTAAGGCATATATGTAGTTGTTTATGAGCTTTTTAACCCATTCCTTCATATAAATGCATTTGCATTTGCAAACAGAGTACTCTGTAGACCCATATCAGATGGCTCCTACAGGAGCCATCTGATCAAGGTCTGCTCTGTTTGCCTATGAAATGACATAGATCTGATTCTTCAACTTTTGTAAAAGCAAAATATTCCCTTGAAAAATTTGCATTATAAAAATTCAGCTAATGAATATTTCATGGTGTCATTTTTTCTTGCATGAATATTGAGTAAGGAAAGGTTTAACCCATTCCTCATATTGATGCCTTTTGACGGCTCTGTAAAAGTCACTTTCTGAAACCATTGTGATAAATAGAGCATTTGCTCCTATAGGAGCAAATGCTCTATTTATCACAATTGTTTCAAACTACAAAATTCTAAAAGTTTCCTTTTCTCTAGTAAATGCTCCTTTTTGGTAGATTTATTCAAAGTGGTTGGATCTAAAAATAGCCTATGCGGTAAAGGGTTAAAAGAAAAAGTTAACAAAAGTAAATTTGTCAAAACCAGTGTTCAGGTGTTTCTATCAGGTAGAGACCGTAGAGGGTTAACTTTTGCTCTGAAAAGAAACCCCTGTTTCTACTGTACATAAATATTTTATTTTTGCAAGAAAGGGGAACTTGTATTTGCAAATTAAATGCATTTTATATGAGGCTAATCCTTTGCAAATAGAGTAGATCCAGATCAGATAGCTCCGATAGGAGCTGTCTGATCAGAGTCTGCTCCGTTTGCTTATCAAATAATATACATGTACATGTAGATCTGATTCTACAGTATCTGCTATGGACAAAAGTGCTCTTGCACGTATGCCATTATAAAAATTCATCTACATGTAGCTAATATTACAAATATCTGGCCATGGAAAAAATGTAGAATCATAACCTGTGTTATTTTATAAGCAAACAGAGCAGACACTGATCAGATGGCTCCTATAGGAGCCATCTGATCTGGGTCTACTCTATTTGCAAAGGCATAGAAAGACATATTTATGGAGTAAAGGGTTAAAGACCCAGCAATTGACTACTTTTGAGTGGTTATTGTAGAGAGGTTCTTCTGTATATGTAATCTTGCTTCAGGTTTGGATGTGGAAATAGCATTCACATCAAGTGCATGAAGATTTGGGCAGAGCACCAAAAGTCACAAGGGGAGACAACTGTCAAGTGTCCATTCTGCCGTGAGGACTTCGGACCTATCGAGCTTCTGAAGTATGAGAACCACAATGCTGAAGGTCCAGTGCAGGGAGGTCGTATGGACAGACATATTGGAATCACTTGTCAAAGCTGCCATGTGTTTCCTATAGAGGGGAAATGTTACAGGTAAGTTGTACCTGTATTCAGGGCTCACGCTTGAAGATGATTTGGGAGAAAATGTCTCCCTAACACTGCTGGTTTCTCCTTGTTTTGAACTGAGGGAGAAGTTTAAATACATACATAACACATATAAGGGAGTTACAAAATCTAGACTAAAACTTCTCCCTAAATCCCACTGAACTTCTCCCTGGTGGAGAGCTCCAGCTTGAGCCCTGTGTATTCTATATCATGCTACAACATTTATCGTTGCTCTTATTACCTCTTCTTCCCAAATTTAGTTAAGCCATTGTACCCATTCTCACAGTGGAATGGTCAATTATTAAAGAGTCCAAACTAAAGAGTCCATTGAATATGGAAGGGTACCATTTTTGAGAGGGTTTTGAATAACAAACAGGGCAGACCATGATCAAAGGGCTCTTCTAGGAGCCCTCTGATATGGTTTTACGTTCTTTGCAAATGTTAACTGGATTCACATATTAAAGGATTAAATATTTAGGTACACCTTTTATGGCCAAGTGCTACTGAAATCAGTAATTTAACACATTACCCCCTAGTGACGCATTTTTGCGCCTTTATAAAATTCACATTGTGAAACCATTGTGATAAATAGAGCATTTGCTCCTATAGGAGCAAATGCTCTATTTATCACAATGGTTTCAAACTACAAAATTCTAAAATTTTCCTTTTCTCTAGTTAATGCTCCTTTTCAGTAGATTAATACAAAAACGTTAGGTCTAAAAATAGCCTAGGAGATAATGAGTTAATATAAAATATTTGTTAAAGACAGGTGTTCGTTTATTGCAGGAAGACAATTACAATGTACATGTATGTAGAAAGCTCCTTGGATGCATTCCTGTTTACCTATGCAAACAGTTTGGATTGGGATTTGACACAGGAAGCATGGATCCCATCAGAATCTAACCTGTTGAACACTCTAATCATGTTTTTTTGAAAAGACAAAAAATGAAAATTCTCTATAAGAATCAGTAGCTGATGACAAATTTTAAAGACAGTTACATATAGTTGACATTTTGTCACTGTTGTTTGTTACAGATGCAGTGCCTGTGCAGACTTCTACCTGTGTCAGTCCTGTTTTAACACACCCATACATACACAGCATGCCTTCCAGTATAGACATGTAAGTAACACAGAAACTACAATGTTGATCTGTTCACAATACTCCATGAATGTTTATGTAAGCTATGATTACCGGTAAGTACTGTATTAATATAAACCCTTTCCCTGTTCTATATTTATTCAAAATTTCAATATCTACTGAATATTCATGGACAAAATAGTTAAAATGAAATATGGAAGGTGGAACATTGTAGTCATTTTAGCAACTAAAGAAACAGATCTATCGAATTCCATTAGCAAACAGAGCAGACCCTGATCAGACAACTCCTATAGTAGCCGTCTGATCTGGGTCTACTCTGTTTGCAGATGTGTGAAAAGGTATTTATATGAAGGAAAGGTTTAATTAGCTAAAGTTGTATAATAGCATATGAACATAGGACATTATACCCATGGCAGAAACTGTAGAATCGGATCAATATTATTTCATAAGCAAACAGAGTAGACCTTGATCAAAGGAGCCATATGATCTGGGTCACCTCTGTATGCAAAGGCATTAACCCATTACCTCATAGACTATTTTTAGATACAACCTCCTTGAATAAATCTACCGAAAAGGAGCATTAACTAAAGAAAAGGAAAATTTTAGAATTTTGTAGTTTGAAACCATTGTGATAGAGCATTTGCTCCTATAGGAGCAAATGCCCTATTTATCACAATGGTTTCATAAAGTGACTTCTACAGAGTCGTCAATATGAGGGAATGCCGGTCAAAAGGTATAATAAAGGGTTATAAATAAAGAAAATAAACTAAATTGACATTTATAACCCTTTTCCTGATTGAGATACCGGTACCTTTTACAGCTTTGCAAACAAAGGAGGCCAAGATCAGCCAGTTCACCAGGGTCTGCTCTGTTTTCTTATGAAATTATGTAGATATGATTCTAGTTTTTGCCATATGGTAAAATATTTCCATGTTCATATTGCCCTTATAAATATTCAGTCAATGAATATTCATACATTCATTATTTCTTGCATGAATGTATATCAGGTAAGTCCGTTTAACCCATTACATGTATCTCATAGGCTATTTTTAGACGCAAATCTCTTTGAACAAATCTACCAAAAAGGAGCATTTAGTTGAGAAATATTAACTTTTAGAATTGTGTAGGTTTGAATCCATAGTGATATATAGAGCATTTTTAGTCTAGACAAAAATTGTAGGATTAGATCTATATATTTCAATAACAAGACACGTACAGCATACCCTGAGCAGACAGCTCCCGTAGGAGATGTCTGATCTGTGTCTACTCCATTTGCAAATTTATGCATTACTATGAGGAAAATAGGTATTTGTACAAGCAAACTTAGGCAGGTAGTGCATACCCAGATCAAACTTCCCCTGACGTGTCTTGAAGGAACAGTTTGATCAGGATCTGACCTATTTGCTGCTCCCTTAGTTGTATTTTAACCCTTTCCTCCATGAATATTCATGTAAGAAATAATGACATCATGAATATTCATTAGATTAATAATGGTCCATGAACTGAGGACTTTTTGCCCATGGCAGTAACTATAAAATCATATCTGTATTATATCATAAGCAAACAGAGCAGACCCTGATCAGATAGCTCCTATAGGAGCCATCTGATCTGGGTCTACTTTGTTTGCAAAGGTGTAGAAAAGGCGTATTTATGGAGGAAAGGGTTAAGTTATCTTAATGGTGTAGAAATAATCTATTCATCTTTGAAACCTGTGGAAAAGTTGTCCATGTATATCTAGAGAACATATGGTAGATGTTTTGCCGACCGATGAATGTTGCAGTATTTTTGTTTGTTTTACAGAAGAGGAACCAGCGTTGGCGACCAGCAGGGAGGGCATATGGGGCAGTGTTACCACAGGCAGTAATGGATGATCTTGTTAACAGAGAGATCACAGACAACGACTATGATTTGCTGACGCAGTTAGATGGGTAATAGTCAGAAGTTTAGTTTACAGTAGAATCTCCTTGAGCCTTTGTATGCAAAAAACGATTATACTTGCATTTACTTAAAGTGTAGACCCAGATCTGAGGGCTCCAAAAGGATCCATTTGATCAAGATCTGCACTATTTTAAATTTCCTTTCGTGATTTTAAGCTTTCATACTGAATAGTTTCTATAATTAAACAAACATTGACCATTCCAGTTTGAATTTAGTAGAATCAGTCTTCATCGGCCTTGTTGCAATAATAGAATTACAAAAATAATGAAGTCTCGTGAAACAGTTTGATCCGTGTGTACACAGTCTGGCTGAATTTTTCTGGTCAATATTTAGATAAATTTACGGTACAACTGCATTTTTTTATGGTATAAATGAAGTAAAATTGTACATGATAGTTCATGAGAAAAAGTACAGACATGTTACATACATGTAATAACATTTATTTAACTGAACAGACAGTAATAGCTAACCCATTATGGTATAGGGAGTTGGAGAGTAAATACACAATAATGTAATACATGTACTCACAAAGTACTACAATTGTAATTGAACTCCATACATACACTTTTCTCTGCCTTTGCAAACAGAGTAGACCCAGATCAGATGGCTCTTGTAGGAGCCATCTGATCAGGGTCTGCTCTGTTTGCTTATGGAATGATATAGAAAATTTTAGAAATAATTATAAGGTTTCTGTTTTGGCCAAACATTCATGTGTTAACCCATTCCCTCATATTGACGACTTTTGACGATTCTGCAAAAGTCACCTACTGAAACCATTGTGATAAATAGAGCATTTGCTCCTATAGGAGCAAATGCTCTGTTTATCACAACGGTTTCAAACTACAAAATTCTAAAAAATTCCTTTTCTCTAGTTAATGCTTCTTTTCTGTAGATTTAGTCAAAGTTGTTGGATCTAAAAATAGCCTATGAGGGAATGGGTTAATATGCCATTTTACAAATCAGTGTAATCAATATTCATGGTGTCAATATTCTGACATGGAGTAAATGGTTAATTTTGTTTTATTTAGTACTACTGCGACCCAAGGCAGTGATATACCAGAAGACGTAATACAGTCATTTCCTTTAGAGAAGGTTCGTGAGCATGGTCCTCTGCTGCAGCCTGGTATGCAGTGTAGAGTATGCCTCAGAGGGTACCAGCTGGGCCAGTTTGTGAGGAAGCTTCCTAGATGTAAACACAAGGTAAGTTGAATCTTCTCAGTGAATCATTTCTGTCTGATAGCATTAACCCTGCAAATCATTTCATTTGCAAACAGTTTGGATCCTAATGAGACACCTACTAATAACTTGTCATCTGATCAGACAACAAGCTGTTTACCACTTGGTCAATACTTTCTCCAAAAAGCATACAGATATTATATTTTGAAATTTGGCAGTTTTAACGAGTACGTTTTCTCTAGCAAATGCACCTTTTCGATAGATTTATTCAAAGAGGTTGGGTTTGAAAATGGCCTATGATGGAATGCATTAAAGTAAGACAAGGGTTAAGCGGTTCATCTGTGATGGCTCAAACTGTGACAGTTGCTTCTAAATTCAGGGCAATAATACAGAGATATATTTGATTAAATTGATTCCATGGAAACTCAGACAAGTTCAAAACTTTTCATGTTGGGTCAGACTGTATGCAACTTATAAGTTCATCTGACGTCTGCTATCTGTTAGTCAAATATGTTTGTTTTGATAATTTGCTAATATCTGCAATATACGAGGGGTGTTCCAAAAATAATGTCACTTGCATCGGTGCTCATATAGCGGAAGTGCTTTTGTTCATTTTAATTTGCTCTGCCCTTCAAAATACTCTCCGCCAGCCAGAATACACCTTTTTAGCCGGTCAATCCATTTTTGGAAGCATTTTTCATACTCTTCAATGGGGACACCCATCAGACACTGATAAACAGCAGATCCAAGGGCATTTCTCGAATTGTATCTCCTTCCAGATAAATGATATTTAAGTTTTGGAAAGAGAAAATAGTCGCAGGGGGCCAAGTCTGGCGAATACGGAGGGTGCGGAAGGACGGTAACCTTCTCTGACTCCAAAAAGTCAGTCACAATACGTGCCTTGTGAGCGGGTGCATTATCATGCAAAAGTCGGACATACTTAAGTCCTGTTTTGGGGCGGCTACTTTTGTAGTAGTTCTTCAATTTTCTCAGAACAACGTTTTTATAGAACTTGCCTGTGACCGTTCTGCCTTTTGGCACCGGGATTTGAATAGCTGGACCCTTATTAGTGAAAAATATAGCATACAAAACCTTCTTTACTGTTCGTATTCGTTTGGCAATACTTGGGCGTCTGACATTTTTAGTGGCCCATATTCGGTTGGAAACCTTCCGCTTTGGTTCAAAATAATACACCCAGGTCTCATCACCAGTGACTATATTATCAAAAGCCTTTTTACTATATTTTGGGTACATTTTGAGAATTTTTTTGCCATTGTTACGCGCGTCTTCTTTTGCTCATCCGTTAACAAATGGGGTATCCATCTTGCATTTATCTTTCTAACTTTTAGGTGTTTCTTCAAAATTGCATGAACTCTTGCTAACGACAAGTTTGTCATTCGAGCCAATTGTCTTACGGTGAATCGAGCATCAGTTTTGAGGATATTTCGGATTTTTTCTATGTTACCTTTGGTCGTAGTTGTTGCAGGACGACCTGGGCGAGCAGCATCTTTCAGTTGCTGCTGCCCAGCACTAAATTTAGCTACCCACCTACAAACAGTCCTGTGGGACATTTGGCCCTCCCCATAAATGTCACACACCTCGCGATGAATATCTACAGCCTTTATGCCGAGTAATGACCTACCTTTTATATAGGCCCTAATTTCAAGAACATTTTCAGCTCGTTTTCCTGTCATTTTGTGTATAGTCTAACGAATAGGCTATGAAACGATGTACACTGTACCGAGGCAAGTGAACGTGTGGACGAGATATTTACCTGTGTCACGAGCCAGTGATCACTCAGTCGACACGAGGTGGTTTTGTGCATGAATTGCACGATTTCCGCGAAATAAAGCACATATGACATTATTTTTGGAACACCCCTCGTATCATGAATATTATTTAATAGTTTATCTATGGCTATGAGCTTTTCTCTTTGAAAATAAAAATAATTTTAACCATCCAAACAAAGTTTGAATGGGTATACTGGAATCACCCTGTCAATCGGTCTGTGGTCCATCCGCATTTGACCATGGGTGTTGCAATCTCTTCCTTCAGTTGGAAAGTTATTGAATTTATATGTGGCATACATAATAACCTTGAATAGTAAAAGTGCAAGATGCAATGCAATTTTATTGTGTTTAGCGCTGGGCCTTGCAGAATTGTCTCTCCTTCAACTTTGAGTATTTTTTGTCATTTTGGTATGAAACATCAGTAGTTGGTGTAACACACTCCTCCTTCAATTTGACAATTGTTGAATTGATACTTGAGATATATAATATTTACCACAAACAGTAGATGTGCAAGACGCAATTTTGTGGGTTTAGCGCTAGGCATAGCAGAAGTATCTCTACTCGAATTTTGAGTAGTGTTTGTCTTTATTTTTTACATGAATATTCATGAGGGAAAGGGTTTATGCAGGAAAATTGTAATGCAGAAAACTCCCGGAAGAGCCTTTGTATTTTTTTTCATTCCGCATCAAGCAGTCTCTTTGTTGTTTAGATCCTTATTCATAAAAGAAATAATGAATGTATGAGTATTAATTAGCTGAAATTTATAGAGGATATTTTCCATAGCAGAGACTATAGAATAAAGATCTGCATTATTTCATAAGTAAGCAGCAGGCGATGATCAAATGTCTCCTATAGGAGCCGTCTGATCTGGGTCTACTCTATTTGCAAAGGCATTAAAAGGCGTCTGTATGAGGGAAAGTGTTAATTGTTACAATGCGAGAAATGAGTCATTCATGTCCTTTGCAAACAGTGTAGATCCTAGAGGAGCCCTCTCATCAGGGTCTGTACTGTTTGTTATGTTACACTTTTCTTTTGAAAAATCCCTAAATATTCACCGTAAGCTTGACCTGTTTGAAATTTGGAATAGTCCATTTGAAAATTCATCATTGCAAGGGTTAAAGAAGTTTGACTGTTTATAACAGTACATGTATTTGTTATGGCTCTATTTGCAGTTTCACAAGGACTGTATAGACAACTGGTTACTGCACTCTCAGCCAACCTGCCCCATTGATGGCCAGAGTGTCTGGGATCGAGTGTCCGCTCAGATGGAAGAGGAAGACCCTTCCAATAGGAACAGGTGAAGACAATTAATTTGTAAAGCTCATAGCAAACAGAGAATAAATAGGAGAAATAATTTCCCAAAAAGTTTGTCTGCAAGTTTTGTCTGAATGATAACATCTCAACCACTTGGGTTACATACTACTTTGGTGTCTCGGTGACCGTGACTTCGACTGTGACCTCAGTTTTAGTAAAAATAATTAGGGCCAATCACCTTGGTGTAGGTGCCCTATAGTAATCGCCTTGTTTGTCTGTCCAAATGTCCATCAGTCTGTCATGCTTTTATTGTCCTCTCTCTAACTCAGATAGTTTTCATTTGATCTTCACCAAACTTTCATAGAATGTTTATAGGTGTACAATCTTGACAAAGTTTGATTACCACCTAAATCACAATAGAAACCTCTGAGTTATGGCCCTTGATTCAGTCAAAATGGACCGTTTTAACCTTGTCTGCTCTCTAACTCAAATAGTTTTCATCTGATCTTCACCAAACTTTCAGAGAATGTTAAACTTTATAGGTACAAAATCTTGACCAGTTTTGATTACCACCTAAATCGCATGAGACACCTTTGAGTTATGGCCCTTGATTCAGTCAAAATTGGCCGTTTTAGCCTTGTCCGCTCTCTTACTCAAATAGTTTACATCTGATCTTCACCACACTTACAGAGATGACCAAGTTTGATTACCAGTCAAATCACATTAAACACCTCTGAGTTATGGCCCTTGATTCAGTCAAAATTGTCTGTTTTTGCAATGTCCGCTGAATTAGTTTTCATTTTATTTTCACCAACCTTGCAGAGGATGTTTATAGTTGCAAATTGTTCATAGCTATAACATCTCTGCCAAGTTTGATTACCAGCTAAATTGCATGTGACACCTGAGTTATGGCCCTTGAATTAGTCAAAATTTGCCATTAAAGCCTTGTCTGCTCTTTAACTCAACCATTTCTTATCTGCAATACACAATACTTGCTGAGAATGTTTATAGGTGAACAGTATTGGCCAAGTTCGATCATCATGTGGGGCCCTTTCTGACTTGGTCAGTGTTCTAGTTATGAAATTGGTCTGGATGATATATCCTCAAACCCCTCGGTTTGGATTTCCAAATTTTATACTGTGGGTGCATCTTGGGAAGGGGAAGTAGTGTCACATACTGCTTTTGTGTCTCTGTGACTTTGACCCTGACATGACCTCAGTTTTAGTAAAAAATTGTCTGAAATTGTCTGGCTGATATATGCTCTAGTCCTTGGGTTAGGATTTCGAAATTTCTTTGCGGATGCGTTTTGGGAAGCTAGAATGTTACATACACGTACTTCTTTGTTTTCTCTATGACCTTGACCCTGACCTCAATTTGAGTAAAAGATTGTCTGCAAGTTTTGTCTAGATGATAACATCTCAACCACTTGGGTTACGGTTTCCGAATTTCTTGTGTGGATGCATCTTTGGAAGGTAGAGTGTTTAACACTGCTTTGATGTCTCTGTTACCTTGACTTACCCACCCACCAGGGAAGTACAGTGTCGAAACATGTGTCAGTTCACATCAGCAGCCACCTTGAAAATGAATAAACTGATCTGACTACTATAAGGACCATTAATAAAAAGTTACACAACATGACTCATATATACATGTATTTGTGATATCAGTAAATATTCCATATAAGTCTACATCCAGCTCCAAGTGATGACTGTAGACTGGTGGGGGACGATGGATTACTTGACAATCCTTGCTTGTTGGTCATGTTTTCAACAGGTGATACATGTGTTCTTTCGAATAATCTTGTTTGATCAACAGGGTGGATATTGACTGAAGGATTTTGGGCTGTATAACCCTTCTCCTCATATAAATGTATTTTGAGGCATCTGCAAACAGAGTAGATACAGATCAGACGGCTCCGATAGGAGCCATCTGGTCAGGGTCTGCTCTGTTTGCTAATAGAGTTTGATAGATCTATTTCTTTACTTTCTAAAATGGCTACAATGTTCCACCTTTATTTCTCCACCAAACCCTATACTGTGTCCACTCGAAGAGATGATTCTAAAGAGTGGTCACAGTATAGGGTTTGGTGGAGAAATGACTATTTTAGTGTGTGGGTAGGCATCTTTATCTGTAGCTCTGATATAACGTTTTAAAAAGAAGCAGGACCAATGCTTTAGCAGGGTGACACATATTAATCCCTTCTTCATTGTCTATTCATCTGTCTGTCCATCTATCTGTTGCACTGTTTTCATCACATTTCTGTGGACAGGTGACAAATGTGTTCCTTCAAACTCTCATGTTATAAGTTATAAATGGTCTATTGTCAACTGAATCTTTAGTTGGGACCTCCATTTTCTATTGACTTTATCTAGTTTATTATTCATGCATTCATTCATGTCCAGGGCCTCCGCTGGCGGTCGCCAAAATCGCCAATGGCGAAAATATTCATAATCTGGCGATAAAAAATTAAATCTGGCGAATGTAGTGGCGAAAGACAATTTTGCAAATTATACCGAGAAATACAGGCCCAATTTAGCTCTCTCAGTCAATTATCACAGCTTCTTCTGTTTATGTGCAAAGCGTGTCGGTTGTTTACACAAGAATTTTACCTGGGGATTTCCCATGCAGACACCGGATATCATGCGTGAAAGATGTGATTCTAGCTGGTTCCCAATTTGTGTCCTACTATTTTGTTACATGTAAGCAAACAGATTATGCGGGAAACCAGTCATGTCAAAGATGGCGACGTTGTTTGCAAGTTCAGCCGTGGGCAATTTGATTTCTTCTTGTGGCACGTTTATTACTCAAACGAGCGGACTGACACCTAAGGATTTGCATCAAAGGGATTAAAGAACGACAAACAAGACAATTAAGTGGATTTGGCTTGCGATTATCTCGGGCAATTTGGTCCGATCGGACTTTGTAGATCCACGGTAAGAAACAATTACACCACTAAAAGGCACTATTCAGGCTACTGTGTTAGTTCTCAGTTTGATAATTGGGAATAAATACTTTGGATGTGTATCGTGTGTCCTATTATTAAAGATATATATTTTATGCTTTCAGTCTGTTAAAAAACAGAGTTTAAACAATTCACATTACAAATTGCCTACTCTAGTGCACTCGCAGTGTTCTGAAACTACTAAAGGAAATGCATATAACAGAAACATTCCATATTTCTTTGCATAACTTTAACTGTAGAGAAAATGAATTGACCATTTTTTTTATCCTTATTGTTTGTGTTTAAAACTTTTTTAATTCAAAATATACTTGTTCTGAAATTATTTATTTGCATTGAAAGTTAAAGCAGTTTTGAAATCTAATGTTATTTATCTTGTTAAGCAACATAATCTGAAACGGAGACATACACATACATGTTCAATACAAAACTGAATGGAAATTAGGGAAAATTCCAATACTTAAATGTACACATCATTTTTTCTGTGGCTTATCGTAAGTTTTTAATAGTACCAAGAGAAGATTTAATATTGTTTACAGATAAAAGTCGACTATTGCTTTATTTGTTTGTTTTATTTCAGATCTTCAAGTGGGGAGGAGAATCCCAGGCTTTAGATACTACTCCATCATCATAAGGAAGTGACCCTAAAATGATCATCCACGGGGAAAACATAAAATGTAATGCAGAGCGCCAGCAAAGCAGACCATATGGCTACATGTTGAAGTTGATCCAAGACTGCCACCAGCATGATCAGACCCATATGGATCAACATAGTCTTTATGTTGACATAAATTGTTACTATTATCAAAATAATAAAGGAAATGTAAACATACACAAGTTGGTTCTTCTGTGTTTAAAGTGTTACACATTTCATGACGTAGAATCTGAGGGAAAACTTTGGCTCTAACTTTGGCTCCAACAGATCCAAATTGGCGAAACAAAATTCTTATTTGGCACAAGTTTTTCTAATTTGGCGAAAGTGATGGCGCAAAGAAAAAAAAAGCCAGGGGAGGCCCTGATGTCCTAGCTACTACTTACATATGAATTTTTCTAATACATTTCTAAATTTAACCCTTTTCTCCTTAAATACGCCTTTGCAAACAGTGTAGATCCAGATCAGACGACTCCTGTAGGATCTGTTTGGTCAGGGTCTGCTCTGCTTGCTTATTATATAATACAAATACTATTCTACAGTTTCTACTATGGACTGTGTCTATATGTCAATGTAAAACATGATCTAATTAACGTTCATTATGTCATTATTTTATATCATGAATATTTAACCCATTACTTCATAGGCTATTTTTGGATACAGCCTCTTTGAATAAATCTACCGAAAAGGAGCATTAACTAGAGAAAAGGAAACTTTTAAAAATTTGTAGTTTGAGACCATTGTGATAAATAGAGCATTTGCTCCTATAGGAGCAAATGCTCTATTTATCACAATGGTTTCACAAAGTTGTCAATATGAGGGAATGGGAGAATGGAGTAAAGGGTTAAGAATTTATGCATTACATGTTTTACTTGCATTCTTTTAATTACATGTACAAATACACAATTTTGCATTCAGGAACAAGAGCCGAAAACCTGATAACCAGTCTGTTCAGCAGTCGAGCACAGTTTCTTTAGAAATTCCCGGTGTTGGACTTTCTATCAGAACCCAAGAGCCACCAGAGCATAGTCAAAATCACCGTGGGCAAGTCCGAGGGCGTCCTCCTATCCGAAGACAAGACAGGGAGGAAAGAGAAGCACAAAGAATTATGGGATCACTTCGAAATAACTTTGCTTTGAGTGGAACATCTATGGCAGGAGCTAGGTAATATACAGTGATGTATTCATAAATGTATTCATAAATTGACCTCCAACTATATAGAAACCACATTTACAGTTAAACTTCCATATCTCAAACTCGGATAACTCGAAAATCGAGATAACTCGAACTAAAAGTTCTGTCCTTCCAAATTTTACAATACAGAATTGTTCTAAAATGTATCACTACACATATCTAGAAACACATGTGACAGCTTAATGCAGGTCAAAAGTAATACTGAAAGCTCCTATAGCATTACTTTAGAGCTTTAAGCTGTGAACTTAAGAATTTGTCCAGATCGGAAATTGTATAACTCGAACTTCTGTTATATTTTGTATGGACCCTTGAAGTTCTAGAAATCGAAGTTCAACTGTACTTGTAATGATTGTATGTAGACAGGTTCTTCCCCTTCTCAAGTATGATCTGGAGTGGTAACCGTTTACCTGATGAATATTCATATGTAAATTATTTACTGAATATTTATAATGGCATAATTATGAACAAGGAAAGATTTGGCCATGACAGAAGGTAGAATCATATCTATAATAGTTTGTAAGCAAACAGAGGATTTTAAATGACAAATAGTGTAGACCCTGATCAGACATCTACTGCAGGCCCCTTCTGATCTGCATCTACTCTATTTGCAAAGGCATCTATACCAAGCATAGGGTTCAAAAGCTTGTATCTCATGGGATGCTGAAGAATCAAAACTTACCAGGAATTAATCCGGAGTTCGAAATATTTTTAACCCAGAGCAACAGATAAAGGTGCATACTCAAATACTAAAATCATTTCTCCGCCAAACCCTATATTGTGACCACTCTTTAGAATTGTCTTTTCGACACAAATCTAAAGAGTGGTCACAACATAGGGTTCGGTGGAGAAATAAAGATCTTATTATTGAAAATGTTTTTATTTACGCATCTTATCTGGACCTCTGTTAACCCTTTGAATGCAGGAAATGAGTGTACTAGAATTTGCAAACAATGTAGATCTAGATCAGAGGGCCTTCACTGTTTGTCTCTCAAAATCCTCTGGCAACTTTAAGCCTTTCATTCTGAATGGATTCCATAATTAGATACTGATGGGTCATTCAGCATTGATTGGGTTAACTCTTTACACAACTGGAGATTAATTAGCAAGTAAGAAATTCAAGTGCCACTATTTGGTCTCCATATTTTAACAGTAGGAATATGGAATCAGTCAAAAATTGTAATGTTTTTCTGCTTCTTCCAATAAAACTAATAAGTATGATTCCCTCTTTTCATGTTGCAGTGACATGGATGGAGGACAAGGTGATAACCACGTCTCTGTGCCTGGTGGTCGACTGTTGAACAGAGCTAACAACCGGCGAGTCACGCTGAACGAAAGACTGAACAATCATGATACAGGAATAGAATATCAGCCAGAAAATGAAGTCCATGGACAAAGGCTCACACAAATAGGTAATGTCTAAATTACTGTGCTAACAGAAATCGTATGTGCACAGGTAGTTGAGTTAACCTTTTCCCTCATATAAATGCATGTTTATGCATTTGTAAACAGAGTAGACCCAGATCAGACAGCTCCTATAGGAGCCATCTGACCAGGGTCTGCTCTGTTTGTGTTTGACATGATATAAAATTATGTAGATCTGATTCTGCAGTTTGTGTCAAAGCTAAAAAAATTCTTCAAAAGTTCACATTATAAAAACTCAGCTAATAAATATTCATGATGTCATTTTTTTCTTATATGAATATTGATCAGGTAAAGGTTTAAGCTCAGGCCAATAAAATGGTTTGATCAGAACCATACACAAGATGCATATATTGAAAAACATTCAAGAATTTTTCTAAAGAATAGCCACAACATAGGAAATTGTGGTGAAATTCTGATTCTAGCATCAGAAATACACCTTTATCTTTAAGGTCTGCTTGATGCAGCTCAGTTGTTATTTTAGGCTTTGAATATCAAGGGATAAACAATTAAAAGGGTCTAAAAATTGTCTCAAAAGGCTGTTTGATCAGTGTCTGCTTTGTTTACTTATGGAATAATTTAGATCTGATACTATGGTCTCTGTCTTGGCAAAACATTCCCTTGTTCATGTTCTATTATAAAAATTCAGCAAAGCAATATTCATAAAGTCATTTTTGGTTTCGCCCTGTCTGTCAGTTGATTGTTTTGGCCCCAACTTTAATGTTGGCGATAATTTTGTATACATTGCACATACATACTTCAAACTTGGCATGCATGTGCAACTGATGGAGGCAAACATTTTTAGGGGTGACTTATTAAGGTCAAGGTCATATATCAAGCACAAAGGTCAAATTACGGGTCAAATTTATATTGGCGTTAATTGGGGCATCGTGTTTCACAAACATCTTGTTTTTACATGAATATTCATTAACCCTTTCCCTCATATAAAATGCTTTTAAATACCTTTGCAAACAGAGTAGACCCAGATCAGATGGCTCCTATATGAGCTGTCTGATCAGGGTCTGCTCTGTTTGCTTATGGAATAATAAAGATCTAATTCTACTACAGTTCAGCCACAGTAAACATTACCTTGTTAATAATGCTGTTAACCCTTCTCTTGCTGAATTTTAAAATACATTTCTCCTTCTTTACCCACACCTTGTTGTATAATTACATATATCTTCACTGTGTACAAGTATTTCGCTATGCAATCACTGCTGTGGAGTGCACTGGTTGCACAATCAACTTGTAAATAGTGCAGATCCTGATGAGACAGCTCCTGCAGGAGCTGTCTCATCTGGGTCTTCACTATTTACAGTTAGATATATTGATGTGAATAGCAAGCGAAGGGTTAATAAATGTGGCTTATTAACCCTTTACTCCATAGATACACCTGTTACGCCCTTACAAACAGAGTTGGCCAAGATCAGATGGCTCCTCAAGGAGCCATTTGATCAGAGTCTGCTCTGTTTGCTTATGATATAATATTAATAAGATTCTACAGTTTGTGTCATGCCAAACATTTTTTTGCTCATAGTGCCATAATAAAAATTCAGTTAATCAATATTCATGATTTCATTAAAGGTTTAATATTCATATAGTCATTATTTCTTACATGAATATTGAACATGTAAAGGATTACCCCTTTCCCTCATTTAACCCTTTCCTCCATAAATACGCCTTTCTACGCCTCTGTAAAAATCACCAATTGAAACCATTGTGATAAATAGAGCAATTGCTCCTATAGGAGCAAATGCTCTGTTTATCACAATGGTTTCAAACTACAAAATTCTAAAATTTTCCTTTTCTCTAGTTAATGCTCCTTTTCGGTAGATTTATTCACAGTTGTTGGATCTAAAAATAGCATATGGAGGAAAGGGTTAAACTCATATTATTTATAACCTGAATATTGATTATTCATGGAGTAAAGGGTTAATATTCATATGGTCATTATTTCTTACATAAATATTGAACATTTAAAGGGTTACCCCTTTCCCTCATATAAACGCCTTTTCACACATTTGCAAACAGAGTAGACCCATATCAGATGACTCCTATAGGAGCTGTCTGATCAGGGTCTGCTCTGTTTTCTATGGAAATTTACAGGTCTAATTATGCAGTTTCCACAACAGTGAAAAAAAACTTTTCTGAGTTCCATTTTATTGATTCTGTGTATGAATATTGATGAGGTAAAGACATTTTGAATAAAAATGAAACAGGGAAAGGGTTAATTAATGGGTTAACCCTTCGCTTGCTGAATTCTAAAATACATTTCTCCTTCTTTACCCATGCCTTGTTGTATAATTACATATATCTTCACTGTGTACAATTATTTCGCTTTGAAATCACTGCTGTGGAGTGCACTGGTTGCACAATCAACTTGTAAATAGTGCAGACCCAGATGAGACAGCTCCTGCAGGAGCTGTCTCATCCGGGTCTTCACTATTTACAGGTAGGTATATTGACGTGAATAGCAAGCGAAGGATTAATGCTGTGGATAAATTCTAGTGTTACATTGTATTGCAACACATTTTTATTTCAGAACAAGAAAATATTGACCCATTGGAACAAGTCGCTGCTGCTAATGTAGGAAACACAGATTATAACCATGAACAAGATTACAGCCATGAGAATGGATCTCCTCAGCATGACCATCAACAAAACCATTCTGCTGTATTTGGTCAAATGGGGCCAGAGCGTCCAGATATAACAAATGCACTCTTATCCAATGCTAATCGTCTTGCACTCTATCAGGATATGCCAAACATTTTCACTGAATCTACAAATAATGTCCCTAGTCAGCAGAACCCTCAGTCTTTGACTCTGGAATCAGCAAGAACTGATCAGACTCAGGGGACTAGTGATAGCAGAGCTGTTCAGTCAAATCCGTCTCTACAGGCACGGCCCAGCAATGAAGATTTTCACATGAGAATTTTTTCGGATGTTGCACCAGATCAGCGGTTGTTTGCTGCTAACGGAACCAGTCAGGCAGGAGCTTCTAATTCCCATCTGATGTTCAATGTGACAAATCCAGCGACAGGTATGAGGGGACATACCTTTCATTCTACTGCCAAACAAGGCAGAAATCCCAAACCAGCCAATAGTGCTCCTTCATCTCTAAATGGAGGTAAGGCCCTTTTTCTGAAATTTTGGAAGATATATCTGTCCCGTAAAACTTTATTTCCAAATTTGTAAAATTGCAATAGATCATTTAATTAAAGTACTTTGTTAGCTTGTCTGCTTTTTGTAGAAAAAAAGTTCTGGCATTGCCATAGCTTACTGTCATCATCTTTATTGTTAGGGGCATTAAAAAACGTTGACATTTTTTATCATGTTGTCATTGTTTTAACATATGTATAGCTATCACTTTCAAACTACACACAGTTGTTCATTACCACAAGAGCAACAATCCTGTAAAGGGTCATTATCCTTACATGCATATTTTAAAGAGTTATTGCCCTTCAAAATATTCATTTTCACAGACAGACAAGCAGTGACACCTGCTTGCGTTGCTCTGTTATATTCTGACATTGTATGGATCAGATATTGATTAGATGAATGTATACTAAGTGCAGATATTTGAAACTTAATTTTGTGTGCAGTTGTTAATATGTCTAAGATTAGGCAAAATGTTGTTGAAAGAAAATAATTTCTTGAAGCAGACTAAACTTCTTCTACTTCTTTTCTAATATATATAATCAAATTTACTCTACACCTGGGTCCATGCTTATAAAGGTTTTTAGTTGAGTCTGAGTTTGTTTTCAAGCTTTTGATTGGTCAGATTTGAGCCAAAGGCTCAAATCTGACCAATCAAAAACTTGAGAATGGATACTGAGCTGGATTCAAATTGTTTGCAAATGTTATCCTAGATTTGACCACAGCTAATATTACAATTTATGATACCGGTAACTTAATTCTTTACTCCATATATACGCCTTTCTTCACCTTGGCAAACAGAGTAGACCCAGATCAGATGGCTCCTATAGGAGCCTTCTGATCAGGGTCTGCTCTGTTTGCTTATGAAATAATAATAAAGATATAATTACAGTAGAATCCCTCTAATGCGACCACGTAATTAATAAACATGGGTGTCTTCATAAGCAGGTGGTTGCTTAATGCAGGACAAAAGTAATGCAGAAAGCTCCTAGGAGCTTTCTGCATTACTTTTGTCCTGCATTAAGCTACCACCTGCATCTAGCATCCAGAATTATACCTCTTTTAGGTGGTCGCATTAGCGGGGTTTTACTGTATACAGTTTCTGGCATAGCCTGGAAAACGTCATACGTCCGTGTGCAATTTTAAAAATAATCTAATCCATACATATATTCATGATGTAATTATTTCTTACATGAATATTCATGGAGTACAGGGTTAACTCTTTACTTCAGGAATAGTTGTGGCAGATTCTTCCCATTATGAACAGTTTTAAAGTGCTATATTAAAAAAAGTGAATACATAGCTATGCCAAATTGTATAGAATCAGATATTGTATAACCCTTTCCTCCATAGGCTATTTTTAGACCCAACCTCTTTGAATGAATCTACCCAAAAGGAGCATTTACTTGAGAAAAGTAAAATTTTAGAATTTTGTAGTTTGAAACCATTGTGATAAATAGAGCATTTTATGGAGTAAATGTTCTATTTATCACAATGGTTTCAAGAAGTGGTTATTACAGAGGCCTATAAAGGCGTATTTATGGAGGAAAGGGTTAAGCAAACAGAGAAGAACTTGAGCAGGCAGCTCCTATAGGTCATCTGGATCTACAATGTTTGTTAAGGTTTTAGAAGGCATCTCTAATTCTCTATGGAGTACAGAGTTTATGTCTAGTTATATTTTAAAAAATTATATTTGTGTTTGCAAATATTTTTAATGCTGTCAAGATTTCAGTCTAGTTATAATCGTTGCTGTTTACTTGCTGTTTACATTTACATTTTGTTTTCTTCCCTAATTACCTTCCTTTCACACTTCTCCTAATCATGTTTTTAACCTTTATCAATATCTATATATTCACTGTATATCTCCTTCTAATGTATCTACATGTATGTATATTTGTTGTATATCTACCTATCAGGTATGTTTGTATATATTCTCTGTATGTCTCCTTCTGGTGTATCTCAATATGTTCCCAGTACGTCTCCTTCTCATGTATCTCTGTATATTTCTTGTTTGTCTTTCTCATGTCTCTTTGTGTGTTTTCTGTGTATCACCCTACATGTATATCAGATAGTATCCCCTTGTATTCACTATGCAAGTTTGAATATATTTATGATTTTCATAGTTTAGCCTTTAATTCTTTCAAAACTTGTTTTCCATTAAATGTAGTACAGTAAAACCTCTCTATAATGACCGCTAAATTACATCAATTATTTGGTGTAAAAGGCAGGTGGCTGCTTAAAGCAAGGTGAAAGTAAAACAGAACGCTCCTATAGGAGCGTTCTGTTTTACTTTCACCTTGCTTTAAGCATCCACCTGCCCTAAATACCAACTAATTAACACAATTTAGTGTTTGTTATAGAGAGGTTTTACTGCAGTATGTTTGTAGCTCCTATTTTCAAAACCTTTTGATTGACATATTTCCTAATCAATACTTAAACTTGAATTAGAAAAGAACCATTAATTCATGTTTGAAAATCTACATAAACTACATAACTTTCACTGCAGTACATGTATTATAGTCAATGACATTCATTATTGCCAGTACTCAGTGCTTTGCAGTATCACTGACATAGTAGCAAATAGTGTAGCCCCTGATCAATTGACTCCTTCTTGAGTAATTTGATTGGTTTGCTCTATTTGCCTAAATTTGTCTGTCTGAATACTTAGGGTAATTAACCTTTTACACCATAAATACGCCTATCTATGCTTTTGCAAACAAACTAAACCCAGATCAGACAGCTCCTGCAGGAACCGTCTGATCAGAGTCTGCTCTGTTTGCATGTGATATAATATATAATATGGTTTAATAGTTTCTAACATCGCCAAAAATTCCCTTGTCGATGTGCTATTATAGCAATTAATGATTTACTATTAATCTGATTAACCCTTTCCCTGTTCTATGTTCAACACCTACTGAATATTCATGGACAAAATAGTTTATAAAGAAATATGGAAGGTGGAACATTGTAGTCATTTTAGAAAGCAAAGAAACAGATTTATCAAATTCTATTAGCAAACAGAGCAGACCCTCTGGGTCTACTCTGTTTGCAAATGGGTGAAAACACATTTATATGAGGGAAAGGATTAATATTCATGATGTCATTATTTCTTACGTTAATATTCATGGAGTAAAGGGTTAAGGCTGATGATAAATATAAAGTCAAATTAGTCTTGGCAACCAAGTTAATCATGGTTTTAATTCTAGGTATCTTCACAAACAGTGTAGGCTGAGAAAAGACAGAATATTGTAATATTTCCTTCTGTAAATACTATGATAGTTTTCAAGAAATAAAGAAGATTGTATTTTTTTCTTGCTGTCTACTTTTACTATATCATTGTAGCTGTACTGTTATCATTCTATATCCCTTTCTCTCTTCATATGTGTGCAGTGTTTCAGTTTTGTGTTAAGTCTGACAGTAATGCCATATTGAGGGTCGAGTACAAGACCATAGTACATAATTATGTAATTACATACATTATTTAACCTTTATAAGTATTTGAAATAATTGTTTGTCTAAGTCGATTATTCTTACATTTCTATTAATCCTTTCCTCCATAAATATGCCTTTCTACACCTTTGCAAGCAGAGTAGACCCAGATCAGATGGCTCCTATAGTAGCCATCTGACCAGGGTCTGCCTTGTTTGCTTATGGAATAATATTGATCTGATTCTATAGTTTCTACTTTGGAAAACATTTCATGTGTTAATATGCCATTTTAAAAATAAATCTAATTAATATTCATGATGTCATAATTTCTTACATGAATATTCATGGAGTAAAGGGTTAAAAATGCTATCAGAGTGTAAAACTAGTTTGGATCCTGATGAGATGCTGAGTTACTGTAACTTTCATCTGGGTCCAAACTGTTTGCAAAGATCATCCTGAGTTCCCTCCATAGATTGTAGTTATGAGTTATGACAGTGTTGTGCTCAATCCTCGATATAATATAGATTGCATGCTTTGCAGAATAGCAACTTAGACGCTGCAGAAACCATTTGAAAACTAACCAGTAACCTTTTTGATCCTTGCTGCCTGTGACTTAATAAACAGTGTACACCCAAACCAGTTGTTGCACTTTGACTCAAGTCTACACATTAAGGGTTGACACTGATTTTAAAATTCAGCATTTGCTGATCAGTTTCAAACCATGTAGATGAGAGCATAACTGGTCTGGGTCTACACTGATTGCAGAGCCCTGAAGGTGTGTTTCCATGACATATCCTAATTACCTCAAGTATTTGGACAGAAAAACTTGGGCATATAATGCGGACCTAGGTAAAATGGCTCCTTGAAGGAGCCAGAGCTGTTTGATTTGGGTCTACACTGTTTGCTGCCAAACTGAAATATTTATCTTCACAAACCAGTGGAGAGATGAGACTAGATGTCTGGATATTTAGGGTAATGTGCATGTATTTCAGGCATTAGATGGTTAATCCTTTACTCCATGAATATTTATGTAGGAAATAATGATATCATGAATATTAATTAGATGCACTTTTAAAATATCATGTTTAACCAGGAATTTTTTGTTCCGGCAGAAACTGTAGAATATTTCTGTATTATTTTCCTTCTTAAGCAAACAGAGCAGACCATGATCAGATGGCTCCTACAGGAGTTGTCTGATATTTGTCTAGTCTGTTTGTTTGCAAAGGTGTAAAAAAGCATATTTATGGAGTAAAAGGTTAATGGCTTTTTTCTATTCACATTGTACAGTGAACTCTTATCATTATATCATAGTGTTCCACGCAGGCAATTCCAGACTTCAAGGAATAATTGGGTATTATGAATTGCAAAAGAAAAAACATTTCTAAGGGGATTTGGTTTATTATAAAAGATATAAACACAGTCTATACAAACACAATCATTATGTCCTTATGATACTGGTAAGAGTTCACTGTTTACCTTTCTCCAGAGCAACAGATAAATGTGCGTACTCAGAAACTAAATTTCTCCACCAAACCCTATGTTGTGACCACTCTTTAGAATCGTCTCAAAGAGACAATTCTAAATAGTGGTCACAACATAGAGTTTGTTGGAGAAATAAAAAAGTTATTCTTGAAAATGTTTTTTATTTACACATCTTATCTGGAGCTTTGTTTCCCTGTAGCATGCTTTCCTAACCCCTCACTAACCTCCTTGGTTTTCCCTCCTCTCACATCTAGTCCTCGGACACTCATACAATTTTGCCTTCCCCCTGCCAGAGAGAGGGCGCTCCAATCAGAGGGGCTGGTCGCCAGGAAACACAACGGCACATAACCGTAGTAACAGCAAAGACAGAGGTCACAGAGACCCAAGTGCGGAGAGGTACATGGGACAAATACCTAAAGAAGGGGAACACCTACTGAATAGGCTCCAGGTGAGATTAGCTAGACTGTCACAGTTGTCCTAAATATTGGAACAAACAAACGTTACCCTTTACTCCATTAATATTCATGTAAAAAATAATGAAATCATGAGTTTTTAATTAGGTTAATTGTTATGAAAGCACATGGACACAGGAAATTCCAGCCCTGTCAGTAACTGTAGTATCATTCCTATGTAATATGTCATAAGCAAACAGAGCAGACCATGATCAGACGGCTCCTAAATATAGATATGATTCTACAGTATCAGTCATGACCAAACATTTATGTGTCCATGTCCTATTATAACAATTAATCCAAGTAATATCCATGTTGTCTTTATTTCTTACATGAATATTCATGGAGTAAAGGGTTAACCCATTCCCTTATATTGATGACTGTAAAACCATTGTGATAAATAGAGCATTTGCTCCTATAGGAGCAAATGCTCTATTTATCACAATGGTTTTAAACTACAAATTTTCCTTTTCTCTAGTTAATGCTCCTTTTTGGTATATTTATTCAAAGAGGTAGGATCTAAATATAGCCTATGAGGTAATGGGTTAAGCATATAAAGCAGACCTTGATCACATGACTCCTACAGGAGCTGTCTGACCTGGGTCTACTACTGTGTTTGCAAAGGAGTCAAAATATGCCTGTATTAGGTAGGGGTATATGACATTTTTTGCACAGATAACTGTTTTGGCTTATGGTAATTCATTTAAAAACATTTATATGTATCATGTCTTCAGAAGAAGTTCAGAAAAAATTGGAACATTTGAATATTTTTTACCACTTTAATAACCCATTCCCTCCTAGACCATTTTTAGACCGAGCCTCTTTGAATAAAACTACTGAAAAGGAGCATTTACTAGAGAAAAGGAAAATTTTAGAATTGTGTAGTTTTGAAACCACTGTGATAAATAAAGCATTTGCAAATGCTCTATTTATAACAATGGTTTCAAAAATGACTTCAACAGAGACATCATTATGAGGGAATGGGTTAATGCCTCTAAACCCTTTATTTAATGGTCCCACTTTTTTTACTCCTTTGCAAACAGAGTAGACCAAGGTCAGACAACTTCTGTAGGAGTTGTCGTAACAGGATCTGCTGTGATTGCTTATGCCTTATAGATAGAATTCTTTATTTTATCTTTTAATTAATAGAAAAGTTCACAGCTTAATGTAGGTCTAAAGTAATCCTGAAAGCTCCTTTAGGAGCGTTAAGTATTACTTTAGATCTGCATTAAGCTGTAACATGTGTTTCTAAATAGGTGTAGTAATACATTTTAGAGTAATTCTGTATTGTTAAATTTGGAAGGACCGAGCTTTTAGTTCAAGTTATGCTGAAGTTTGAGTTATCAGAGTTCAGGATATCAAGGTTCCACTTTTGCTATATGCATGATAGCCAGAGTCTTGCATTAGTGTTCATCAAGAACAAGGATTCTAATGTATTTTGAGACTTATGTTCTGATTAACGTTCTAAACTTGTTTATTTTTGTTTTTCCTTCGACAGATGTTTTCAGAGTTGTACCTAGGGAACAGTCCAAGGTCCCATCCTGCAATGACAGGGATTACAGCCACAGGTTTGCCCCCAAGACCTCAGCGCCGGCCGTTAAATAACCAAGCGGCAGCAAGACAGAGACGATTTGAGAATCAAAGGAGAAAGACAAACTTTACATTGGAAGGCAATGCATGTTCAGACTTTACACTGCGAGATTTGCTAAATAACTCTTAGTAGACTGGGATTATAATGTATCATTATTCTCTTTCTTGAGTCCAGATTGAAAGGATTATTGATAATGATGGTACTTTGTGAATACATCACTTTATAGGCTGTATTAAACCTTTCCCTGTTACGAAATAATGACATCATGAATATTTATTTCCTGAATTTTATAATGGCTTATGTACAAAGGATGTTTTGGTTTTGATAGAAACTGTAGAGTCAAATCTGTGAAAACTCATTTAAGTAAACAGAGCAGACCCTGATCAGACAGCTCCTACAGGAGCCATCTGATCTACTCTATTTGCAAAATCTATAAAAAGCATTTATAAGAGGGAAAGTGCTAAATGTTTTGAATGCTGAATTTTCAAAGTGGAATGGCTCATTAGCGTTTAACCCATTCCCTCATAGGCCATTTTTAGACCCAACCTCTTTGATTAAATCTACCGAAAAGGAGCATTTTCTAGAGAAAAGGAAATTTTCAGAATTGTGTTGTTTTGAAACCATTGTGATAAATTATCACAATGGTTTCAAGAACTGACTTTTACAGAGGCGTAGAATGGCGTATTTATGGAGGAAAGGGTTAACCCTTTCCTTCATATAAACGCCCTTTCAAGCATTTGCAAACTCCATAAATATGCCCTTCTATGCCTTTTCAAACAGAGTAGACCCTGATCAAATGGCTCCTACAGGAGCCGTCAGATCAGGGCCTGCTCTGTTTGCTTAACCCTTTCCCTCATATAAACGTGTTTTCACCCATCTGCAAACAGAGTAGACCCAGATCAGATGGCTCCTAGAGAGCCGTCTGATCAGGGTCTGCTCTGTTTGCTAATGGAATTTGATAAATCTGGTTTTTATTTTCTAAAATGGCTACAATGTTCCACCTTCCATATTTCATTATAGCTATTTTGTACATGTATATTCAGTAGGTGTTCAAATTTGAAATGAACATAGAACAGGGAAAGGGTTAAGGCATAATATAGTTATGATTCTACAGTTTCTGCCATGGCCAAAAATTCCAACGTCCTTGTACTATTTATAACAAATTATCTAATTAACATTCATGATGTCATTATTTCTTACATAAATATTCATAGAGTAAAGGGTAAGCTATAACAAGATGTAGCAAGTGATATTTAGTAACTCTTTTGGTCTACAAGTTTTACAAATCCATAAGGAGCCTATCCTTATCCAGCAGCCCAAATGCAGTTGATCTGTCAAAATTATTTCCATATTGGTATGTTTGATAAAACACAAATTGATGCTTTAACCCATTCCCTCATGTTGACGCCTTTTGACGCCTCTGCAAAAGTCATGTGTTGAAACCATTGTGATAAATAGAGCATTTGCTCCTTTAGGAGCAAATCAAATTACAAAATTCTAAAAAATTTCCTTTCTCTAGTTAATGCTCCTTTTCGGTAGATTTATTCAAAGACGTTGGATCAAAAAATAGCCTATGAGGGTTAACATTTATTCTGCCTGGTGGGACCTAACCTTCATTTACAAACAGCTTGGATCAAGATGAGATACCAAGTAACTTGGCGTCTCATCAGGATCCAAGCTGTTTGACACATGGTCAGAAGTTTCTTAACCCTTTCCTCCATGAATATTCATGTAAGAAATAATGATGTCATGAATATTAATTAGAGTAATTGTTATAATAGCACATGGACATAGGATATTTTAGCCGTGACAGAAACTGTAGAATCATATTCTATATTATATCATTAGCAAACAGAGCAGACCCTGATCAGACGGCTCCTATAGGAGCCGTCTGATCTGGGTCTACTCTGTTTGCAAAGGCATAGAAAGGCGTATTTATGGAGGAAAAGGTTAAAAGTTCGAATGAATCGCAAATAAGTTTCTTAATATCAGAGTTTGAGTATATGTTATTGTTTTTGGTAGGATAAGTGTTAATTGGTATGATATGGGTTGTTTATTAGTTAGTTGTTGGTACAGTAAAACCCCGCTAATGCGACCACCAAAAAGGAGCATAATTCTGTGTGGCAGAGGCAGGTGGTAGCTTAATGCAGGACGAAAGTTATGCAGAAAGCTCCTATAGGAGCTTTCTGCATAACTTTCGTCCTGCATTAAGCAACCACCTGCTTTAGACGACATCAGTGGCTGTTTATTAGGTGGTCGCATTAGCGGGGTTTCACTGTATATGCATTATGGTTGTATCCATGGTAACTTGTTAGACTTATCGCTGTTTTTGAAATACAATGTATTAAAGCAATAACTTGTTAATTGGTTGAAGATGTTGTACTTTTATGGTGATAGAATTGTAAACAATTGCTCACAAGTGTTCAGTATTAAATGTTTCTATCTTTGCTGTGATATCTTATGTATAAGTAGCTTAACCCTTTACTCCATGAATATTTATGAAAGAAATATACCGTAAATATTAATTAAATTATTTTTTTAAAATGGCATATTTAAACACATACAATTTTTTGCCGAAGGAGAAACTGTTGAATCAGACCTATATTATTTCATTAGCAAACAAAGCAGACCCTGATCAGACGGCTCCTATAGGAGCCATCTGATCTGGGTCTACTTTGTTTGCACAGGCATAGAAAGGCATATTTATGGAGTAAAGAGTTAATTAGTAAGGGTTTTAAGGTGCATAAAAATGGTTTGATGTCAAAAATGTGAATTGTGATATGTACTAGTTGTGATATGTACTGATCAAGATTTAGTGTCTATACAAAATAACTCTTTAACTAATGAATATTCATATACAATACAATGTATTGGCTGTATGAATACAAATTAGCTGACATTTTAATGATGGCATTGTGAACAAAGAAATTATTTACCATAGCAGAAGCAATAGTATCAGATCTACATTATTTCATAAGCAACCAGAGCAGCCCTTGATTGGATGGCTCCTGTAGGAGCCCTCTGATCTGGGTCTACTCTGTTTGCAAATGCGTCAAAATGCATCTCTATCAGGTAAATACATGTACTGTATTGATAATGGTGAAGATGGCATTGTAGTTTTAGCTCACATTTTTTCATTGATTACTACCTTACAATCTGCTGATTGCTGTCTATTGCTGCTACAGTATACAGTAAACCCCTCTAAACTGGATGTTCAATTTAGTATAAATATCAGCCTTGGCTACAGGTGGCAATTTAATGCAGGCTGAATGTCATGCATAAAGCCTCCTCTAGGAGCTTTATGCATGGCTTTGGCCACCTGCCTAAAAGTATCTAAATTCTTCTCTACTAGAATTCCGGTGTAGAGGGGTTCTACCACCAAAAATAAAAATGGGTCATAAAGGCAGGTGGTAGCTTGATGCTCCTACAGAGCTTTCTACATTACTTTCATTCTGCATTAAGCAACCACCTGCTTTAAAACCCGCCAATGCATAGTAAGTGGCCATTTTAGGAGAGTTTTACTGTAGTGCAAACCCTTAATCAAACTGCTCTTTCAGGAGAAATTTGATCATATTTTGTCTGTCCGAATACTTACTACTTAGTGAAGTCATGGTAATTTTTACAAGTTCATTAAGCAGCAGAAATTTAGTATAGATGCCAAAAGTTTTAGTAACTACATGTAGTCATTTCATACCAAACCCTTTTTGTACCAAGCAAAGTTTTGTCATTTCATACCAAACTACAACTGCATTTTGTACCATCACTTTTATACCATCATTCTACCATTTTTACCATAATTTCACAATGTGTGTACTATACTGTTTGTACTTCATTGGTGCTTTTTCCAACCAAGAATAATGAATCATAATTTTGATTTTACATATGATAAAAAATGCCTTAAAAGTGTCATCTGAAGTTCTGAACAATTTTCTTCTTCTGTTTCTTATTCCATGGCATTCAGGTTAACTGGTTGGCAGCTGTTGGTGAAAACCTGGCTTAACCCTTTCCTTCATATGAACACACATGCCTTTGCAAACAGAGTAGACCCAGATCAGATGGCTCCTATAGGAGCCATCTGATCAGGGTCTGCTCTGTTTGCTTATGACATGATATAGATCTAATTCTATAGTATTTGTCAAAGCTAATAATGACCTTGAAAATGTTACATCATGAACATTCAGCAAAATACTCTAACATGAACTGAACAGAGAAAGGGTTAAAGGTAATGTGCCTATAAATGCCACATTTTAAAAATCTGTGAAATGGAATAGGATTGTAGTTTGTTTAATGAAAAATAGTAGATGGGGGGGGGGGGAAATAATGATATGGGTCTAGTCTTTTTAAAATTGTGTGAAAATACGTTTATATGAAGGAAAGGGTTAACCATTTACCTGATGAATATTCATGTAAGAAATAATGACATCATGAATATTAATTAGCTGAAGTTCTATAATGGTATATAAATTCAAGATATTTTGGCCATGGCAGAAATTGTAGACTCAGATCTATATAATTCCATAAGCAAACAAAGCCCTTTTCTGGGTCTGCTTTGTTTGCAAAGATGTCAAAAGGCACCTCTGTCAGGGAAAGAGTTTTGTCCCTTTTTTTGCCAAAATCTCTTATATCCTAATAGTAAACAGTAGAGAATGCAAGCATGTAGAATCTGACCAGGCTCTGGGGTTATAAAACTTCTGAGTCTGAATTCATTGTTGAATTGTTGGGCATCTCTCTAATCAGTTGCTTGAGAATGATTTATAACCTCAATGGCAGGGTCTACACTGTTATACATTGGTCATACTGTGCATTTAGCTGATGCTATTAAAATCAAATACACATCAGGGCTCTAGAAATCCGGAAAATCGCCGGTCTGGACCGATTTTTGCATTTTGAGACCGGTTTGTATTTCAGAATCTGAAAAAAAATCGGTCCGAAAATCTTAAGCAGACAACGTTTGTAATCAAAATCATCTGCTGAAAGTAACTGTTTTCATTTGACCCCAGCATTAACGTGTCAAGAGATTAAAGGCTAGAGGCCCCGGGCAGTCAGTCCAGTTCCACTTGGTCTCTTCTCAGCTAGCCAATCAACCATGGTAGTAATATTGATAAGACATTCATCTCTTATGACAGAAATCGAAACATTACCTACCTTGTACCTGTTAACAAACACGTTACAGTCCATAGATTTAGGCTACTGTAATTATATTAGGGCTGAAAGGTCACTGAGAAATAACATCTTTGCATCGGGTAATCAGTTTTTTAAGAGCAAATACTCTCTTGATATCCATCAGCAACACAATTAACTTTGAACAATCATAACAAAAAGTCAACAGCATGTCCGCTTGTTTCAAGGTAAAGATTGACCTATTTTTGAGACTCCACATTAAAGAGCTCCTTAGGTAGATCCACAGGGATCTGAAGTTTGCCTGGCCCCCGTTTCACGAACATTCTTAAGTAATTACTTAGTATCAGGCTTAACTTATTAGAGGTATTACATTTATATTTAGAGAAGATATGTCAAATAATTTTATCTTAACAGAAACCTTAGAGATATTCTGTTATATATTTTAATAGAAAATACCGGTTTTTGCAAGGAACAGCTAGTTAAACCCAAAATGAATTTGATAAAATTCTTAAGTCTGTTACAAATTCTTAAATATTGTTTTTGCTTTAGATCACCTTTAGTTAGTATCAAGTACAATATTTGTTTTTAAAATGATAACGGAGCAAACCTCTTACCCCTTTGTGGCACATTAAACACTAATTTATGAAAAATTATGTTCTTGTGAAACTTTTAAATAACAGGCTTAGCTAAGTAATTACTTAAGAATGTTCGTGAAACGGGGGCCTGGACCCCAAAATGACGCACCTGTGTAAAAAAATCCATTCTGGGCCGAAGTCATTGATTACATATATATACAATCTTATGTATATATATGTAATCAATGACTTCGACCCAGAATGGATTTTTTACACAGGTGTGCCATTTTTGGGTCCAGACACACTTCAGACCCCTGTGGGTAGATCTACATTTATCTGCCAAAAATATGCTGCAGTGAACAGAAAAACAATGTTGGCTTGTTGCTTTCGTTTATCTGATGAGAAATAAGTATGCATCATGAGCTAAATGATAATAACTAATCATGTAAGATTTTAAATACAAACTAGTTTTCTTGCTTCTCTATCAAAGTCTTCAAAACTGCCATTCATGCAAACTTGAAATGTCATTAGTTTTCGCGAATGTCAAATGGTGTTCACAAATTTCGATATTTCATGCTATCATATTATTATATACAAACTATAAGTTGGCAATAGCCCCTCATAAACATATTACCGGGTGGCTTATGTCCGCATATCACAAGAAGACAAGGGGGCAAATGTCCGCTCATCAAGAAATAGGTGGCAAATGTCCGGGGAAAGGGGGGGGGGCTAATGTCCGTTTACCGGCTGGACCGGTTGGGATTTGAAAATTTCTAGAGCCCTGATACACATACATGTAGATGATAAAAGAGGCATAAATTTAATGATTCATATACTATGATATTATCATCATTATGATATTAGATAAAACATTTGTATCTGGAATGAAACAGTATACATGTAGATTATTGTACGAAAACCTGAGGGTAATTTATTAAGTTCCCAGTTTTCATTCCAATCCTTCTTTGAAACTTTGTATATTCATGCATGGTGTAGATTACAGAAAATAAAATATGTTTAAACCAAATACCGGTATTATAAATTATTGTATGAAATGACAATACTTTTGGTAGGAAATGTTTGGTAGGAAATGGTATTAAATGGTATTGGTGTGAAATAACTATACTTGTAATTCAGTGTTCTCATTCATGCATGTTGCTTGTAGTTATTTTGTTTCAGATTTTATACTTTTTTCATATTAGCCCTCTACTCCATAAATACGTCTTTCTGCGCCTTTGCCAAACAAGAGTAAACCTAGATCAGATGGCTCCTGTAAGAACTGTCTGATCAGGGTTTGCTTATGATATAATATACTGGTAGATTTGACTCTTTAGTTCCTACTTTGGCAAAATATTCAAGGGTTAATATACCATGTTATAAAGTAATTTAATTAATATTCATGATATCATCATTTCTTATATGAATATTCACAGATTAACCCATTCCCTCATATTGACGACTTTTGATGACTCTTTAAAAGTCACTTTGTGAAACCATTGTGATAAATAGAGCATTTTGCTCCTATAGGAGCAAATGCTCTATTTATCACAATGGTTTCAAACTTCAAAATTCTAAAATTTTCCTTTTCTCTAATTAATGCTCCTTTTCGGTAGATTAATTCAAAGAGGTTTATCTAAAGATAGCCTATGAGGTAATGGGTTAAAGGATTAATTATTCACTTGTCTGCAAAAATGATAGACTGATTTATATAATTTTTCTCCAGTTGATCTGCTCAAATCACTGATCAGAGTCTCATATGATCTGGATACTCTGGATCCAGTCTGTTAGCGAAGGTCATCAAAATTCGCGCATAGTGTGATAAGAGTTCGTTCATGGTTTTTTTTTAAGCTTTTTGCTCATCGGTGTTGCAATATAATTGTAGATCTTAGAACATTGCATAATTGTTGGTAACTTAGTTTGCATTTCCTTCTGGTCTATGTAGCCTAGATTTCATCAGCTATTGGACAAGTCTTTGCTTGACACATTTCAAATATGTTAGAAGTTACCAAACTTTAGTGTGTTTTTTAAAAGTTTAGAAGTTACAATCTGCCCATTATTCTGTATAAATCAAATAACACGTACATAAGTTGTACACATATTCATATCATTAAAATAGTGCTTACAGCCCATTGCAACAGATTATATCTACGGTATATGAATACATGTACTTCTAAATCTTTAGAAAACTTTTTAAGTGACAGAGTACATTCGGTACCAATAATTGATTTTTCCAACAGTTCTGTGTACTTCAGATGTACTTCAGTTGGTTTCTGAGGTATGAACATATTCCATACTGTTTATCACATAATAGAACATGTTGCAATCAAAAAGAGGTCTAATTATGGGTCTGTAAGACAGGTGGTAGCTTAATGCAGGTCAAAAGTAATGCAGAAAGCTCCTATAGGAGCTTTCTGCATTACTTTTGCCTTTCATTAAGCAACCACCTGTTTTTAAGACTCCTTTGTTCAATAAACGAATGACTGCTTAGGACGGGTTCTACTCTATTCTGTTTGCAATGCCCCAAAGACACCTTTTCCTTGTGATAGAGCTCTTCTGTTACACTGCTTGTGTTCATTTTTAGACTGTGATTTTAGTACATCAAGCACATCCATTACTGTGATAAACTGTCAGTAGCTTATTAATCAATATTCAGATTAAAAATTCAGAAATGTTACAAGCTGGTGTTTGTTTTATCTTAGTGAATCCAGTCCCATGGAACTCTTCCGTGAATCTGTCATCATCTTTGCAAACTGTTTGGACGTCTCTGCATCACCCGGGATACAAACTTTTTGTTATCTTGATTATATTTATTTAAAAACAAAGAATAGAAATGTTAAAAATGAAAAGTAAAGCAGAGGATAGATTTTGCAGATGACAAAATTTGGCAGCAAAACAGTTAACAGTATGTACATCTATAGGCTGCACCACTATAGGAGCTTTCAGCATTACTTTAGACCTGCATTAAGCTGTGAACTTAAGAAATTATCCAGATCAGAAATTAGATAAATCAAGCTTATGTTATCTCGAAATAATTTGTATGTTCCCTTCCAGTTCGAGATATTGAAGTCCAGCTGTATATTTGGTCTGGAGAATGGTAATGATGAGTAGATGACCTCGTATATTGATTTTGAGGTCAGCAAATGAACAGTCAAGATGAATTTTAAACTAGCCGATGTTTTTCGATCAATAACTCAATGAACACTTAGCCTATAGACCACATATTTAGTAGAGTAGATCATAGTGAGTAGATTACGCCATATTGAATTTGAGGTCAGTAGGTGAGTGGTCAAGGTCAAATATTAAGGTTACAGGTCATACTTCTATAAATAAAACTCAACTTTTGCCATAATTTTGAACTATGACAGTGACTTCATACTTGACATGTATACTCATCTCGAGAAGCTTGGTCAGATGTTGAGGTCAAAAGTCAAATTCCCAAAACTTAATGTTATACATTTGTATTTAACTATTAGAGATAGAGACTTCATACTTAGCAGGAATTTTATTTTTGCCAATTGCAGAAACTGTTGAACCATATCTTATCATATCATAAGCAGACAAAGAAAGTAGATCCTGATCAGGTGACTCCTATAGGAACCATCTGATCTGGGTCTACTCTGTTTGCAAAGGTGTAGAAAAGAAAACTTTTATGGTTAAAATGGATTATGACTACAGAAAATGCAAGGCATGAATACAATATGACGGCAAATATATTAAACTAGATATAGAGGAGTGGTTGTTTATTATATTGTTTTCAAAGTAATACCCTCTAAAGCAGACACTCTTAGCTGATGGTCTTAACCCATGATAAATATTAATGGAAACCCCAGCCCATGAATATTGGTTAGTTCAATGAATGAATGGATGAATGAATGAATGAATGAATGGATGAATGAATGAATGAATGAATGAATGAATGAATGAATGAATGAATGAATGAAACAAACAATCAAAGAAACAAAAGAAAAAAGAATGAATGAATGAATGAATGAATGAAAGATTGAATGAATGAATGTTTATCTTATTTTCACATACAGAGTTTAACTCGTTGCACATTAGCTGCAAATTTGTGATTACCCGCAAACAGTTTGGATCCAGATGAGGAACTGAGTAACTCAGCATTTCATTAAACTGTTTGTCTCTGTTATTACATTTATTAAGAGAAAAAGAAGAAAAAATAACCTTTATTATTGCAACAGACGATAATGTCTGTATACTGTACAACTACGAGTTAAGATGAAAAATGCCCGCAAACACTATCTGGTGTAATATCTGGGTACCGTTTTATCTTAACCTTAGAAAATCCAATATGTCTGCGCCCATAAGAAATGCGTGAAAATTTGTTTTGCTTTGAAAATTACCGTTTTATGACAAGACTTTGCATTTAAACGTTGAACTAGTGTGATGACGATGAAACGTAAACGTCCAGCTGACAGAACTCTGTCTACTTACAAGAAGATTCGGACAGAAGTCCAGGACTTTGTTAATTCTGCAAAATCGGCAGGCAATGTAACACACGGTCATGCCCGCGATACCCAAAAAACACAAAACAGAAAGGTGAAACGAAAAGAAGCAAGGAAATTGAAGAAGGCAAGGCGACTGGCGTACAATCAAAGAAAACCAGTAAGTTATTTTACGTTTTCCTATACTTTTTTGGCTAGATTTAGAACAATATATTCCATATTTTTCAGTTTTGTTCAGGTTATGAGAACGGTTCAGTCAATCTTAACTGAATAAGTTGAGGGAACGAACATACCTAGCCGGTCACCACAAAAATTATGGGAAATGTAGGTATTTTACTGTCGCGTGGGGGGTTCTTGAATGAATAACAATAAAAAGTAAGTTTCAGACCCCTTTAAATCGAATTCTACAAACGTTTATGTATAAATTCTCATGTAGTTAATGTTATTACCGAATCCCTGCTTATACAATGATAGAATTGAAACAAAATAGCGGCGTGTTTACTCCTGCATAGAAACGAGTTAAGCGCATCCAGTGACGTACCGGGGACCGGCAAAGTACATATGTAAATTCAACCCAAATCGGGTAAATTCATTATTTACAGGCACCCAACCCAGTTCAACAGAGCTCCAGATAAGAATTAAGATGCTAAATTAAAACATTTTCAAGAATTAACTCTTTTATTTCTCCACCAAACCCTTTACTGTGACCGCCAATGACCACTCTTCAGAATCGTCTCTTCGAGACGATTCTGAAGATTATCGATTGTCTCATCAATCATCTCTTCGAGACAATTCTAAAGAGTGGCTACAAAATAGGGTTTGGTGGAGAAATAATTATTTTAGTATTTGGGTACGCTTCCTTATCTTTAGCTCTGAGCTCAATGTTTATGTCATCCATGAAACCACAGCTAGTAGTCACACACACTGTGTAGACACTTGCACACACTGTTTTTAAACAAATACTACCAGCAACACAGCAATATCCTAGTTTAAACGAGTCATAACTCATAGTCTGATCTGAATCTACATTAGCTGTATCAGGCCTTTTCCTGGCAGTTTTTCGGAAAAATTCATTTCAATAATTGGGATTTTTTTCACACATAAAACTCAAAGATTTGGAAACATTTTTGGTCCTGTTTTAACAGATTTTGCATTTTTTTTACACATATCAATAAACATTTAGTCTAAATTGGGATTTTTTTCCCCCAAATTAGGGATAATGTTACCTAGAAAGTAGACATTTTGAATTCGGAATGGGTTCCTTTTACTGGACCAATGTAGATGCCAGAAAAAGGCCTGCTGTTAGTGACTAATGAATCTACTATACCATAGATCTATATTTTGAACCTTCCCTGCATGAATATTTATGTAAGAAATAATTTCATCATGAATAGTTATTAGATTAATGTGTTTTAATAGCTCATGGACACAGGAATTTTTGTCCAAGGCAGAAACTGTAGACTGAATCATATCTATATGAGATATATAATAAGCAAACAGAGCAGACCCTGATCAGTCAGACGTCTCCTATAGGAGACCCATACACAGCTGGAAGCACCAACCCCGCGTCACAGTTGAGTGTACAGGCCTCTCCTGGTATCACTTGACCTGACTATGTCACGTGATACCACTTGATCTATAATCACAACGCTGCAGAAGACTGCGATACAGTCAAAAAATCCAAAGAATGTTAGCTTATTCTTCTGAGTTATCATACTCCAATTGACGATGCCAGAAGAAGAGAACAATCTACATCATTGATATTGAACTCATTCTGCAGTTTCTACCATGGTCAAAAATCAGTGGATTAATAGTCATGCCGTCATTATTTCTCATCTAAATACTCATGGAGTAAAGGATTAACCCTTTTCCTCATATAATGCATTTCATGCCTTTGCAAACAGAGTAGACCCATATCAGCTGGCTCTTGTCAGAACTGTCTCTGCTTTGTTTGCGTATGGAACTTCTGACATACATCTATCTGATTCAGGACTTTTTACCAAAATGTTTCTCATTAATTTGCCATCACAAGTATTATTGGAGTAAAGGGTTAAGAGACTCCACTACAGAATTAATTTATACATTTGCAGAGGTCCAGATAAGATGCATAAATAAAAAATGTTTCAAAAATAACTTCTTTATTTCTCCACCAAATTCTATGCTGTGACCATTCTTTAGAATTGTCTCCCAGCATACGGTTTGGTGGAGAAAGGACGATTTAAATTTTTTTAGTACACATGTATTCAAGAATTATCTACTACTCTGCATCTGTCTCATGATTTTATTGGTCTTTTTACAATATACCTGTCATAAATGCTGAAATGTACATGTACTTGAAACAGAGATATCAGTGATTTGGCTTTTATCACAAAATATGGTTTCATTTGGGACTTTTCTCATGTTCTCTTCAGCTGCCCTGATCACTTGAAATCACTGTACTCTTTTCTTATTATTTTCTAACAATAACCAATTTCCAAATGTTTTATAGTTTATAGGATTACTTTGTTTTTCAAGATTCCAGGATTAATTTGTTTTTCAAGATTCCAACTCAAGCTGATATAGAGAAAGACAAACAGGAATTGGCACTGAAAGAACAACAGAAAAAAGAAAAGAAGAAGCAGAAAAACAAGAAAAAAGAAAAAAGGAGAAATAAGGCTGCACAGAAAAAACAGGTTTGTTGTTGAAAACGGTAATGAAAAGAAAATTATTGTACAGTCAAATTTAGATCTTATGGCAGACTAACATAATAGCCTACTTAAAATGTAAACAAAAAGTACTGTACCTGTAACATTGGTCTCGTTCAGTGTTATAATGTTTCAGGTCCAGTACTAAAGAATAGAGTGACCGTGGCCGAGGGGTATAGGCAGAGAAGTTTATGTATGAAAGGTCCCGAGTTCAAATCTCACTTACAGCAATGTTTTTTCTCCTATATGAGCCATCTGGTCAGGGTCTGCTCTGTTTGCTTATGAAATAATATAGATCTGATTCTACATGGCCCAAATTTACCGTATTCATGTAGCATTATATAAAAAATTAACCCTTTCCTCCATAGATACGCCTTTCTATGCCTCTGTAAGTCACTTCTTGAAACCATTGTGATAAATAGAGCATTTGCTCCTATTAGAACAAATGCTCTATTTATCACAATGGTTTCAAACTACAAACTTCTGAAATTTTCCTTTTCTCTAGTTAATGCTTCTTTTCGGTAGATTTATTCAAAGAGGCTAGATCTAAAAATAGCCTATGAGGGAATGGGTTAATTTAGTTTTCATGATGTCATTATTTCTTACATGATAATACATGGAGTTAACCCTTTCCCTGTTGTGTATTTATTACAATTTCAATACCTGTTGAATACTCCTGGACAAAATACACAAAATGTAGTTATATAATGAAATATGGCAAATGGAACATTGTAGCCATTTTAGAAACTAAAGAAACATATCTATCAAATTTCATAAGCAAACAGAGCAGACCCTGATCAGACGGCTCCTATAGGAGCCGTCTGATCTGGGTCTACTCTGTTTAAAATGCATAAAAACACATTTATATGGGGGAAAGGGTTAAGTGTTATGGCACAACCCTTGTGATATATAACGAAAGTGATTTATTGTTTTTTACTGAATATGTTGTAGGAAGAAGAGGATAAGCAGAGAGAGCTTGAGGTCATGAACAAGTATGATGACAAAGAAATCAGAGATCTGGAGAAGAAACTGTTCTTAAACAAGAGGAAGAAGAAAAGCCTACCAAAGTCTTTTATTGATGATGGACTTGACTGTATCCTTTACTCAAAGGTCCAGATAAGATGCGTAAATTAAAAAACATTTTTAAGAATAACTTTTTTATTTCTCCACCAAGCCCTATGTTGTGATCACTCTTTAGAATCGTCTCTAAAGACGATTCTAAAGAGTTTGGTGGAGAAATGACGATTTTAGTATTTGAGTATGCACGCGTTATTATACCCCCCTTTTGAAAAAATGGGGGTATATTGCTTTGCACATGTCGGTCGGTCGGTCGGTAGGTCGGTCGGTCGGTCGGTCTGTCGGTCGGTCGGTAGATCGATGGTTTCCGAACGATAACTAATAAACGACTTGGCCTAGAATCTTCAAACTTGCTGTGGTGGTTGGTCATGACAAGTAGATGACCCCTATTGTTTTTGAGGTCACTAGGTCAAAGGTCAAGGTCACCATGACCTAAAATGGTGAAATAGTTTCCGATCAATAACTGCTCAAGGATTTGGCTTGGGATCTTCAAACTTGCTGTGGTGGTTGGTCATGACCACTAGATGACCCCTATTGATTTTGAGGTCACTAGGTCAAAGGTCAAGGTCACCATGACCTTAAATGGTTAAATGGTTTCCGATCAATAATTGCTCAAGGGTTTAGCTTAGAATCTTCAAACTTGCTGTGGTAGTTGGTCATGACCACTGGATGACCCCTATTGATTTTGAGGTCACTAGGTCAAAGGTCAAGGTCACCATGACCTTAACTGGTAAAATGGTTTCCGATCAATAACTGCTCAAGGGTTTGGCTTAGGATCTTCAAATTTGCTTAGGTGGTTGATCATGACAACTAGATGAGTCCTATAGTTTTTTAGGTCACTAGGTCAAAGGTCAAGGTCACCATGACATTAAAGGGTGAAATGGTTTGCGATCAATAACTGCTCAAGGGTTTGGCCTAGGATCTTCAAATTTGCTTTGGTGGTTGGTAATGACTACTAGATGACCCCTATTGCTTTTTAGGTCACTAGGTCAAAGGTCAAGGTCACCATGCTCTTAACTGGTCAAATGGTTTCCGATCAATAACTGCTCAAGGGTTTGGCTTAGAATCTTCAAACTTGCTGCGATAGTTGGTCATGACAACTAGATAAGCCCCTATTGTATTTGAGGTCACTAGGTCAAAGGTCAAGGTCACCATGACCTTAACTTGTAAAATGGTTTCTGATCAATAACTGCTCAAGGGTTTGGCTTAGGATCTTCAAATTTGCTTAGGTGGTTGGTCATGACAACTAGATAAGCCCTATGTTTTTTAGGTCACTAGGTCAAAGGTCAAGGTCACCATGACCTTAACTGATGAAATTGTTTGCGATCAATAACTGCTCAAGGGTTTGGCTTAGGATCTTCAAACTTGCTGTGGTGGTTGGTCATGACCAGTAGATAACCCCTATTATTTTTGAGGTCACTAGGTCAAAGGTCAAGGTCACCATGACCTTAACTGGTGAAATGGTTTGCGATTAATAACTGCTCAAGGGTTTGGCTTAGGATCTTCAAACTTGCTGTGGTGGTTGGTCATGACCAGTAGATAACCCCTATTATTTTTGAGGTCACTAGGTCAAAGGTCAAGGTCACCATGACCTTAACTGATGAAATGGTTTCCAATTAATTACTGCTCAATGGTTTGGTTCGGGATCTTCAAACTTGCTGTGGTAGTTGGTTGTGACCACTTGATGACCCTAAAGTTGTTGAGGTCACTAGGTCAAAGGTCAAGGTCACCATGACCTTAATATGTGAAATGTTTTCAGATCAATAAATGATCAGTGGTTTGGCTTAGGATATTCAAAGTTGCTGTGGTGATTAGTCATGACCGCTAGATGACCTCTATAGTTGAGGTCACTAGATCAAAGGTCAGGGGGTCTGGGGGGTATACATGTTTTACAAACATCTCTTGTTGCAAACAATTTCGATCTGCATATCATCAGGACCCAAATTGTTTTATACACTGAGACTGGTTTGAAATGGAAAGAAAATGTACTTTAACCTTTTCCCTGATATAGAAGCCTTTTCATACTTCACAAACAGAGTACACACAGATCAGATGGCTTCTGTAGGAAGTGACGGATCAGCATCTGCTCTGATTGCTTATGGAATAACATGGATGATGGATCTATTTATATAATTATATTTTCTGCCTTGGTTAAAAATTCCCTTGTTCATGATGCCGTTATAGAATTCAGAAAATTATTCCTCATACATTTATTATTTCTTACATGAATATTCATCAGGTAAGAGATTAACCCATTCCTGCATATTGACGCCTTTTGACGCTTCTGTAAAAGTCACTTTGTGAAACCATCGTGATAAATAGAGCATTTGCTCCATAGGAGCAAATGCTCTATTAATCACAATGGTTTCAAAACTACACAACTCTAAAAATTTCCTTTTCTCTAGTTACTGCTCCTTTTTATACGCCCACCTAATAAAGGTGGTCGTATATTGTCGTGGCCCTGTCCGTCCGTCTGTTCGTTCGTTCGTTTGTTCGTTCGTTCGTTCGTCCGTCAACATTTTGTTTGTCCGCTGTTTTCTGGGAAAACTATTTGAGAGATATTAATGAAACTTCACACAAATGTTAAATGCATCAAGATCTGAAGCTGAGTTGATTCTGAGGTTCATTTGATTTTTCATTTCAGAGTTATTGCCCTTGTCCTTAAAAAATATGCAAATAGTTTGTCTGCTGTTTTCTGGGAAAACTATTTGAGAGATATTAATGAAACTTCACACAAATGTTTAATGCATCAAGATCTGAAGCTGAGTCGATTCTGAGGTTCATTTGATATGTCGTTTCAGAGTTATTGCCCTTTTACTTAAAAAATAATGCAAATACATGCAAATAGTTTGTCCGCTGTTTTCTGGGATAACTATTTGAGAGATATTAATGAAACTTCACACAAATGTTTAATGCATCAAGATCTGAAGCTGAGTTGATTCTGAGGTTCATTCAATTTGTCGTTTCGGAGTTATGGCCCTTGTCCTTAAAAAATATGCAAATAGTTTGTCCGCTGTTTTCTGGGAAAACTATTTGAGAGATATTAATGAAACTTCACACAAATGTTTAATGCATCAAGATCTGAAGCTGAGTCGATACTGAGGTTCATTTGATTTGTCGTGTCAGAATTATGGCCATTGTCCTTAAAAAATAATGCAAATAGTTTGTCCGCTGTTTTCTGGGAAAACTGTTTGAGAGAAATTAATGAAACTTCACAAAAATGTTTAATGCATCTAGATCTGATGCTGAATTGATTTTGAGGTTTATTTGATTTTTCGTTTCGGAGTTATTGCCCTTTTACTTAAAAAAAAATGCAAATATATGCAAATAGTTTGTCCCCTGTTTTCTGGCAAAACTGTTTGACAGATATTAATGAAACTTCATACACATGCTTAATGCATCAAGACCTGAAGCTAAGTCGATTCTGAGGATAATTTGATTTGTTGTTTCGGAGTTATGGCCGTTGCACTTAAAAAAATAATGCAAATCTTTGCAAATATGAGGATGGCCATAACTTTTTCATTTGAAATGATATTTACTTCAATTTTTTTATATGGTTAAACCTTAATGTGAATTTTCACATATATTGCGGGGGTTTTGATATGTCATTTTATTCTAAAGTTATGGTCCTTGAACTTCGTGTGTTCGTTGCTTTGTTAGTTGGTCAACTTTTAGTTTGTCTTTTGTTTTCTGGGAAAACTATTAAAATGATATAAATGAAACTCAACACAAATATTTTAAGCAATAAAATTTGAAGCTGAGTTTATTTTGAGGTTCATTCAGTTAGTCTTTACAGAGTTATGGCTGTTGCACTTTACAAAAATCTGCAAAAATGAGGATTAGCTGTAACTTTTTTATTTAATAAGATATTCACTTCATTTTGTAAAAAAAATGGTATCACCTTAATATGGAAATCAAGATCTGAAGCACAGATTAGAAAATGTCAACATTTATAAGGCATGTTGAATCGGAGAAAGTTTGCAAGTGGGCGTATTATGTACCGTATGCGGTACTCTTGTTGGTAGTTTTAATCAAAGAGGTTAGGTCTGAAATTAGCCTAAGTGGAAATGGATTAAGAAGCAAACAACGGTTTACAGATGAAACATGATTTTGAAAAGTTTGATATGATAATGTATGATCACCATAGTTTTACCATAGAATTGAAAGTTGACCCCTTGCCTGTTTAAGTTACTTCTTAACCCTTTCCTCCATAAATACACCTTTCTACGCCTCTGTAAAATCACCTGTTGAAACCATTGTGATAAATAGAGCATTTGCTCCTATAGGAGCAAATGCTCTATTTATCACAATGGTTTCAAAACTACACAGTTCTAAACTTTTCCTTTTCCCTAGTAAATGCTCCTTTTTGGAAGATTGATTCAAAGAGGTTGTGTCTAAAAATAGCCTATGGAGGAAAGGGTTAAACCCTTTCCCTCATAATTATATGAACGTTTTTTCACGTAATGGCGAACAGTGTAGACCTAGATCCAGAAGACCCATGTATGAGCCAGCTGAGCAGGGGCTGTGTGTGGTTATAAAATTATAATAGATCTGTCTCGTTCTACCAATATAAAAAAAAATCATGTGTACATTATGTCATTTTAAAATTTCAGCTTTAAAGTATTTGAAGATGTCGTTATTTCTTACATGGAATTTTGAACAGGGTTAACATTGATTACTATAGGGAGACTCTACTGTACAGTAATAATGAGGTGACTTTGTGATGCTTTAACCATATTGCTAGATATAGTATTCACTGTAGGTTAACAGTGGTTACTGTTGGTTAATATAGAGAGGTTTTACTATAGAGTAATAATGAGGTGACTTTGTGATGCTTTAACCATATTTCTAGATATATTAGATGCTGTTGGTTAACAGTGGTTACTGTTGGTTAATATACATGTAGGGAGGTTTTACTATAGAGTAATAATGAGGTGACTTTGTGTGACTTTGTGATGCTTTAGCAGCTTTAACCATATTTCTAGATATTTTATAGACTAGAGTTAACAGTGGTTACTGTAGGGAGGCTGTACTGTACAGTAATTATGATGTGACTTTGTGATGCTTTATTAACCATATTTCTAGATATATAATATGCTGTAGGATTAACAGTGATTACTATAGGGAGACTGTACTGTACAGTAATAATGATGTGTCTTTGTGATGCTTTAACCATAGTTCTAGATATATTAGATGCTGTAGATGCAGAGAAGTTACAGACTATGGCTATGGAGGAAGACTCAGGTGAGTAATAGTAATTCAGTAACAACTATCTAAAATGGAATTTTCAAAACACGTACCAATGCTGTTTTTATACCCCCACAAACAAAGTTTGGGGGGTGTATATAGGAGTCACATTGTTGGTCGGTCGGTTGGTCGGTCAGTCTGTTGACTTTTGTTTCTGCACAGTTTCTCAGTAAGTGCTGACTAGAATTCAATGAAACTTGACATGATGCTTTATCATAAAAGGAGATGTGCATCCAATTATTATTTTCCAGCTCAGTGATTTTCTTAGAGTTATGCCCCTTTGTTTTTTTGTTTTTTTTTCCCGCACGGTTTCTCAGTAACTGCTGTCTAGAATTCAATGAAACTTTAAATAATGCTTTATCATAAAGAGGATATGTGCATCCAATTATTATATTCCAGTTCAGTGATTTCCTTACAGAGTTAGGCCCTTTTGTTTTGTGTTGGTCTGTTGACTTTTGTTTCCGCGCGGGTTGTCAGTAACTGCTGACTAGAATTCAATGAAACTTGACATGATGCTTCATAACAAAGAGGACATGTGCCATTGATTTCCTTACTGAGTTATGCCCCTTTGAATTTTGGTCTGTCGGTCAGTCTGTTGACTTTTTTTCCGTGTGGTTTCTCAGCAACTGCTCACTGGAATCCAATGAATCTTGACATGATGCTTTGCCATAGAGGGGACATATGTATCCAATTATAGCTTTCCAGTTGATTGATTTTTTTTCCAAAGTTACGTCCCTTTGTTTAAATGTTTTGTGTTAGTCTGTGTGTTGACGTTTATTCTGTGGGGTTTCTAAGTAACCGCTGACTAGAATCCAATGAAACTTGACATGATACTTTATCATAAAAAGGATATGCGCATCCAATTATAGTTTACCAGCTGATTGATTTTCTTATAACACTATTCCCCTTGTTTAAAAGTTTTGTGTTGGTCTGTTGTTGACTTTTATTCTGCACTGTTCTCAGCGACTGCTGAATGGAATCATATGAAACTTGACATGATACTTTATCACGAAGAGGCGATGCCCATCCAATGATAGTTTTACAGTTTATCTGTTTCCATACATAGTTATGCCCCTTTGAATTCTGGTTTGTTGGTCGGTCTGTTGACTTTTCTCAGGCTATTTCTTAGCAACTGCTTACTGGATTCCAATGAAACATGATGCTTTGTCATAAAGAGGACATGCGCATCCAGTTAAAGTTTTCCAGATTATTGATTTTCTTACATAGTTATGCCCCTTTGTTTTAAAGTTTTGTGCTGGTCCTTCTGTTGACTCTTATTCCACACTGTTTCTAAGTAAACACTGACTGAAATCCAATGAAACTTGACATGATGCTTCATCATAAGGAGACATGTGCATCCAATTATAGTTTTCCAATTATGCCCCTTCGAATTGTACAAAGCTTTTCATGTGACAGTCACGTTTGTGGGGGTATTATTCACGTTCAGTGATATTTCTAGTTTCATAAGCAAACAGCAGACCCTGATCAGACAGCTCATACAGGAGCTGTCTGGTGTGGGGTCTACTCTGTTTTTAAAGGTGTGAAAAAGCATTTATATGAGTGAAAGTTTTAATGAGTCTAGATATGTTGAGATAAATGCTTGATGTTTGAATAGAATTTAACCCAAGCATGCTAAAGGTAAAAACAAACTATTTATCTTTTTTTTTTGTTATTTGTTTCATTTCCATTCAGATATAGAGAAAAATGACTTTGATGATGAAGATTCAGATATGGAGGAACATGCTGACAACATCGGTGATGAGATGGCAGAAGAGTCTGATGATGATTTAGATGAAGAGAATTTTGAATCTGATAATGATGAAGATGAAGATGACAATGATGATGTTGATGAAAATCAAGATGAAAATGTTTCAAAAGCAAATAAAGGTGGTGTCACAAAAGAAGCATGGGAGGAACTTGCAGATAAAATTCAAGAGACTGTGAACAAGAACACGGTGAAGAAGAGTGTTAGTTTCTCAAAGGAGGTAGTTGAAAAAGATGATTTTGAAGAAAGTCAAGGAGGAGTAAAGAAACAAATAAAACTACTACCAGGGCCTCATGAAGATGATGTTGAACACTACAGTGAGGATGACTCAGAATCTGAAGGGAATGAAGATTCTGATGATTCTGATGATGAGTTTGGGGAAGAAGAGGATGATAATGATATTGATATTGATGAATTTAAAGATGATGAATTTGGCGAAGACTTTGAAAGTGAAAAAAATGATGAACCTTCAATAAGGCAGCAATCACAAGGTTCAGAACTCAGGGAAGACATTTATGGCCGACTTAGAGATGCAGAGGGAAATATTGTGAAAGACAACATAGGGCAGACACCTGGCACGTACGTTCCCCCGGCTAAACGACTACAGATGGCAGGTACAGCAGATGCCAAGAAAAAAGCCCAGCTTGAAAAATTACAGAGGCAGCTAAAGGGACTTGTGAACAGGTTTGTATAAAGGGTCTATATGTGAGCCCTTTACACCATGAATATTCATGTAAGAAATAATGACATCATGAATATGTATTTGCTGGTTTTTTATAAAAGCACATGTGCACAAGATATTTTGGTATTGGTAGATACTGTAGAGTCAGATCTGTTATAATTTCATAAGCAAACAGAGCAGACCCTGATCAGACGGCTCCTACAGGAGCCATCTGATCTGGGTCTTCTGTGTTTGTAAAAGTGCCAAAAGGTGTCACTATGGAGTACAGTGTTAAGAGATGTAGACAAAACGAGAATCTATTATTTCTCTGTCATACCCTATCTTGTGGGTTCTACATAGAATTGCCTCTGATTTGAGTAACGGCAAGATAGGGCATAGCAGAAATACACAGACAACATATTAACCATTTCCCTCTTATGAAAGCCTTTTCATGTCATCATTTCTTACATTAATATTTATAACAACAGCTGTGGGAAACTTTCCCCATAACTTTAGTCTTGCATTAACCAATTACTTGGTGGAAAGACCTTTTTATGCATTTGCAAACCAAGTAGACCCAGATCAGATGCGACCTGTATCAGCAGTCTGATCAGGGTCTACTGTGTTTGCCTCTGGAATTATATAGATCTGATTCTACAGTTTCTGCAGTGGCCAAAAAAGTACTACAGTAGAACCTCTCATAAGCGGCCATTCATATATTGAAAAAAATATTGAGTTAAAACCAGGTGGTTGTTTAATGCAGGGCCAAAGTAATGCAGAATGTTCCGATAGGAGCTTTCTGCATTACTTTTGTTCTGCATTAAGCTACCTACTGCCTTACAGACCCACAATTAGACCTTTTTTATGGTCGCTTAATCCATTCCTTGATAGGCTATTTTTAAATCCAACCTCTTTGAGTAAATCGACCGAAAAGGAGCATTTACTAGAGAAATGAAAATTTTTAGATTGTGAAATTGTGAGTATTGAAACCATTGTGATAATAATGCTCTATTTATCACAGTGGTTTCAAAATGTGACTTTTAAAGAGGCGTCAAAGTCGTCAATATGAGGGAATGGGTTAAGAGAGGTTCTACTTTATGTTCGTAAACCATTGCAAAAAGATCGGCTAATACATGTTCATGGTGTAATTATGTCTTACAAGAATCATTCATGAGGGAAAGGGTTGAGATCCATTTTAACCCTTTACTCCAGAAATACACCTTTCTATGCCTTTGCAAACACAGTAGACCCAGATCAGATGGCTCCTATAGGAGTCTTCTGATCAGGGTCTGCTCTGTTTGCTTATGAAATAATATAGATCTGATTCTACAGTTTCTGCCATGGCTAAAACTTCATATGCTCATGAATGTGCCATTTACTAAAAGGTAATCTACCGGTAATTAGTATTCATGATGTCATTATTTCTTACATGAATATTCATGGGATGAAGGGTTAATATTTTGAAGAGATGTTTTAATGTATACTGAAAATATTTTCTATTGTTTTTGTCTACTCTGTTTGCAAAGGCATAGAAAGGCATATTTATGGAGGTAAGTACGACAAATTGTATCAGGTATATTCTACATGTACTTTATATAATCTTACTCCAGGGCCAGTGAATCCAACATGCAGCCAATCAGCTCTCAGATAGAGCAGATGTATTTGACCAATAGCAGGGCAGATGTTAACGAGTGTCTGGTTGGTGTGATTCTGGAGGCCAGCATCTCCCCTGTACTCACCCCTGAGAGACTGGCCATGGAATTCATGATGCTTGTCGCAATATTACATGGAAATGTTGGTTCTGAAGTGGGTAGGTGTCCAGTGGTTCCTGATAAGTTTTGATGCTATGGTTGGATTTAGCAATAGTTAGGTACATGTATCAATAATATTTATCTCAATACATATATATAGATTATATATCATGGCAAATTGAACATAAGCATTAGTTTCATCACTTTCATGATATGAATATGTGTACAAATTTTGTTGTTAATTGATGTATACAAAACATGGGCAGAATATTACTTTAAGCCTTTACTTCATGAATAAAACAGCACATGGTCACAGGAGTTTTTGGCCATGACAGAAAGTGAAGAATTATATCTATATTACCCCGTACATCATAAGCAAACAGAGCAGACCCTGATCAGATGGCTCCTGCAGAAGCTGTCTAATCAGGATCTACTCTGCTTGCAAAGGCATAGAAAGGCGTATTTATGGAGTAAAGGGTTAAGTAGATGTTTCTACTGTAAAACCTCTCTGCAACAGCCACACAAAATGCTGGATCTTTAAGGCAGGTGATAGCTCATCCCTGCATTAACCCTTTATCCCTTTCCCTCATACAGACGTGTTTTCACGCATTTGCAAACAGAGTAGACCCAGATCAGACGGCTCCTATAGGAGCCGTCTGATCAGGGTCTGCTTTGTTTGCTGGTGGAATTTGATAGATCTGTTTCTTTACTTTCTAAAATGGCTACAATGTGCCACCTTCCATAGTTCATTATAACTATTTTGTCCATGAATATTCAGTAGGTATCGAAATTTAGAATAAATAAAGAACAGGGAAATGGTTAAGCCACGAATATGCCTTTCTACATCTTTGTAAATGGAGTAGACCTTGTAGGAGCCATCTGTTGGCTGATATAATATAGATATGACTCTACGGTTCCTGCCATGGCCAAAAATCCATGTGTTTATGTGCTATTATAACAGTAAGTCTAATTAATATTTATAATGTCATTCTTCTTTACCCAAATATTCATGGTGTAAAGGGTTAAAAAGCTACTTGGTTTAACCCATTCCCTCATAGGCTATTTTTAGATCCAACCAATTTGAATAAACCTACTGAAAAGGAGCATTAACTAGAGAAAAGGAAACTTTTAGAATTTTGTAGTTTGAAACCATTGTGATAAAAAGAGCATTTACTCCTATGGGAGCAAATGCTCTATTTATCACAATGGTTTCAACAGGTGATTTTTACAGAAAGGCATATTTATGGAGGAAAGGGTTAAAAGACAAGCCTGTGTATTTGTTAGGTTGTGGCTATATATAGAGGTTCGACTCTCTGCCATTGTAATTGTGACTGTTGGTCTAGTGTGTATATGTACCAGACATCACTGTACAGTAGAACCTCTTAGTAATTAAAAACAAGTGTCTGAGAATATTTTGTCACAGAAGAAACTGTAGAATCAGATCTATATAAGTTCATAAGCAAACAGAGCAGACCCTGATCAAATGGTTCCTACAGGATCTGGGTCTTCACTGTTTGCAAAGACATTAAAAGGAGTACTCATGAAGTATATGTTTAATACATGTAGAAAAGTTTTCGTTTCTTCTGTTGTCTGTCTTAGGAGCGGCATTTTTGCAAAATTTAGTGAAGAAGTTTGACAATCTGTCTCAGACTGATGGGGACTCAGGAACAGGCAAGACTCTGGACAATGTACTGGTGCTCCTTGCTCATCTATACAACTTCAAGGTTAGTAGGACGGAAAACTGATGAAAATTTTTTAGTGCTTGCTCTCATAAAAACACCCTTTAATGCCTTTGCAAACAGATTAGATCAGTAGGAGCTGACTGGTCAGGGTTTGCTTTGTTTTTAGCTCAGCAGAGCACAAAGTGGTCAGGGTGAGCTTTTGTGATTGCCTGATGTACGTCATCCGTCGTCGTGCGGTGTGCGTCGTCCGTCGTCCCGTGTCAACAATTTGAACCTTTAAAAATCTTCTCCTGAATCTACAGGGTTCTCAGCTTTCATCTTTGGCACATAGCATCATCTGTAGAAACATATAGTAAAACTTTGAAAATCTTCTCCTCTAAAACTGGAAGGTTCTCAGCTTTCATATTTGGCACATAGCATCATGTTCAGGTCCTCTACAATAGTTGTATAAATTATGACCCTGGGATCAAAATTGGCCCCGCCCCATAGGTGTCCAGTTTTCAATAGAAACATAAAGTGAAAACTTTGAAAATCTACTCCTCAAACTAGAAGGTTCTTAGCTTTCATATTTGGCACATATCATCATATTCAGGTCCTGTACAAAAGTTATATAAATTATGCCCCTGGGGTCACAATTGGCCCCGCCCCAGGGGTGGCCGGTTTTCAATAGAAACATATAGTGAAACTTTGAAAATCTTCTTCTCTGGAACTGGAAGGTTCTCAGCTTTCATATTTGGCACATAGCATTATGTTCAGTCCTCTACAAAAGTTATATAAAATATGCCCTTGGGGTCAACATTGGCCCCGCCCCAGGGCCGGCTAGTTTTCTATAGAAACATATAGTGAAAACTTTTAAAATCTTCTCCTCTGATTGCCTGGTGAGCAATGTCAGGGCCATTCTGGCCCTCTTGTCTTATGAATTCTGATTCTGCAGATTCTGCTATGGCCAAACATTCTGTGTTCACATACCAGACTAAATATTCTAATTATTAAATATTATTGAAGCTTTGAATTCATGAAGGAAAGGGTTAAGTTTTATAAATCTGTATGTAGAGGATCTTACATGAGTGTTCATTGCAAATTGTTTTTTATGAAAGGAGTTTGCTATAATAATATGGCACAAGCTTTAGCAAACGTAATATTCATTATAGTAAACAAGTTTCATAAAAAGAATTTGTAATGAACACTCATGTAAGATCAGTTTTATCACATAACCCTTAAAAAGTGCCACAGAAAGTGAAACAGGCTATAGATGATGACAAACAGCGTAGTAATACAACAGACGATGCACATGGAGTGAATTGGTCATACAATTGGCTAACAATTAAATGCGTCATGTATTGGTTCCGCATTTTCTCTTTAAAATTCATTATCAGCCAGATTCAAACTCCTAATTTGAAACTCCGAGTGCTTTTCTATGGTTTATGGCACTCCCACACTGTTTCAACACTCCCACACTGATAACTGCAAGTTATGTGATAAAATATATGTATTGTACATCAAGAAAAGAATGTTGCCATGACAACCTCATTTATAGCATATGTTGTCTGCAAAATAATTGTTGTCTGCTACAATTCTCAAAGTATTTCTTTCTTCACTTATTTAAAAAAAACAATGTCTGAGTACGAAACAGTTTGGATCCTGATGGGTTGCAGAGTTACTCGGAGTCTGATCAGGATCCAAACTGTGTGCAATAGGGCGTCTGCATGTTGCCTCTGTAAAAAAAACAAAAAAACAAATAAAGTTGACAATGTACATCTTGTTTCAATGTGTTGCTTTCTGTATCAGGTGGTCCACAGTGCGTTGGTGTTTGATGTTATGCAAGTGTTGGTAGACAGCTTTAAGGAGAAGGACGTAGAGGTCATATTGCTGCTGCTGAGAAGTAAGTTGGATTCCAGAGATGTAGATATACCGGCCACATGGCTCAGTGGTAGAGCGTCCGCCTGCGGTACGGAAGGTCATGGGTTCGATCCCCGGCCGCGACAGACCAAAAGTCGTTAAAAGTTGGTACTAGTAGCTCCCTTGTCTACACTCGACATTAAAAGGTGTAGTTCTAGGACTGGTCGGCCCGGTGTCAGGATAATGTGACTGGGTGGGATGCCCTTGCCATGTGCCTGCGGCAGGGGTATTTCAGTGAGGCAGCACTATAACTTGTCTCATGCCGTCTGCAAATAACTGAAATACTGTTGGTCGGACGTTAAACCTATCTCAATCAATCACAGATGTAGATAAGACTTAGAGGTACTGGTATACAGATCTAGCCATATGTCATATTTCTCAGCTAAACTCTATCTTGTTGGTTCATGTACCAGGTTTTTTCTGGCATCTACAGGAGTCCATTAACCCTTTCCCTCATATAAATGTGTTTTCACGTGTTTGCAAACAGAAAAGACCCAGATCAGACGGCTCCTAGAGGAGCCGTCTGATCAGGGTCTTCTCTGTTTGCGTATGGAATTTGACAGATCTGTTTCTTTGCTTTCTAAATTGTCTATAATGTAACATCTTCCATATTTCATTATATCAATTTTGTTAATGAATATTCAGTAGGTATTGAAATTTGGCCTAAATACAGAACAGGGAAAGGGTTAAAAGTATCCCTTCCCATTGCAAAATAGGTGACATTTTTCCCAATTGTGGGGAAAATTCCTGATAGAGACCAAATTTTGATTAACCCTTTACTCCTTGAATATTCATATTCATATGGCATCATGCATATTAATTAGCTGTACCTAATTTATAATAACATTTGAGCTCACACATATTTAACCAAGGCAGAAAGTGTAGACTTACATCTATATTATGTCATAAGTAAACAGAGCAGAACCTGGACAGGGTCTACTCTGTTTGCAAAGGAGTAGAAAAACGTATTTATGGAGTAAAGTGTTAAAATATGCTAAAATAAGTAAAATGGGACCAAAAGTGCTTTCCAAATTATTGAGCAATTCCCAATTATGAAAATCTATTTTTCCCAAACTTGACAGAAAAATGCCTGTTTACTTATGAGAATGACTGACCTCTTGGAGGCAATTATAATGAATACCAACAAGATGAGTATGGCGGAGAAATATAGACAATTGTGCTCAAATACCTTTTATAGTACACGGCTTTTACATGCCTACGATCCGAAATGTCCACTTGAGCTCACTATACCTGAAACAGACAAAAAGCAGCTTGTACTGTGAATGTATTTATTGTCTTTTACATGTGATGTGATAAACCCTGTTTTTGTATTCATTTAACCCATTCCCACATAGGCTATTTTTAGATCCAGCCTCTTTGAGTAAATCTACCGAAACGGAGCAAGGAGTGTTTACAAGAGAAAAGGAAAAGTTTAGAATTGTGTAGTATTGAAACCATTGTGATAAATAGAGCATTTGCTCCTATGGAGCAAATGCTCTATTTATCACAATGGTTTCAGAAAGTGACTGTTATAGAGGCGTAGAAAGGCATTTATGGAGGAAAGTGTTAAGATCTTAACCCTTTCCCTATTCTATATTTTGTCAAAATTTCAATAACTACTGAATATTCATTGACAAAATACTTATACTGAATTATGGAAGGTGAAACATTGTACCCATTTTAGAAACTAAAGAAACAGATCTATCAAATTCCATAAGCAAACAGAGCAGACCATGATCGGACGGCTCCTCTAGGAGCCGTCTGATCTGGATCTACGAGGTTTGCAAATGCATGAAAAGGCATTAAATATGAGGGAAAGGGTTAAGATGACAAGCGATTTGGGATCATATCAGGGTCAAAAGTGTTTGAAATCCGGATTATGACTTTGAAAATGAATGAAAAAAAACGACAATAAAACTTCAGTTCTGAATAGGGAAACAGTTCACAGACAAAAAAATTACAAATTGTGCAAAATGATCTTACTAGGTGCTAAAATAGAAAAAAGAATATGAAATCAGATTCAAAGTAAATCTTACAGATGTGGGGTTTTCACTGAGGAAAGACGACCCAGCCAAGCTCAAGGATATGATCCTAAAGATACAGACAAAAGCTGGTACAGAGGAAGTCAAGTCGTCGACGGACCAGGCCAGGTTACGGTTTATGCTGGACGTAATCCTTGCCATAAAGAACAACAACATGAGAAAGATTCCCAACTACGACCCGGAACATCTGGAACATCTGCGCAAACTCATACGCACATTCATCAGAGGTATTGTATTCAAGGTTTTAAAATCATAAATATTCATATCAGAAATAATGACATCATGAGTATTACTATTTATTATACTATATTAATGTACTCTATTATTGTACTATTGTACTATATTATTATATAATATTTGTTATTCCCCTTTGTACACACTTTCTTTTTTTGGCTGTCATTTCTAAACTAATTATTATCGAGCTTTCAAATTTCGCATGTGTCTTCCTCTCATTGAGGACCATTGATGTAACTAAGGTCCATCACTCTGCATGCAATACTTTTTGAGTTATTCCCCTCTGTTCTGATTTCACTCCAGCATATTAACAGTTTTTGTGTCAGCTGCGAGCAGGTGACACATGTACATTCCTCCAAACACTCTTGTTATATACACATCCTGCAATTCATTTACACAATGTGAAGACTAAATTATACAAGCACAAGTATGACTGTAATATGGGAGCTTGTTTAAGGTGAACGTAGTGAAAGAAACTGAATATTTAGAAAATGGCATGTGGTTTTAGCTCACCTGAGCCAAAGGCACAGGATGAGCTATTGTGACCGCGATGTGTCCAGCGTCCATCCACATTTTCAAATGACATCTCCTCCAAAACTGCTGACCCAATTTTAACGAAATTTTGTCAGAAGTATCAGTGGTTAGGGTGAACAAAACGTTGTTCACATTATGACCCCCGGACCAAAAATGGCCCCACCCAAGGGCTTATCAGTTTTTCATAGGAAAATCTTAAAAATCTTCTTCTCTAAAACTGTAAGGCCTAGAGCTTTGATATTTAGTATGTAGCATGATCTTGTGGTCCTCTACAAAGATTGTTCAAATTATGAGCCCCGGGCAAAAAATGGCCCCGCCCAAGGGCTTATCAGTTTTTCATAGGAAAATCTTTAAAAATCTTCTTCTCTGAAACTGTAAGGCCTAGACCTTTGATATTTAGTATGTAGCATGATCTTATGGTCCTCTACAAAGATTGTTCATATTATGACCCCCGGGTTAAAAATGGCCCCGCCCAAGGGTTTATCAGTTTTTCATAGGAAAATCTTTAAAAATCTTCTTCTCTGAAACTGTAAGACCTAGACCTTTGATATTTGGTATGTAGCATGATCTTATAGTCCTCTACAAAGTTTGTTCAAATTATGACCCCCGGGCCAAAAATGGCCCCGCCCAAGTGCTTATCAGTTTTTATGCCCCCAAAGCTAGGCTTTGGCGGCATATAGTGATCGCACCGTGCGTGGGTGTGTGTGTGTGTGGGTGGGTGGGTGGGTGGGTGTGTGGGTGGGTGTGTGGGTGTGTGTACCTTTTGTCCGGAGTATATTTCCTTTGTCACATCAGCTGCGGATACCAAATTTGGTGTGTGAGTTCATCTTGGGATGGGGGAGTGTCGCGTACCATTTTCAGGTCACTGTGACCTTGACCTTGACCTTTGACCTTGATTTTACAAAAAGCTTGTCCGGAGCATATCTCCTTTACCTTACCAGCTACAGATTCCAAATTTGGTGTGTGAGTTCATCTTGGGATGGCGGAGTGTTGCGTACCATTTTTAGGTCACTGTGACCTTGACCTTGACCTTTGACCTCGATTTTAAAAAAAAGCTTATACCTTACCAGCTACAAAAAGCTTGTCCGGAGTATATCTCCTATACCTTACCAGCTAAGGATTCCAAATTTGGTGTGTGAGTTCATCTTGGGATGGAGGAGTGTCGCGTACCATTTTCAGATCACTGTGACCTTGACCATGACCTTTTACCTATTTTACAAAAAGCTTGTCCGGAGCATATCTCCTTTACCTTACCAGCTACAGATTCCAAATTTGTCGTGTGAGTTCATCTTGGGATGGCGGAGTGTCGCGTACCATTTCCAGGTCACTGTGACCTTGACCTTGACCTTTGACCTCGATTTTAAAAAAAGCTTATACCTTACCAGCTACAAAAAGCTTGTCCGGAGTATATCTCCTATTCCTTATCAGCTAAGGATTCCAAATTTGGTGTGTGAGTTCATCTTGGGATGGAGGAGTGTCGCGTACCATTTTCAGGTCACTGTGACCTTGACCATGACCTTTGACCGATTTTACAAAAAGCTTGTCCGGAGCATATCTCCTTTACCTTACCAGCTACAGATTCCAAATTTGGTGTGTGAGTTCATCTTGCGATGGCGGAGTGTCGTGTACCATTTCCAGGTCACTGTGACCTTGACCTTGACCTTGACCTTTGACCTCGATTTTAAAAAAAGCTTATACCTTACCAGCTACAAAAAGCTTGTCCGGAGTATATCAACTATACCTTACCAGCTAAGGATTCCATGGGATGGAGGAGTGTCGCATACCATTTTCAGATCACTGTGACCTTGACCTTGACCTTTGACCGACTTTACAAAAAGCTTGTCCGGAGCATATCTCCTATACCTTACCAGATACGGATTCCAAATTTGGTGTGTGAGATCACCTTGAGATGGCGGAGTGTCGCATATCATTTTCAGGTCACTTTGACCTTGACCTTTGACCTCGATTTTACAAAAAGCTTATACCTTACCAGCTGCAAAAAAGCTTGTCCGGAGTATATCTCCTATACTTTACCAGCTACGGATTCCAAATTTGGTGTGTGAGTTCATCTTGGGATGGAGGAATGTCGCGTACCATTTCCAGGTCACTGTGACCTTGACCTTGACCTTTGACCTCGATTTTAAAAAAAGCTTATACCTTACCAGCTACAAAAAGCTTGTCCGGAGTATATCTCCTATTCCTTATCAGCTAAGTATTCCAAATTTGGTGTGTGAGTTCATCTTGGGATGGAGGAGTGTCGCGTACCATTTTCAGGTCACTGTGACCTTGACCATGACCTTTGACCGATTTTACAAAAAGGTTGTCCGGAGCATATCTCCTTTACCTTACCAGCTACAGATTCCAAATTTGGTGTGTGAGTTCATCTTGCGATGGCGGAGTGTCGTGTACCATTTCCAGGTCACTGTGACCTTGACCTTGACCTTTGACCTCGATTTTAAAAAAAGCTTATACCTTACCAGCTACAAAAAGCTTGTCCGGAGTATATCAACTATACCTTACCAGCTAAGGATTCCATGGGATGGAGGAGTGTCGCATACCATTTTCAGATCACTGTGACCTTGACCTTGACCTTTGACCGACTTTACAAAAAGCTTGTCCGGAGCATATCTCCTATACCTTACCAGATACGGATTCCAAATTTGGTGTGTGAGATCACCTTGAGATGGCGGAGTGTCGCATATCATTTTCAGGTCACTTTGACCTTGACCTTTGACCTCGATTTTACAAAAAGCTTATACCTTACCAGCTGCAAAAAAGCTTGTCCGGAGTATATCTCCTATACTTTACCAGCTACGGATTCCAAATTTGGTGTGTGAGTTCATCTTGGGATGGAGGAATGTCGCGTACCATTTTCAGGTCATTGTGACCTTGACCTTGACCTTCGACCTCGATTTTACAAAAAAGGTTGTCCAGAGAATATCTCCTATGCCTTACCAGCTACGGATTCCAAATTTGGTGTGTGAGTTTATCTTGGGATGGCGGTGTGTCGCGTACCATTTTCAGGTCACTGTGACCTTGACCTGTGACCTAGATTGTACACAAAGCTTGTCTGGAGCATTTCTCCTATACCTTACCAGCTACGGATTCCAAATTTGGTTTGTGAGTTCATCTTGGGATGGCAGAGAGTCATGTACCATTTTCAGATCACTGACCTTGACCTTGACCTTGACCTTTGACCTCAATTTTACAGTCCGGAGCATATCTCCTATACCTTACCAGATACAAAAAGCTTGTCCAGAGCATATCTCCTATACCTTAAACATTGACAATAAACCCAGGGTCCTTTTTAACGTTGAGAATGACTTAGGGTCCTTTTTAACTAAGTTTTGACCATTGGCTCTTTTCTTAGCTATCATAATCGTCAAAGGTTCTGTTTCTAATGTTAAGAACTGACTCCTGTGTCGTTTTTAACAGCATCAAAATTTCATGTTACACCTGCATTACATTGTATTGTTTTTCCGCCAAAATGCATTTCGGTGTCAAACACTTTGGGGGCATTTGTCACCCGTGACGACTCTCTTGTTCATAGGAAAATCTTTAAAAATCTTCTTCTCTAAAACTGTAAGGCCTTGACCTTTGATATTTGGTATGTAACATGATCTTATGGTCCTCTACAAAGATTGTCCAAATTATGACCCCGGGCAAAAAATGGCCCCGCCCAAGGGTTTATCAGTTTTTTATAGGAAAATCTTTAAAAAAAATCTTCTCTGAAACTGTAAGGCCTAGACCTTTGATATGTAGTATGTAGCATGATCTTATAGTCCTCTACAAAGATTGTTCAAATTATGACCCATGGGCAAAAAATGGCCCTGCCCAAGGGCTTATCAGTTTTTCATAGGAAAATCTTTAAAAATCTTCTTCTCTGAAACTGTAAGGCCTAGACCTTTGATATTTGGTATGTAGCCTGATCTTATTGTCCTCTACATAGGTTGTTCAAATTATCCCCCCCCCCGGGCCAATAATGGCCCCGCCCAAGGGTTTATCAGTTTTTCATAGGAAAATCTTTAAAAATCTTCTTCTTCTGAAACTGTAAGGCCTAGAGCTTTGATATTTGGTATGTAGCATGATCATATGGTCCTCTACAAAGTTTGTTCAAATTATGACCCCCGGATCAAAAATGGCCCTGCCCAAGGGCTTATCAGTTTTTCATAGGAAAATCTTTAAAAATCTACTGAAACTGTAAGGCCTAAACCTTTTATGTTTGGTATGTAACATGATCTAATGGTCCTCTACAAATATGTAGCTGTGGCTTGTGGTCCTGTCAAGAATATTCAACTTACGACCCTGACCACTGGGCGAAACTTCGCCCTGTCTCAGGGCTTACCAGTTTTTCATGGGAAAAATATAAAATATTATTTTTCTCTGAAACCATAAGGCTTAGACTTTTAATTAATGGCATACTGCTTTGCCTTGTGGTTCTCTACCAAGGTTGTACAAATGATTTCTGGTGATCAAAAATGGCCCAAGCCCCTGGAGTTATCTCAGATGAGGGCTTCAGGGCCTCATGGCCCTCTTGTTTGAGTTGAGCTCTTGATGAGTCGAATTTTTTTTAAATGGGTCCCTATGAACTCGACATAACGAGAGTCAACTGTATATAAGTTATCTCTTATTATTATACTATATTATTATATCTTACTGTATTATTATATCTTACTATATTATTACACGAAATTATTTATCTCTTTCTTTACTCATGCCCTGTTGTATAATTACATGAAAATATGTTAAAGATTAGTTAAAGGTTACACGCTTGTAAAATATCAAATTAAGTTGAGCTAATTACTGAGCCCAAAATTACAGTTTGGCCAGGAGCCATGTTGTTTTTAATAGAGGAAGAACTAGAATAAAGTATGGGTAGATGAGACTGTTTTTCAGTGCTTCCTTTATGGTTTGTTTCAGGTGGGAAGTTTGGAGATAATCAGCTCCATATCAGCCTGCAGGATTTGAGGAATGCCGAAGAGAAAGGGAAGTGGTGGGTGGTTGGTTCAGCCTGGGAGGGAGGAGATGTTAGGCAATCGGAGAACAGTAAGTATTGCCATGGAAATTAGTTGTAGTTACATTAAAACTAACAGCATTTAAATATTAAACTGGATAAAACATCATGCTAACATTATATTTTTCGGTCCTACAAACCACTACAATATCTCGAACTCAGATAATACGAACTTTGGGATAACTCAAAGTAAAAATTTGGTCCTTCCAAAATGTACAATACAGAATTATTCTAAAATGTATCACTACACATATCTAGAAACACATGTGACAGCTTAATGTAGGTCGAAAGCAATGATGAAAGCTCCTACAGGAGCTTTCAGTATTACTTCAGTCCTGCATTAAGCTGTGAACTTTAGAAATTATTCAGATTAGAAATCGGATGACTCAAACATCTGTTATCTCGAAGTAATGTGTATTATTATACTGCAAAGTAAAATCCTCGATTTTGATTGGTCAATTAGCCATGTATAAAAGCCGCGTATCCCTCTAAATTCTGATGTATATACAGAGTCATGAGCAACAATGGAATTTCCCCCGTCAAGGACCTCGCTTCCTTGCTACAACAAAATAAAAATGGCCGACCAGCTTCATTTCGTCGATTCGGTCCAAACAACCGCTCTCAAACGAAATAACAAGAGTTTGAGGCGGAACAAAGTTATCCATTGAGAAATATTTTTGTTATAGTTGTTGTATAACAATGTAAATGAACCCGGTGTCGCGTGTTTTTCACACTCTGTAAGGGTATCACATTAAGCAGGTGCACATCAATAGAATTAATTGTTTAATATAATTACTTGCATTTACAGAAGTGTGCATACTATTTAGCGCAAATATTTCTAAAATAATGAGCTGATAAAGCTTTAATGACTTTTTCAAGAAAATCTACTGAGTTTTACATGTAGTGACTTGAATTAGGGGTACCACCAATAGAATTTTAATTATTTTTACCCCACCATCAAGAGAATAAAAATTCATAATATACCCCCTACCTAGAGAATTAAAATTACCCCCCCCCCTTCCAATAAATAAATAAATATATTTTTACATGTATGCAATTACTTTTTGTCAAGCCGACTTGCAAACCCAAATGACCAAATGACAGCCCAGTGTATTATAGGGTTAACCCTACTGTAATTTGAAATTTGCGACGGTATATGAGGTTTTTAACGGTCGCAAATTATTTTAATGGCGACGCCGAAGGCGGAGTCATTAAAATAATTTGCGACCGTTAACCCTATTCTAACGTAATCTTAACACGAAAAATGCCAAATTGGTGTTATATCCCATGCGCGCAGGCGATTAAATGAGTGATGAGTGAGGCGAGAAATAGTGCCCAGTTTCTCTCAGATTTCTTAAAATAACTGGATTTTTTTTCACCCTGGTATACACAAAGTCAAAACACTGGGCCAATTATAAGTTCACTATTACATTTGTCATGAATAATTATGCGACAGCTATTTCACATGTTCAATGCACATTCAATACACATGTCAGGAAAAGTAATGTTATCTTAGTCTTTGGCGCCATACGCAAAAACGTCGTCTGTAACAATGACGTCACGTTATAACGTTATGTTTGAATAGTATGATAAATATCGTTGAATCTGGATCACAACGCCTAGAGTATCTCAATAATTCACCACATGACATATAAGAGACCGGTCAAGTCGTGACAAACAATGAAAACTAATAACTTTCAAAATACCGGACTGAACTTGAATATATGTCATTGTATGCGTACAGATTTATTAGTAGATCTAAGTGTTAGATAAACAAAGCGCATTAATATATTTACATGCTAATGCTGTAATTCGGCCGTTTTCGATTGGTTGAATTTGCGACTTATAAAACACTTTTTATATGCCGCAAATTTGGTCACATGGGCCAATCAGATTGCAGGAAATTGACCGATTGCGTTAGAATGCCACATTCGTGCATTAGTCTCGACAGTCTTTCATTTCGTCCTGTTGACATCATACATGCTTCGGTGGTTCTGTTATTGCAAGTAATTTACTCTTCGCCGACCTCGGATTCACTACATGTACCTTTGCTACTGCTAGGAGTCTGTGTTTTATTAATAAAAAATTCTGTCAATGTCTTTTGGTTGTTATTCAGGGGTTAGCTGTCTATTTTCACTTTTGTTCTAGTTTTTCACCAATCAGAAACTATGTTACATTGTAATTTGCATATGACCTACTAGTATTTTCTAGTAAATCGTATTTTCATTAGTTAATCCCTTGACTGGCATACAGCCTTTTTATAATGACTCTACACATGGCCAAACTGAATGTAGGACGTTTCGGCATAGGAAGTTTCGCCCTGGATGTTTCGACCCAGGACGTTTTGGCCATCTATTTATTCGGCCTAGGACGTTTCGGCAAAAATTGAAAATTTGTATTAAAAAGCAAAAATTGAATAATCAAAATCATTAAATAACTATCTCTATGTTAAATATTGATATGTGGTCCATTTTTTTTGGTTTATACAGATCAGGATATTATCTAAGCAGGTGACATATTCACACTTACTCAACCTTGGGTACAATGAGTGATAAAGAGGTGCTTTCAAATACTATAGTCACATTGTTTAGTCATTAAAACAGCCCCAGACCACATAACACATTACTAATGATTTACTATCCCATTCAGTTTTGATTTTAGTCTTGGTCCAAACTGTTTGCCACTCACTTTATGCTTTTTGTTTTCAGTCAAAATGTTGTTTAGTTCAACTTTTGGTGGATTCAAATACATGTACAATACTGTAGTCACATAGTTGTTTATTACCATGACCGGTAAAACAATATGAATTATTTATTACTTTGGTAATTACCAAAACTAGAGTACCGGTATATAATACATAAACAATATTACTGAATAAAACTATATAGATCTATTATCCTCAAAAGGTGTGGATCAATTTTGACTATTCAATTTTTGGTGTGTCATACTTTATATCAGTTCCTAACCCATTATCGTACTTATCACCTCATGGTAATGATTGCTGAGCATTATTGCCAGTTTGCCAAAACCACTATTAAATTTTTAAACATTTATTATCATTTTGCTATCAATTTAATACCACATTTGATCACATCCACTTTGACGAACAGGTAGTTTGCCGCAACCACCATAATTCACAGGCAATGCTATAGGAAATAAAGAAGAAATGTTGTTTAGTATATTAGAGTAGTGGCATTAATAGTATTAATTACTATCCCCGACCACAGCACCAATTAAGGCTCTGGTTATTCGCTCTCTGTGATATAAAGCTACTTACTGAAGGCTATTGTTACGGCTCTATCACCTGGCGCTTTGGATCGAGTAGTAGGTTGAGATAGCTAACTTTATATTGTTTTAAAAATACATGTATATTCAGTTAATGGTGTCACTAATGATGATGCACACACGTCAATTAATGCGTTGATCCAGGCTATAGATAAATACCTTTCTTTAAGTAATTACAGCCTCTGCACAAACAAAAACTAAATTCTGTATGCTTTATTTAAAGTGTATTCAATTAGTTATCTTCATATCAATATAAATATACATGCTTTCAAGTAAATTTTTATAATAGGTAAAATGAAGAACTAACTTCAGATAGTTTTAAAAAAATACTTTGACATTGTACATTTTAATAGTGATTTCCTATAAAAGTAACTTAATTTTTCCCATAATTGCTTATTCTACTCCAAGTCATTTCCATTGCATGCTTCTCTGCTAGTATAATTACAAGCAACCCTTCATAGATCTAGTTCCCTGTACTAACAGAATCTCGAAACATTGAAATTGAAATTTAATAGCGAGCACAGCTCGCAAGAATGGCCGAAGGCCATTCTTGCGAACGAAGTGAGCTCTATGGTAACGCGTAGGATATAATTTTGGTTCTGTAGGCTGTACATTGTTAACCTGGAATCGGTTCTGCTGATGTTCACTTCCGGTTTGGACCATGGAGGGAAATAACCGGGGTGTTCCAAGTGATTCCTATATTCCTAACTCTGACGGAATACGACGAGTAGTTATGATTGAATACCCGACAGTCCACACAAATCGCAACAACGTTTGTCTACGAAGAAAATCGATATTCTAAAACTTACTAAATTGAAAATTGCATTTCGTTTCGGTATAGATTAGATTTAACTATTTTAATCGCTGTTTATTTGCCAGAAAATTAATGTTTTCCGTTCGGTAAACATCTCCGTCCGAGATCCAGTTAGCGGTAAAGGCCGAGTGTATGTGTCTCAAATCTGATGACGTATTATCCACAACTTGTAAGTGACATAGTTGTGGTCACATGATGTGGTCGTCTGCAGTGCATTTTGTTTACATACAAGGCTCAGCTGTGTTACTCTTCTGGTTCCTACTGTCAATAACTTTGTATGTGAGTAATTTAGACATTGATTATTAATTTTTTTTTCATTTGAATCAGTTGTCAATACAAAACATCACATTATTTGAATTAGATCTACATCTAGATATTTATCCCGGCGTAGGGTGTTTTCGACGGTGTAAGCGGTTTTCGTAAATTTGACCTACTTAAACAAATGCCGATTGCTATAATAAATATGCGAGTGAAACATGCAAACGAATGTATATCACTGAGATTTTATAAAGAACTAGGTCTACGGCAATGTAGAATTGTTTGTGAAATCTGACTTGTTCTGTGAAATCTGACTTGTTCTTTCCGAATACACTATCCGAATAGTCTGTCTGTCTGCAGGTCTGTCTGTCAGTGTACTGTTTAAGTTTCGTAGTCTTTCTGTCCTTCTTTAAATGGATACTGTTTTACATAAATCAGCCTGTCTGTCTGACTTCTTTAAATAGGCCTACTGGTTTACAAAAATCATTCTGTCTGTCTGTCTCACACACAACCACATCTAACATCCCAGACATAGATCTACAGCCTTGAAGACATATTCTCTAATTACAATCACTCTACACAGAAAGTTAATTTAACATAATTGAACAACTTGAAGGCTTAGCAACATCATTTAACACAGACATCACAACTTTAAAGGTTGGGAGCATACCACCAGCATCACTTCAGAAATAGACAAAATTCAAAAACAAGCACAGCAAATTTCATTCAAGCCAATTCCCTGACACTGAAATACACACTAAACAAAAATCTTTAGAAGAGGACATAAGACATATAAATACAAAAATATCACACATAAACACTCAGCACAATTCTACCAACAATCAGATTGGATAGAGGCATCCAGAAAAGAATCACAAAAAAACCCAGAGGGAGGCATGCCCAAAATTCTAAAAAATGTAGAAAATCTACTTATATATGAAGTTATGTTCATACAAAGACCTATGATATACTGTATGCATGTGAAACACATAGTTCAAATGTTTAACCCTTTCCTCCATGCTAAATAGGAAATAGCTAAACATTATGTTGTATGTTTTAATAAATACATGTTTATAAATGCATGCACACAGTATTGTCCTTATCCTATTGACCTATCCAGTAACTTCAAAGTCTATCATCACCATCATTAGCATCAATTGTCATTTAGGTTACTAACACAACAGCTCTATCAATATCTTCTGTTTTCTGCATGTTTCTATCTCAATGCACCTAAATGTACCTGGTGTACATGCAAATATACCACAACTAACACACAGCTTGTCTTGCCATTTTAACCAATCCTCTGCATATTTAACCATGCTTCCCAACTCTCACGATTTCGTCGGGAGTCTCCCGATTCAGAAGGCAAACCCCGACCACCCCGATTATTTGACTTAAAACCCGATTTCTTAAAATCCGATTTTAAAAAAAATCAAAACCATATGACACCTTCACTATATTTTTATGCCCCCAAAGGCGGGCATATAGTAATCGAATTGTCCGTCCTTCCGTCTGTCCGTCTATCCGTCCGTCCGTCTGTCCGTCCGTCCGTCTGTCCGTCTGTCCGTCCGTCTGTCTGTCCTTCCGTCCCAAATTCGTGTCCGGTCTGTAACTTCTTCTTCTATCAATGGATTTCAATATAACTTGCCACAAATGTTCACCAGACAGAGACGATGTGTCGCGTTCAACTCCCAGGTCCATGGGTCAAAGGTCAAGGTCACAGGGTACAATTACTTTGTCACAAATTTCGTGTCCGGTCTGTAACTTCTTTATCTATCAATGGATTTCAATATAACTTGCCACAAATGTTCACCACACAAAGACGATGTGTCGCGTTCAACTCCCAGGTCCATGGGTCAAAGGTCAAGGTCACAGGGTACAATTACTTTGTCACAAATTTCGTGTCCGGTCTGTAACTTCTTTATCGATCAATGGATTTCAATAGAACTTGGCACAAATGTTCACCACACAAAGACGATGTGTCGCGTTCAACCTTCAGGTCCATAGGTCAAAGGTCAAGGTCACAGGGTACAATTACTTTGTAACATATTTCGTGTCCGGCCTGTAACTTCTTTATCTATCAATAGATTTCAATATAACTTGACACAAATGTTCACCACACAAAGACGATGTGTCGCTTTCAACTCCCAGGTCCATAGGTCAAAGGTCACTGGGTACAATTACTTTGTCACAAATTTCGTGTCCGGTCTGCAACTTCTTTACATATCAATGGATTTCAATATGATTTGGCACAAATGTTCACCAGACAAAGATGATGTGTCGCTTTCAACTCCCTGGTCCATGGGTCAAAGGTCAAGGTCACAGGGTACAATTACTTTGTCACAAATTTCGTGTCCGGTCTGTAACATCTTTATCTATCAATGGATTTCAATATAACTTGGCACAGAATTTCACCAGACAAAGACGATGTGTCGCATTCAGCTCCCTGGTCCATATGTCAAAGGTCAAGGTCACAGGGTACAATTACTTGTTTATCTGTGAATGGATTTCAAAGGAACCTGGCACAAATGTTCACCACACAAAGACGATGTGTCAACTCCCTGGTCCATGGGTCAAAGGTCAAGGCCACAGGGTACAATTTTTGGGGGCATTTGTCACGTGATTGTGACATCTCTTGTTACAATTAATATTTAATGATAATGGCGAATACAGATCTGATGGCAGCTTAAATCATGATGAAAGTAACGCAGAAAGCGCCTTGAGCTTTCTGGTTTCTTGTCATCTTGCTTTAAGCATTACCAAACCTTAATTTCGGCTTGCTTTAAGCAGTATTACATTATACATGTAATGCCCTTCTGGCAATGGAGGAAAGGGTTAATATCACTAATCTACTGTCTTGTGATTTAGACTATGTCAATAATTTAAACATCACAGTGCAGCATTATGAGTTTCTTATTTTACTTGTAAAAATTGGTGGGTGACATGATCGTCGCTAACCAATACACAAAGTTCTATTTCACAGATATATTACAACATTCAACTTGTAAAAAATTGGTGGATGACTTGATCGTCGCTAACCATGATACACAACTATTTCACATTATATTACAATATTTAACATATATATATATTGCTAATATATATACATTTTATTACTAACAGTAGTATTTTGTTTATAAGAAATTGAATGAAGTATGGTGGGTGACATGAACATCGCTATTAAACCAATACACTTTTATTTCACATTAATATTACAGTACTTTGTGAAGTTGACTTAATTATTGCCAAGGTTCAGTTAAAGCCATTTTTTTTTAAAATCAACATGGTATGGTGGGTGACATGATCGTCGCTAACCAATTAAACATACATTAAATAAATTGCAGCTGGACAGTCACTTATATAAGTCTGAAACACACAACATCAGCCAATAAGATGTCACAGTCTTGGACCAAAAGTAGATCTATCAACCACTTTAAGACTTGGATATGTATTAAAGGGGGTGTCCCTACATTTGACGCGTTTCATAAACACTTGAAATATACAAAAGTCATTTGTTTATATATATGCTGAAAAGTAGTATATCCATACATGTGATAACCTGCTGAGGCATGTCAGGTAGATTCAAGAAATTTGTCAGGTAGATTTGACTTTTGTCAGGTAGATTTTACTGACGCGACAAAATTATTATTAAATATATGGAGGAGAAAAAAGAAATTTGCTTGATACCTATGTTTGTTATACATTATCATTCATACTTTACCATAAATGCATACCATTCCATTATTAAACCTTACATTACACACATAACATTTACACACTTAACCCTTTCCCTCATATAAACATCTTTTTCACGCATAAATTTGCACAGAGAATAGACTCAGATCAGGTGGCTCCTACAGGAGCTGTCTGGTCAGGGTCTGCTCTGTTTGCTTATGATATAGGAATGATTCTACACTTTCTGGTTTGGCAAAAAAAAAAAATCCAATGTGGAGTTAAAACCTCCATTAAGCCTTTCCTTTATATAAACCAAGGTTTTGTGCATTTGCAAACAGAGTAGACCCAGATCAGACAGCTCTTATAGGAGCCATCTGATCAGGGTCTGCTCTGTTTGCTTTTGAAATTTTAACAGTGTTTCTGTACTTTCTAAAATGGCTATAAAGTTCCAATCTCCAAATTTCTTTATAACTACTTTGTTTAAGAATATCCAGTAGGGACTGGAATTTGGAATAAAAATGGAACAGGGAAAGGGTTAAAAACAAATACTAGTAATTGACATGCAGTAATAATTCTAGATTTTTTTATTTGTCAAAAGGACACATTGAAATCAATAGGTCTCAAGCCCAAAACACTGGGTTCCTTATTAAATAATGTCATGAAAAAATCAAGATTTATTAGTTGTATCATATAATGAAAAAGATATTCCATTTTATCTTATTTTATAATAACATTTTTAGGGTTTTTTTGGGGGCTTATTTTATAGCCCTTATTTAGCTATACTCCCCAGGGACAACCTTTACTCAGTTCAAGTTAGTTAAACCTTTACTCAGTTCAAGTTAGTTACTGCAAACATTGAGCAGACACAGAAATGTCGAAATCCCATCAGGTCCAGAGTCCGTGTTTTAGCCCGTATCTACAATCGTCGCGAAAACTGATGACATTTCAACTTATATAATTATTATTTTTTGAAGAGTTTGCAATGGTAGATAATAATTCATGGTGTTTTCAATTACTTCTTTAGTGTCATTACCACTTATTATACTAATGAAAAAGTAATTTAGTGTACAAATCAAATTCATGATTATCAGTCCAAGCAGTCTTATTTTCGAAGTGTTTCGGCCCATTGCAACAACGAGGCCAAGTACAGCTGTCTTTGACAAGGAAGCAGAGAAGCATTTCTATGTCTTATAACTTAATTATGAGAATATAATTCCTATTATAGGGTCATGACACTCCCATGTCGCCTCGCTTGAGTAATAAACCTGCTGCATGTGATATTTGTGGTAGGCGGTTGCATTTTGAAACGACTGGTTCCCAAATCATTTATTTGGTAAAGTAGTAGAGTGAAAACCGGAACCACCTCGTGATTATGTAATTCGGGAATTCTCCATGGTCTCCACATGGGATTCCCTTGATTGGTCCCTACCAAAACAGACCAAGCATGGATCACAGCATGATAGCAAGCTAAAGGCGTTCTGTGTGTGTAGAGAACTAACAGATATACTCTGTCTGGGAGGAAAATACATGTCACTAAAAAAATTGCCTTGGTATTTCAAAACGGTAGATCGTTAAAGTAGAACGGTAAACCACCTCTGAAAACGGTAGAATTCACCTACCGTCGGTAGTTATCACATGTATGTATATCACAAAAAGCCCCATCCAATTACCGTTTATAATGACAAAACATCCAAGTGTTTCATATCGCCGATCCCGGTTTTACTCCCGGATGTTTCAGTTTTATTCGGTTTGTGTTTTAGTTTCGTAACTGTTCGCCCTATTCGGGATTCTCCGGCCACTTCCGAGAAAGCTATTACGTAAACAATGAAGGGATCGGATGATCATCGGCAAAACGCGGAAGAATTTAACGGAAAAGGCCGTATAAAAGCCTTATAGGATTCTACGACGTATATATACAGATAAAGGCCGATAATATTGTGTTGTAGAACAAAAACTATCAGTATTGATGAAATCGGTTTATTTGTATGACAGTATCACAGGGACATTTTTCGATATAAGTTCAAATTAGGAACCTTCATAATATTAATAAATGATTGAGCATAACAGATTATGAGATACCATGTTTTATGATATTATTGAAAATATACGATCATTGTAGGGACTTCCTCTTTAAAGAAAAGTAAGAGATTGATGGTTTAAGTTTGTATTTGAAGTTGTGCTTTAAACTTTTATCAAGGTGTACTGTATTCGTTTATTGTTCTGTTACTTTTAGAGAGTTATAATTGCTGTTACTAATTTCATCAGTATCTGGTGTATAAATCATCAAATTCACCATATGCTTTCATTTTATTTAGTTGAATGCGTTTGGCAGCTGTGCTCGCTTATAGGCTGTGCCTATTTCATATTATCATTATTGTTTTGTACATTATGTCAATATTTGATTGCCGCTGAATATCTTTTTAAAAGATATTTCTTGTTTAGGTCTATTTTCGGTTTATTATTTTGTTTTGTTCATCCGGGCTTTTACATCGAGAAGCAAGAGCAGTGATTGGTTGAGACTACCGGTGTCTTAGTACTTTTTTCACGGTCTAGTCTGAATCAATCAGCCGCTCATTATGGAAGTCTGATCAGATAAGCGTCTAGATGATCAGAACTAAGAATTGCAACGGAATTTCGCGGGAGTTCGTGTCAGAAAAAGGTTTTCTGTTATTTTTCGTTATTGTCGAAGAAAACCGCTTGCATGAAGCGTTTAACTTGACAAACAACCCCATCAATTTAATTTCTGATGTTGAAATACCCCCAACCAATAGAATTTTCATCAAATTTCCACCCCCACCAACAGAATTAAAATTTCTTTTGCACCCCCACCAAGGTAATTTTAATAGGCTGTCGTTCCGAAACACCCCCCCCCCCCCCCCCCCCCCCCGGGAGATTTTCCTGGAATAGCCCTAAGGATATTGGAATGTTCAAATTTCAAAATAGGAAACAAATAAACAAAACATATTTATATTTACATACATGTGATAACCTGCTGAGGCATGTCAGGTAGATTTAGGAAATTTGTCGGGTAGATTTGACTTTTGTCAGGTAGATTTTACTGACGCGACAAAATATATGTAGGAGAAAAGGGTGCTGGTGAATTCGCCTAATGACAAACTCGCCTACAATTAGATATATAGTAACCCAAATGGTGAATTCGCCTAGAAAGCAATTATATAGTGATCGTATTTCACACCTTATATTGCAGGTAGATCTACAAGTAAATAACCAAAGAAATAAAGCTGTTTGTAACAAGAACAACTTGCATTGTTGTTTTCTTGTCCAAATGTTTTTTTTGTTTTTTTAAATAAACCGAAATATCAGTGTAACCCCTAATCACACGCAAGTGCATCTTAACAACCAATTTATACTGATTGCACTGACCAGTGTTCACCATATGATGACAGTTTGCATCAACCCCAAAGGGCTCAACATTTGATTATTGCTACAAGCATAACTAATGTCCAACACTGTATAGATAGTACACAGATCATGTAACAAAATCAATCAAATTGTTCATCATTTCATTCTGAATCATTTAAACATTTGCACAAAGTAAACAACTATTAACGCCCCCTCCCCTCACAAACTCTTCCATTGCGGCATTGTGTGCTTTCAAATGCATACAATTTATATAAATGATGATCAGGGGCTACACTCAAAGTTCAATCTTTGTCAACACTACCTGAAAACATGTTTTGTTATGTTATCGATACCTTACGATAGGTGCGAAATACAATCACTATATAATTGCTTTCTAGGCGAATTCACCATTCGGGTTACTATATATCTAATTGTAGGCGAGTTGGTCATTAGGCGAATTCACCATAAACCGGAGAAAAAAGACATTTGCTTGATACCTATGTTTGTTATACTTTTTCACATTATCATTCATACTTTACCATAAATGCATACCATACCATTATGAACATTCCATTACACACATAACATTTACACACTTAACCCTCTCCCTCATATAAACACATTTTTCACGCATGAATTTGCAAAGAGAATAGACCCAGATCAGATGGCTCCTACAGGAGCTGTCTGGTCAGGGTCTGCTCTGTTTGCTTATGGTATAGGAATGATTCTACATTTTCTGGTTTGGCAAAAAATATAATGTGGTGTTAAAACCCCCATTAACCAATCCCTTCATATAAACCAAGGTTTCACGCATTTGCAAACAAAGTAGACCCAGATCAGACAGCTCCTATAGGAGCCATCTGATCAGGGTCTGCTTTGTTTGCTTTAGGAATTTTAAAAATGTTTCTGTACTTTCTGAAATGGCTATAAAGTTCCAATCTCCATATTTCTTTAAAATTACTTAAGAATAAGAATATTCAGTAGGGACTGGAATTTGGAATAAAAATGGAACAGGGAAAGGGTTAAAAACAAATACTAGTAATTGACATGCAGTAATAATTCTAGATTTTTTTCATGGGTCAAACTGACTCTTTGAAATCAATAGGTCTCAAGCCCAAAACACTGGGTTCCTTATTAAATAATGTCATGAAAAAATCAATTTATTACTGTTTTATCATATAATGAAAAATATTTCTATTTTATCTTTTTTTATAATAATATTTTTAGGAGGGTGTGCTTATTTTATAGCCCTTATTTAGCTATACTCCTCAAGGACAACCTTTACTCAGTTCAAGTTAGTTAAAGCTTTACTCAGTTCAAGTTAGTTGCAAACATTGAGCAGTCACACAACAGGTCAAGAGTCCGTGTTTTAGCCCGTACCTACAATCGTCGCGAAAACTAATGACATTTCAACTTGATATAGTTATTATTTTTTGAAGAGTTTGCAATGGTAGATAATAATGCATGGTGTTTTTATTTACTTCTTTAGTGTCCTTACCACTTATTATATTAATGAAAAATAATTTAGTGTACAAATAAAATTCATAATTATCAGTCCAACCACTGTTGAAGCAGTCTTATTTTCGAAGTGTTTCGGCCCATTGCAACAACTAGACCAAGCACAGCTGTCTTTGGCAAGGAAGCAGAGAAGCATTTCTATGTCTTATAATTTAATTATGAGAATATAATTCCTATTACAGGGTCATGACACTCCCATGTCGCCTCGCTTGAGTAATAATCCTGCTGCATGTGATATTTGTGGTAGACGTTTGCATTTTGACACGACTGGTTCCCGAACAATTTATTTGGTAAAGTAGTAGAGTGAAAACCCGGAACCACCTCGTGATTATGTAATTCGGGTGTTCTCCATGGTCTCCACAGGGGATTCCCTTGATTTCATGTAGTTCATGTAGATCATGTAGAATCGAGGCCAGATGCATCTATGATGCATAAGCTTTGCAGCAAAGATTGGTCCCTACCAAAACAGACCAAGCGTGGATCACTGCATGATAACAAGCTAAAGGTGGTCTGTGTGTGTAGAGAACTAACAGATGAACTCCATCAGGGATGAAAATATATGTCACTAAAAAAATTGTCTTTGTCAAATTTCAAAACGGTAGACCGTGAAAGTAGAACGGTAAACCACCTCTGAAAACTGTAGAATTCACCTACCGTCGGTAGTTATCACATGTATGTATTTACTAGAGGCCAAATTGGTTGTGGGCGAATTATTTGGGAACAAATCATTTTTCTTACATGTGTGGCAGAAATGACTGTACAGTTGCAAGTACCTGCATGATGTGCATGCTTTCTATACAGTACAACTTTGTTGAAGCTAAATAGTTATACATGTTCATGTATTTGCCTGGTATTTATATGCTTCCATCAGTTTATCCCTTTGTCCTTTTTATTGCTTTAACTTTGGTAAACTCCCTTTGCACATGGTTTGCCTGCTATACAGAGTGTCACTCGCTGTATTTGCATGCTTGCTTTGTGCAAATTTGGTTCTTTATTTTCTCCCCCCTATATATACTAACTGTTTTCTCTGTTCTGTGCTTAGTTTGGTATGAGACACAAAGGTATAGTTTAACTCTCACTTCTCCAGCTAGCCACCTTTCCTCAACTCATACTATTCTCCTTTCTGTAGCCAACTTTACCTATTCTCTTTCTCTCTGTTATAGTTTACCTACTGTAGGTAACAGTAATTAAGGCACTAAATTTCAAAGAATAAAGTTCTAAACTGAAAATTTTGGAGACTAGATTTGCAGTTTAGAACTTTATTCTTTGAAATTACCGTCACAATTACCATATCAATTGTCATGTTTCAGAGACCAGTGCAGCAGCCTCTGTGATTCGGGGCCTGGAGATTAGTATAAAACTACAAGAGCTGGCCAGGAAACAAAGAATGAACACTGACACACGCAGAAACATCTTTTATATCATCATGACCAGCGAGGTGGGTCTCTTTGGTGCATAACCCTTTACTGCATGAATATTCATGTAAATAAATAATGACGTCATGAATATTTATTAGATTAACTGTTACATTAGCATACGGACATAGGAATTTTTGGCCATGGCAGAAACTAGATTCATATTGATATTATATCACAAGCAAAAAGAGCAGACCCTGATCAGATGGCTCCTATAGAAGCCATCTGACCTGGGTCTACTCTGTTTGCAAAGGTGTAGAAAGATGTATGTATGGAATAAAGGGTTAACCTTTGTAATGCCATACAAATTTATTGAAAATCTTTCGTCTTCAGCATATTTGGTCCTTTACCTGATGAAGAAATAAACAATATACGGTTTGGTGGAAATGATAATTTTAGTGATTGATCATAAACCTTTATGTATTGCTCTTAGACACTATTGTAAACTGGACCCTATATGGATACACTATTATATATATACATGTATATGCATATAGAATATGGAAAAATAGTCAAACACGGAGAGCCATACACGAAATGACACCGCACCAAACACCATCAAACAAGAAACGGTAAAGCCACAAGACAAAACATAACAGGACGCATATCAAGAAGAAAAACATTAAACATTGAGCATATTAAACAACAAAATTGACCATAGGCTGAAAGCAGGAGTACCGCCTTGGAACGGCCAATAACCAAAATAAGCTGCTGGGGGACTTAAACCTCTGTAAATTGTGTTAACCCTTTACCTCATTAATACTCATGGAAGAGATAATGACGTTATGAATATTAACCGTTTCCCTCATATAAACATGTTTTCACACATTTGCAAACAGATTTGACCCAGATCAGACGGCTCCTCTAGGGTTTGCAATTAGAATTTGAAAGATCTGTGTCTTCACTTTCTAAAATGGCTATTATGTACCACCTTCCATATTTCATCATAACTATTTTGTCCATGAATATTCAGTAGGTATTGAAATTTAGAATAAACATAGAACAGGGAACGGTTAATCAGATTCTTTCATGGTATATGAAAACAGGATTGTTTGGCTTTGGCAGATATTGTAAACTCAGATTTATATAGTTCCATTAGCATATATGGTAGATCCTGATCAGATGGCTCCTACAGGAGCTGTCTGATCTTGGTCTTCTTAGTTTGCAAGAGTGTTGTAAGGCATATAATTTTATTTGGACCAAAGGGTTTACCCTTTCTGTCATATAAACGCCTTTTCACGCTTGCAAACAGAGTAGACAATTTCAAAGATCAGGCGGCTCCTACAGGAGCCGTCTTTTCAGGATGTGCTCTGTTTGCTTTTGACATAATGTAGATCTGATCCTATAGTTTCGTCAAAGCAAACTGTTTCCTTGAAAAGATCACAATATAAAAGTTCAGCTGATTATACTCATGATGTAATTTTTTTTATTACAGTAAATCCCGCTAATGCGACCACCTAAAAGAGGTACAATTCTGGGTGCTAGATGCAGGTAGTAGCTTAATGCAGGACAAAAGTAATGCAGAAAGCTCCTAGAGGAGCTTTCTGCATTACTTTTGTCCTGCATTAAGCAACCACCTGCTGATAAAGGCAGCTGTGCTTATTCTTTAAGTGGTCGCATTAGAGGGGTTCTACTGCACATGAATATTGAACAGGGAAGTGTTAATGTAGTAGAAAATGACATATATTTTGACCGAGTGTATACACTCATTGCTTAGGACAATCTGGTCATATTTTGACCGAGTGTATACACTCATTGCTTAGGACAATCTGGTCATATTTTGACTGAGTGTATACACTCATTGCTTAGGACAATCTGGTCATATTTTGACCGAGTGTATACACTCATTGCTTAGGAAAATCTGGTCAAATGGGCATTCTGAATTCATCATATGATGACAAGCTTGTGTGTCAGTCAGGTTGAATCAAAGTTGATTCAAAATGGCAACCACAGTAAAACCTCTCTATAACAGCCACTAAATTGTGTTAATTAGTTGGTATTTGGGGCAGGTGGATGCTTAAAGCAAGGGGAAGGTAAAACAGAACAGAACGCTCCTATAGGAGCGTTCTGTTTTACTTTCACCTTGCTGTAAGGAGCCACCTGTCTTTAACACAAAATACTTGATGTAATTTAGTGGTCGTTATATAGAGGTTTTATTGCACTTCTTTTTCAAAGTGACTCTTACTTTCGCCTGTTTTGTATTCCGCCATGTCTACTTGTAGGACTACATTGATGCTTTTGAGAAGCTACTGAGGCTTGGGCTAAAGTCCAGTCAGGCACAGGAAATCGTCATTGTCATCCTCGACTGCTGCCTACAGGAGAAAATATTTAATCCGTTCTATGCATATCTTGGGCAGAAATTTTGTGAGCATCATAGGTCATACCAGGTGAGGGTCAAGTGTATTTGTAATGAAATTAATGTTATTTGCACATTTTAAATGAAATTTACATGTTGCAGTAAAACATCTCTAACGGCCACTAAATTACATCAAGTGTTTTGTGTTAAAGGCAGGTGGCTGCTTAAAGCAAGGTGAAAGTAAAACAGAACACTTCTATAGGAGCGTTCTGTTTTACTTTCACCTTGCTTTAAGCAGCCACCTGTCCTAAGCACCAACTAATTAACACAATTAAGTGGCCGTTATAGAGAGGTTTTTCTGTATTTGCACATTTGTAATGAAATTTACATGTTATTTCCACATGTCTGGTTTAAGAACCACCCAGGAAAGCATTCTTAGTGTGTAGATCAGATGAACATTAACGGTCCTGAAAATCAAAACATTTCTTCAAGTTTGGGCTGTTTGTGTTAAAAAATTGGTGAGAAACATAGAGTTTAAATTGAAATAGATGAGAGTATCAAGCCTTTACCTGATTCCTCTTGATGCCTTGCCTTTGCTGTCAGAGTAGATCCAGATTAGGAGCCATCTGATCAGGGTCTCCTGTTTGCTTAATGAAATAATATAGATTTGATTCTAGTTTTTGTCATGGTTAAATATTCGCTTGTTCATAATTCCATTATTAAAATTCAGCTGATTAACCCTTTCCTTCATATTAACTCTTTTCCATGCATTTGCAAACAGAGTAGACCCAGATCAGAGAGCTGTCTGATCAGGATCTGCTCTGTTTGCTAATGAAATCTGATAGATCTGTTTCTTTACTTTCTAAAATGGCTACAATGTTCCACCTTTCATACTTCATTCAGGGGTGTGGAAATTTCATTTTTTTCTACTTGTCCTCGGACTAGTGAAATAAAAAAACTTGGTTGTCCACGGCATAATTCAACTTGTCCCAATTTATGCATCTTTTTCAGTAACTTGAGGAATTTCCATGATGTAGTGGTAGAGTGCAGGACCTACAGTCTGAGATGCACACATCTGATTTTTCCGAGGCCAAAAATATACTACAATGTACAGATTACAAACTATGACCTACAGATAAGAGGTCCTGTACTCTTATTACTACATGCAAAATATACAAACTTAAATTGAAACTTTCAGTATTTAATGAAAATTCAAAGTGAAACTATTTCTCAAGGTTCTAAAGAGTACCCACACCAAAGGTGTTGGTAAATTTGGTTGAAAACAAATGTCTTCCAAGTCGGGCACAGTGAAATTAAAAATCTGAGTAATAAGTGTATCATGCCTTTCAACACATTTGCCTTTCTACATTACTGATGGAGTATCGGCGACTAGGGGATATAAACAGCAGACATGACAAAATACAGTTTGACTTTCGTCTTCTCCTCGTAACCATTTGAAATCAGCAAAGATCGTTTACACTAATCAGCAAAGATTGTTTACACTTGTTTTTATTATAGGTATTGTCCCTTTCATTCTTTGTTTTTCGCTTTTGGCCCTTGTCATCGGCTACCGTCTTTTCTAACAAGAAACGAGTCCATCGTCTGCTTAAACTATCAATTTTGTAATATGTTTACAGTGGAATCGGACATGACGTACTTTTTAGGATTGGGCTAAAAAACGGACAACATCTTACTCTGAATGGTCTCAACATAATACGGACCTTGTTACTAAAGACTACGCTCGCGTGTTTAAATTTCGGATAATTAAAATAAGCTCTTGTTTATTATTTCAGACTGAGTTTAACTGCTACGAGAAATTTGGCGTGCTTTGATCAAGTTTAGAAATAAATTTTGAAATACCCGTAGTTTTGTAGTGCCGCAACTGTTATTCTTAATCCGTTATTCGGCAGCTTATTTATTGAACCCATTTCTTTTATCCACTGGTACCGGGACGCTGGTACCCGATTGTTACAGCGAATGAAATGAATGTTTGTTGTTGCTGATAACCATACCAGTAGAGTAAATGGTAAATAAACGTTAGAATTTGCGAATTATCTCAATTTCTTTGGATTTTTAAGCGCTTTTTGGTCAGATTTGAAGGCATATCTAAGTTTCCAAGATAATAATATCCCGAATCTTTACTTGTCCGCGGACAATTGAACTGCAAAAACCAATTTGCCCGGGGCCCCAAATGTACGAGACGGACGAGTCGGACATGGGATTTCCGCACCCCTGTCATTATAACTATTTTGTCCAAGAATATTCAGTTGGTATTGACATTTGGAATATATATAGAGCAGGGAAGATAAAAGGCTAAGCAGATAAAAAATAGAAATCTATTTAACCTTTTGAATGCTGAATTTTCAAAGTGGAATGGTTGGTTGGTTGGTTATGTTTAACCCTTTCCCTCATATTTAAAAGCTTTTTCACGCATTTGCAATAGGAGCCGTCTGATCAGGGTCTGCTCTGTTTGCTTTTGACATGATATAGATATGATTCTTCTGTTTTTGTCAAAGCAAACAATTCCCTTAAAAAGTTCATATTATAAAAATTGAGCTAACTAATATTCATGATGTCATTATTTCATACAATAATACACAACAGGGAAAGGGTTAACATCTGTTTCTGCCAACTGTGGGCTAATTGGACATCATAAGGAGAGGGGAGCAGGTACAGAGATACTGGGGCACTCTTAATATCGATAGTTTCATCATGGTCTATCATCATTAAATCCTTTCTCCGTTGAATATTCATGTAAGAATAAGTGACATCGAGAATTTTTATCAACTTAATTTTTATAATAGCATATGTACACATGAATGTTTGGTATTGGTAGAAACTATAGAGTCTAATGTGTTATAAATTCAGAAATAAACAGAGATGACCTAGTTCAGATGCTCATTTGAGAGCCATCTGATCTGGGTCTACTCTGTTTGCAAAGGCGTGAATAGCATTTCGAGGGCTTGGTGCAAAACTATTGTAACTCCTTCACAAAGTGAAGGAGTTACAATAGTTTTGCACCAAGCCCTCGATTTGTATCAAGGAAAGGGCTAATGATAGAGTCCATTCAGTATGAAAAGGTATAATTTATGATAGGATTGGAAGCAAACGTCAGTAGGTTCACTTCCCACATTCAAAAGGCCAAGGTTGGTTGTGTTGATTAACCCTTTCCTCCATAGGCTATTTTTAGACACAACCTCTTTGAATGAATCTACCCAAAAGGAGTATTTACTAGTGAAAAGTAAAATTTTAGAATTTTGTAGTTTGAAACCATTGTGATAAATAGAGCATTTGCTCCTATAGGAGCAAATGCTCTATTTATCACAATGGTTTCAAGAAGTAGTTATTACAGAGGCGTAGAAAGGCGTGTTTATGGAGGAAAGGGTTAACCCTTTCTCTGTTCTGTTTTTATTCCAAATTTCAATACCTACTGTATATTCATTATCAAAAAAGTTATAAAGAAATATGGGAGGTTGAACATTGTAGACATTTTAGAAGGCAAAGAAACAAATCAGTCATATTCTATTAGCAAACAGAGCAGACCCTCTCTGATCAGACGTCTGATCTGGGTCTCCTCTGTTTGCAAATGTGTGAAAACACGTTTATATGAGGGAAAGGGTTAACGTCTGTTTCTGTCAACTATGGACTAATTAGATGCCTGAGAGAGGGGAGTGGATACAGAGAAACCCGGGTGCGAGACCCTACTCTTATTATCGATAAATTTGTCAGGTTCTTTTAGATTCCCTGTGTAAAGCACTGATATATCGGACCTCAGTTTATAAAGTCTCATCAGAAGGACTTGGTCTGGGGCGGGGATTGAACCTGGGACCTCTATTATTGTAGTCAATGGTGTTAACCACTCGACCACTTCTGCCAGTCAAAAGGATAAGGAATGTGTTTGTTTGTGTTTTGCAGATGTCTTTCCAGTTTTCTATATGGGATCGGTTTAAAGAGATTGGTAACCTGTCAGAGACCGGGAGACACAACTTTGCCAAAATGCTAGTTCACCTTATCATATCAATGGCACTACCCCTCTCAGTGTTCAAGGTAAGTCCAAACTCGTGCTGTGTGCGTAGAAGGTATGAATAAAAATATGATATAGGCAGAGGTCCATATAAGATGGATAAATTAAAAGATTTCTGAAAACGGCTCCTTTATTTGTCCACCAAACTTTTTGTTGTCTCTTGGAGACGATTCTAAAGAGTGATCACAACATTTGGTTTGGTGGAAAAGAGACGAATTTAGTACAGTAAAAGCTCGATACTTTGAAATTTTACTAATGAAGACTCCGTGCCTTTTTAGACAGGTGGATACCTAATGCAGGGTGACAGTTATGCAGAAAGCTCCTCTTGGAGCTTTCTGTATGACTTTCAACCTGCATTAAGCTACCACCTGTCTTAACCCATTCCCTCATATTGACAACTTTTGACGACTCTGTTAAAGTCACTTTGTGAAACCATTGTGATAAATAGAGCATTTGCTCCTATAGGAGCAAATGCTCTATTTATCACAATGGTTTCAAACTACAAAATTCTAAAAAAATCTGTTTCTCTAAATAATGCTCCTTTTCGGTAGATTAATTCAAAGAGGTTGTATCTGAAAAAAGCCTATGAGGTAATGGGTTAAAGATCAATAATGCTACGTATTTGAGTTTTCAAATGATTGAGTTTGTACTGTATTTGAATAGTGATTACACCCCTTTATCTATTGCCCTGATGTACAATGTGGATGATTGTTAGCACTATGAAATGGTCTTAGTTTATTGACATGATACAGTACTGGGCACTGGCTGGATAATTACCATAAATTTTGTTATACCCCCCACAACGAAGTTTTGGGAGGAGGGGGTGTTATACTGGAATCAGGTTGTTCGTCCAGACCTGTTTACTGCTACGTTTTGGCCGTAGTTTCTACGTTTTGGCATGGAAAACTACGCGCTACGATTTAAGAATGAAATTGCTACGGATCTGTTCAAGTTGGGATTTTTCCTCCCTTTTTGCACTTTTCCGGTATTAAAATACCTTTCCGTTCAATACAAATATGTATAAGTTATTTGAACACTCTATCATTTATCAATTTATTGTGAAAATGTCAGCAAATCATCTTTTTCGGCATTGAAAAGCGTCCTTGGTTACCTGTGACGTAAATATAGGATGTAGTTAATATTATCCAATCAGCGAGCAGCTTTCCCGTTTCTCCAAAGGGATGCATCCTTATGGGATGCTCCGACACCTTTTAACTGCAACTTTTAGTTTTAACCTGTAACTTTTAACCCTGCTGGGCAACTGTATATTTAATAAGGAACACACCGAGAATCTACCAAGGACCACTACCTTGGGTGCTCCGGATAATAAACGGGGGAATCTAACAACAACAACAACAACAACATGGCGACTAATAGCGTCGGAAAAAAGTTGAATCGTCAATATTTCAATAAAATAATATTATAGGATGCACTCGATGAACATAATCATGCCAGAAAGTGCAATCAAGATTGGATTTAGCAGTATTCATGGATCAGAGAGTGTAAGAATAATAAGTACAAAGCACTCTTGCTCGCTTTATAAGAAAGCCATTGAAAGTGAAAGTTGTGTAAAATTGGCGAACTCAGTCACAGTAAAGTCACATGCGAAATGTCAGCGATTCCAAAAATACCAGGAACAGATAAATTCAATAACTGGTACGGCAAACTTTTTTCAAGTTACCCCAATTCCCAAATAGACCTTCTCCGCCGACTGCTGAAATGACTATACCCCACCCACCTCCAGCCCAATGTTGAATTCTGCATCATTGCGAGCCATGTCGCTCAATGTCAAGTTTTGCCCTAACGAACGATCTACTGATAGGCTTGATAGCAGAACTATTATGGACAATTCAAACCATAGTTTCTCATTATACCCCCACAAACAGAGTTTGAGGGGGGTATACTGGAATCAGCCTGTCGGGCGGTCGGTCGGTCGGTCTGTCTGCAAAATCTTGTACGGCGAACTCCTCCTTCAGTTTCAACCCGATTCACTTGACACTTGGCATAATTGTTAATCAGGAGTAGTAGATGTGCAAGACACAAATTTCAGGTCTCTGTGACCTTGACCTTGACCTTTGGCCTTGAAATTGGTCTTGAAATTGGCAGGCAAAAGCTTGTACTTTGAACTCCTCCTTCACATTCAACCTGATTCACTTGATACTGGGCATAAATGTTACTCAGGAGTAGTAGATGTGTAAGACACAGATTTCAGGTCTCTGTGACCTTGACCTTGACCTTTGGCCTTGAAATTGGTCTTGAAATTGGCAGGCAAAATCTTGTACTTTGAACTCCTCCTTCACATTCAACCTGATTCACTTGATACTTGGCATAAATGTTACTCTGGAGTAGTAGATGTGCAAGACACAACTTTCAGGTCTCTGTGACCTTGACCTTGACCTTTGGCCTTGAAATTGGTCTTGAAATTGGCAGGCAAAATCTTGTACTTTGAACTCCTCCTTCAATTTCAACCTGATTCACTTGATACTTAGCATAAATGTTACTCAGGAGAAGTAGATGTGCAAGACACAAATTTCAGGTCTCTGTGACCTTGACCTTTGGTCTTGAAATTGGTCTTGAAATTGGCAGGCAAAATCTTGTACTTTGAACTCCTCCTTCAATTTCAACCTGATTCACTTGATACTTGGCATAAATGTTACTCAGGAGTAGTAGATGTGCAAGACACAAATTTAAAATCTCTGTGACCTTGACCTTTGGCCTTGAAATTGGTCTTAAAATTGGCAAGCAAAATCTTGTACGGCAAACTCCTCCTTCACTTTCAACCTGATTCATTTGATACTTGGCATAAATGTTACTCAGGAGTAGTAGATGTGCAAGACACAAATTTCAGGTCTCTGTGACATTGACCTTGACCTTTGGCCTTGAAATTGGTCATGATATTGGCAGGCAAAATCTCGTACTTTGAACTCCTCCTTCAATTTCAACCTGATTCACTTGATACTTGGCATAAATGTTACTCAGGAGTAGTAGATGTGCAAGACACAAATTTCAGGTCTCTGTGACCTTGACCTTGACCGTTGGCCTTGAAATTGGTCTTAAAATTGGCAGGCAAAATCTTGTTCTTTGAACTCCTCCTTCACTTTCAACCTGATTCACTTGATACTTGGCATAAATGTTACTCAGGAGTAGTAGATGTGCAAGAAACAAATTTAAAATCTCTGTGACCTTGACCTTTGGCCTTGAAATTGGTCTTAAAATTGGCAGGCAAAATATTGTACGGCGAACTCCTCCTTCACTTTCAACCTGATTTACTTGATACTTGGCATAAATGTTACTCAGGAGTAGTAGATGTGCAAGACACAAATTTCAGGTCTCTGTGACCTTGACCTTGACCTTTGGCCTTGAAATTGGCAGGCAAAATCTTGTACTTTGAACTCCTCCTTCAATTTCAACCTGATTCACTTGATACTTGGCATAAATTACAGAATTTTCTCTATTTGAACTTTGGGTATTTTTGTTATTTGGTCCTGTTACATGTTCAAAACTTGGATTTGCAATCAAGGCTGCCGTGTGGGGGTATTCATCACCTTTAGTGATAGTTCTAGTTATTTCTATAAATCAAATGAAAATCTATTTCAAAACTGTTCAAGATGATGTTTTCTGACGGTCAGATTGCTGAGATTTTTTCTTGTGGAGGGAGAAAGATATGTCCTCAGGAACTGAACTGATCAGGATCAGCACTATTTGCTATGGATCATTTATTTTTCTGCAGTGTCTAATTTTTGTATTCTTCATTTGAATAAATATACTTAAGCAGGAAGATAAGTATAAACAAATTAGCTGAACAAGAGTTAATTAAAAGGTCTACACGTGTTTTAATGAGGCAAACTATGCAAAACGCTAAAACTACTGATGGATATCCAAAAACTACTGACTGGCGCTTTGAAAACTACTGATACAGCATACAAGGGGTAAACAGGTCTGTTCGTCTGTCTGTCAATCAGATCTCTGTCTACTCTGTTTTCAAATGCGTGAAAACATGTTTATATGAGGAAAGGGATAAAGGAGGTTTTACTGTTCAATACTTGATTCTATATGTATATTACAGGTGGTGTCCTTTGGTACACTGGAGAAGCCTATGGTGAGATTACTGAAGCAAGTGATGACAGAAATCCTTCAGGATCATCAACAGTCTACCACTGAAGCTGTGTTTTCTAGGATAGCTTCGATAAACAAACTTCGAACTTTACATGAAGGCCTAAAGTTGTTTCTTCATCACTTCATAATTGGAAAGAAAAAGGACAGAACTGTTAATCAGGCTTTAACTGATAGAGTTGATCTTGTGGACAGACTTTTGTCAGCGAAGAAAGGGCAGTCAATGTTGTGATGAAAAAGGGCATTGAAATATACGTGTATATGTATATGGTTTCTATGAAATAAATTGTATATAATTATGATTATATCTCTGTGTCATTACCAGTATTGTTCAGAAACCAGATCCTTTGTTTTACCCTTTACTCCATGAATATTCATGTAAGAAATAATGACATCATGATTATTAATTAGTTTTAATTTTTATGAGGACATACAAACATGGGAAATTATTGTTGACTATGTCAGAAAGTGAAGAATCATATCAATATTTTTGCATAAGCAAACAAAGCAGACTCTGATGAGACAGCTCCTATAGGAGCCGTCTGATCTGGGTCTACTCTGTTTGCAAAGGCGTATTTATGGAGGAAAGGGTTAGAGGTATATATTTTAGACACATGTACTTCACTGTTTACTCCGTGAATATTCATGCAAGAAAGAATGTGTCAGAGCTTCAGATAAGGGTACGTACCCACATACTAAAGTCGTCATTTCTCCTCCAAACCCTATACTGTGACCACTCTTTAGAATCGTCTCGAAGAGACGATTCTAAAGAGTGGTCATAGTATAGGGTTTGGTGGAGAAATAAAGGAGTTATTCTTGAAAACATTTTGATTTTTGCATCTTATCTGGAACCCTAATGTATGTATAAATATATATTGACTCGATTATTAGCTCACCAGAGCACAAAGTGCTCAGGGTGAGCTTTAGTGATCGCCTGATGTCCGTCGTGATTTGTCCGTTTGCCGTTGTGCGTCGTCAACAATTTGAACCTTTAAAATTCTTCTCCTCTGAATCTACAGGGTTCTCAGCTTTCATCTTTGGCACATAGCATCATCTGTGGGTCCTCTACAAAACTTATATAAATTATGGACCTGGGGTCAAAATTTGCCTCGCCCCAGGGGTGGTCAGTTTTCAATAGTAACATATAGTGAAAACTTTGAAAATCTTCTTCTCTGAAACTGAATAATTCTCAGCTTTCATCTTTGGCACATAGCATCATCTGTAGGTCCTCTACAAAAGGTATATAAATTATGCCTCTGGGGTCAAAATTGGCCCTGCCCCAGGGGTGGTCAGTTTTCAATAGAAACATATAGTGAAAACTTTGAAAATCTTCTCCTGAAACTATAAGGTTCTCAGCTTTCATATTTGGCACATAGCATCATGTTTAGGTCCTCTACAAAGTTATATAAATTTTGCCCCTTTGGTCAAAATTGGCCCTGCCCCAGGGGTGGTCAGCTTTCAATAGAAACATATAGTGAAAACTTCTTCTCTGAAACTTGAAGGTTCTCAGCTTTCATATTTAGCACATAGCATCATGTTTAGGTCCTCTACAAAAGTTGTATAAATTGTGCCCTTTGGGTAAAAATTGGCCCTGCCCCAGGGCCGGCTAGTTTTCTATAGAAATATATAGCGAAAACTTTGAAAATCTTCTCCTCTGATTGCCTGGTGAGCGCTTCAGGGCCATTCTGGCCCTCTTGTTTTTATAATGACATATGAACAAGAGAATTCTTTTTCGTAAAAAAATTTGTTTAGTCTTAAATGAGATATGCTGTGCATGCGCGGAGCAGTTTTTATTGCGTCCATTAATTTGAGAGTGGAGCGAAACAAGCTTGCAAATTAATCAATTGTAGTATTAATTTACATGTGTTTGGCAAGTCTGCAAACACATTAACAAATATTCGCCGGTGTACATGAATGTTTTCACTTTGATAGTGTGGAAATTGTGTTGTTTGTTGAAAACTTGGTGTTTTTCACTTCAAATATGGCAGACAAACCATCTGCGTCAACAGATCAGAATACTGATAAACAGTCCGACAAACCACAGGACAAGTTAAAGACATATAAAAATAAACCAAATCCCAAGAAAACTCAAGATGCGAATGAAAGCGAGATGGTTGTAGGTATTTTGAGTTTGATACAGTTAGAAATGAAAATACAAACGAGCCGTATGGTCGAACAGGAAAAATGAATGCAGGATCAAGCGTCTCAATTTCAAGAGATTAAGAATTGGTTATAGACATTGGAGAGTTATGACTACAAACAGAATGTTGAGAAAGCAGAATAATATTATGAAATGACTGAAGGTTACGAGATTGTAGAATTCTCTGACCAAAAAAGGAAACCAGGAAGCTCTGATGTCGCTGATGAAAATAATCACAGCCGTTTTAAGCCTATGGCCAAAAAATTCAAATCAAAAGAACAATGTGACAAGGACATTGATGACACATTGGCCAAGAACTTTCTTAGACCAGAACTGAACACAGAATATTCTCATTTGTGTAGTCACATCGCAATTATTCGGTGACGACGTTTCAAAGTCAACAAAGGAACTGGAAGATTGTTCTAAGATCAGTCCAGAACAAACCATTCAGAGGAGCTATAAGGAGGCGAATGACGAGCGTATCTTGCTTCCGTGGTGGATATAGAAGAGGAACCCGTGGTAGGGGTTATGGCGATCAGGCTGCTTCAAGTGCTGAGCCAAAAAACTTCCCAAGACAAGGGAGTCGGCCGTATTACAGACATTAGATTCGGTAAGTGACTATGTGAAGGCTTTAAAGCTGGTAGTTTGTCAAACTATTTGGATGCATGGAGCAAGTTAACAGTAGATCCGAACATTTTGGATATTGTGGAAAACTGTCACATAGATATTTCATTAGACAATTTAAATGATGTTCATTATGGATATGATCAATACTGTTTCAATGAAACAGAAAGTGCCAGTATTGATGACGAGATCCAAAAATTGTTAAAGATGAATGTTATTCTTGAGGTTGAGCCTACAGAATATCGCACCTTGTTAAATTTGAAAGGATTAAATGAATATATCCCAGAAACATTTGAACATACTCTTACTTTGATCAATGAAGGCACTTATATGACTTCTGTAGATTTGCACCATGCATAATATTCCATCAAAATTGCTGAGGAACAGCAAAAATGTTTTAGATTTGTTTGGAAATATATATGCTTGCCAAACGGTGTTAGCAAAGGGCCAAGAATCTTTACAAAGCTTAATAAACTGTATATGCAAAACTAAGGTCTATGGGCTTTGTTAATTCTGGATTTATCGATGATAGTCTTCTCTGTGGTGATACTTACTTGGAATGTACAGATAATGTGCAACATACCGTTTCTGTGATGTCAGGGGTTGGATTAATGATATATGAGGAGAAATCTGTTTTTGTACCAACCACTAAATTGTCCATTTAGGGAATGTGATTGACTCTGGGGAAATGGTAGTGTTATTAACAATAGAAAGACTAGAAAGCATTATCAAAGCATGTAAAGATCTTGCTCAGAAACCAAAAGCAACGATACACGAACTAGCAAAAGTAATCGGAAGGCTTGTGGCTAGTGTTTCAGCTGTTGAATATGGAAAATTGCACTATAGATGTTTAGAAAAAGCGAAGACATCAGCATTAAAGAAAGAAAATAATAATTATAACAGTAAAGTGCATATTACACAAGTTCATAATGGAACTTTAATTGTTGATCAACAATGTGAAATTTCAAAAGAGTCAGATTTGGCATGATCCTCCGAATCGTCTGAATTGATGACCGATGCATCATTAGAAGGATGGGGAGCAAAATTGAAGGAATGCTCTATTGGGGGACGTTGGAAACCCACAGAACACAAATTTCACATTTATAAATGTTTTAGAATTGTTTGCAATTGTTCATGCATTAACCCTTTCCTCCATAGGCTATTTCCTCCATAGGCTATTTTTAGACCAAACCTCTTTGAATAAATCTACCCAAAAGGAGCATTGACTAGAGAGAAGTAAAATTTTAGAATTTTGTAGTTTGAAACCATTGTGATAACTAGGGCATTTGCTCCCATAGGAGCAAATGCTTTATTTATCACAATGGTTTCAAGAAGTGGTTATTACAGCGGCGTAGAACAGCGTATTTATGGAGGAAAGGGTTAAGAGGATTTAAAAATGAGCTGAGAAACAAGCATGTCAGGTTTGTTCGATAGTATGACTGCAGTCAATTATTTATGGAACATGGATGGTACAAAATCAGATCAATGTAACAAAATCAGTATAGAAATTTGGGAATGGTGCATTGAGCATGGAATTTGGTTACCATGTACTCTTAAAATAGCTGGAAAAGAAAATGTGGAAGCGGATAAAGCTTCCAGAACGTTTAATGATAATTTGGAGTGGAAATTAGACAAACAGATTTTTGAAAAAATATGTAGATGGTGGGGCACAACAGAATTGGAATTATTTGCAACACGCTTAACCCTTTCCCTTTTCTATGTTTATTCCAAATTTCAATACCTTCTGAATATTCATTAACAAAACAGATATAAAGAAATATGCAAGGTGGAACATTGTAGACATTTTAGAAAGCAAAGAAACAGATCTATCAAATTCTATTAGCCAACAGAGTAGACCCTGATCAGACGGCTCCTCTTTGCAAATGCGTGAAAAGTCGTCAATATGAGGGAAAGGATTAAATGCACAAGTCACAAAGTATTGCTCAATGAAACCGGACCCAACATGCACATTTGTGGATGCGTTCGCCTTAAACTGGAATCTTTAATGGTGTTTATTTGTTTCCTCCTTTTAGCTTGTTAGGATGCTGTGTGCAGAAGTTGGGGGAAGAAAAAGGCATAGTTATAGCACCTTTGTGGAAGACCCAGGCTAGGTTTCCAAGACTCATGGAAATTTTGGTCGACCAACCAGTCATAATAATAAAAAAGAAAAGAAAGGCTTATTGACACTTCCCGATGCGAATCAAGAACAGGTACATCCACTAGCTCAAAAGATGAACTTAATGGCATGCAAAGTGTCTGGGATTGTTTCAGAGAACGAGGCTTTTCAGAGCAATCTACCAAAATATTCATGGCCTCCTGGAAATCAGGAACTAGAAAACAATATAACACATTCTGATGGTTTCATTACTGTCATGAAAGGGAGGTTGCTCTAGTTTCACTAACTTTGGAAGAAGTAGTCGAATTTTTGACCCAACAGTATAATCGTGGTTTAGGATATGAAAGCTTAAATACTGTCAGAGAGGCACTTTCATCACTAGGAATGAATTTTTGGGGTTTTCGTGTTGGCAATTATCCGCTTATTATCCAATTCATGATAGGGGTGGTTGCACTTAGGCCTTCATGACCTCGTTATACATCAGTTTGGGATGTGAATAAAGAATTAAGATTTGAAATATTTACGAAAACTGTCACCAGTGACATATTTAACATGAAAAGATCTTACTTTGAAAGTAACTATGCTTAAAGCAAAGCAGGCCAGGTTGTAATATATGACATTAGTTTTAAGGCCTACCCTCCAGACAGGAGGTTACATGTATGTATATACACTGTTAAATGAGTATTTAAATCGGACTAAATCATGTAGAACAAATGCAGACAAGGACAACAGAAATATGCTATTGTTCAGTTATGTGAATCCTTATAAAGCAGTAAGTAGGGACAGCATTTCACGCTTGTACCTTATAAAACAGTAAGTAGGGACAGCATTTCACGCTTGTACCTTATAAAGCAGTAAGTAGGGACAGCATTTCATGCTGGCTAAAAGCAATCATGATCAGAGCTGGAATCAATGTTCAAGAGTTTGGATCCCATAGTGTGAGCTCAGCTGCTGTTTCTAAGGCAAAGTTGAATTCTGTACCTAAAGTGGACATTTTGAAGAGAGCTGGATGGTCCCGAGAGCGGACATTTGCCAAATTTTATGATAAAAACATTAGCCAGAATGATGACAAGTTCCAAGCAGGAATACTGCAGTAAGGTCAGTGTCGTTGGTTACTTTATAGCTTTTATGTCTCATTTAAGACCAAACGAAAAAAATTTACGAAAAAGAATTTAAAAAATTAAACGAGACTTAATTACCTTGGTTAACCCTTTCCACCATAAATACGCCTTTCTACACCTCTGTAAAAGTCACTTTTTGAAACCATTGTGATAAATAGAGCATTTGCTCCTAAGGAGCAATGCAAATGCTCTATTTATCACAATAGTTTCAGAACTACAAAATTCTATTTTTTTTCTTTTCTCTAGTTAATGCTCCTTTTCAGTAGATTTGGTTGGGTCTAAATATAGCCCATGGGGGAATGGGTTAAGTCCATGTTTGATTGTAATTCTTTGAGTAAAATAATTGAGAGAGGACTTAAATGCCACCGCCCACCCTTCTTCAGTTTTTATATACATGGTATACATGTATTAAGATGAGGAAGGTTCAACAGAGAAAAATAACAAAAAAATTGGTTTTCTTATGATTGATTATAATGTAAAAAACAGAAGTTCCCGCATGTGCAACATGTCTCATTTAAGCCCTCCCTCAATTCTTTTACTCTAAGAATTACAAACAAACATCGACTTAACCAAGGTAAGTCTCGTTTAAATTTCTTTAATTTTTTGGCTATGGCAGAAATTGAAAATCAGATCAGTAGAATTCTATCAGCAAACAGAGCAGACCCTGATCAGACAGCGCGACAAGAGGCATCTGATCTGGGTCAACTCTATTTGCAAAGGCATAAAAAGGCGTATATATGGTGAAAAGGGTTAAAGGGGATGTCCCTACATTTGATGCGTTTCATAAACACTTAAAATATACAAAACTCATTTGTTTATATGCTGAAAAGTAGTATATCACAAAAAACCCATCCAATTACCGTTTATAATGACAAAACAACCATGTGTTTGATATCGCCGATCCCGGTTTTACTCCCCGATGTTTCAGTTTTATTCGGGTTGAGTTAGTTTCGTAACTGTTCGCCCTATTCGCGATTCTCCGACCACTTCCGAGAAAGCTATTACGTAAACAATGGAGGGATCGGGTGATCATCGGCAAAACGCGGAAGAATTTACGGAAAAGGCCGATAATATTGTGTTGTAGAACAAAAATTATCAGTTATTGATGAAATCGGTTTATTTGTATCACATGGGCATTTTTCGATATAAGTTCAAATTGGGAACCTTCATAATAATGATAGAGCATAACAAATACCAAGTTTTATGATATTATTGAAAATATGCGATCATTGTAGGGACCTCCTCTTTAAATGATAATTTCCCCACCAACCCTTTGTTATTATATTCTTTAGAATCTTCTCATAGAGAGCTAAATCAACATGAACATCTAGAGTGGGATCTCTTCATAACAAACCTTTTATTAACCCTTTCCCTCATATTGACGACTCTATAAAAGTCACTTTGTGAAACCATTGTGATAAATAGAGCATTTGCTTCTATAGGAGCAAATGCTCTATTTATCACAATGGTTTCAAACTGCAAAATTCTAAAAGTTTCCTTTTCTCTAGTTAATGCTCCTTTTCGGTAGATTTAATCAAAGAGGTTGTGTCTAAAAATAGCCTAAGAGGTAATGGGTTATCCAAAGAAATTGATATTTATTAGCTTTTATAATGTACACTTTTCAGGGATTTTTATTTGCTTTGACAAAAAACTGTAAAATCAGACTTATATCATGTCAAAAGTAAGTAGAGCAGACCCTCAACCTATAGGAGCTGACTGATCTGGGTCTTCTCTGTTTGCAAATGCATGAAAATGCGTTTATATGAAGGAGAGGGTTAATCAGTCCCACATTCAAACATGTTTGCTATCATCAGACAAGGGATTGGTAAATAAGAAAACAATGTAATGTTCTAATGTATTTATTTGTATAACAGCAATAATGTACAATATAGACGTCTCATCAATAATGCACAATATAGACTTCTCATCAATAATGCACAGTATAGACTTCTAATCAATAATGCACAATATAGACTTCTAATCATTGTGTAATACCTTTAGCATGCAACCAGGGTCTATGCTTATAAAGCTTTTAATTGAGTCTGAGATCTTTGGCTCAAACCTGACCAATCAAAAGCTTGAGAACGAAACTCAGACTCAAATAAAAGCTTTATAAGCATGCTACCAGGGTATTTAGGATGGCGTTAACATTTTCCCTGTTGAATATTCATGTAAGAGCAAATTGAGGGCTTGGTGCAAAACTATTCTAACTCCTTCACAAAGTGAAGGAGTTAGAATAGTTTTGCACCAAGCCCTCGATTAATGACATCACGAATATTAGCTGTACCTTTATAATCATTAATGGCACATGTACACAGAACTGTTTGGTATTGGTAAAAACTGTAAAGTTTAGTCTACTATAATTTCATAAGCAAACAGAGGGGACCCTGATCAGACGGCTTCTACAGGATCTGATCTGGGTCTACTCTGTTTGCAAAGGCATGAAAAGGTGTTTATATTAGGGAAAGGTAAACAAACAATTAGGATTCAGATCAGACACCATGTTGCTGTCTCATCAGGATGCAAACTGTCTGCCTCTCTGATTCTTTGTAAGCAAAGAGGATACAGCTTCTATTTTTTAACCCTTTACTCCATAGGCTATTTTTAGACCAAACCTCTTTCAACGAATCTACCCAAAAGGAGCATTTACTAGAAAAAAGTAAAATTTTAGAATTTTGTGGTTTGAAACCATTGTGATAAATAGAGCATTTGCTCCTATAGGAGCAAATGCTCTATTTATCACAACGGTTTCATTAAGTGACTTTTACAGAGGCATAGAAAGGTGTATTTATGGAGGAAAGGGTTAAAGAATAGTGTTACATGGCAAACAAATCAGGCATGATGAGAGGGCTCCACACTGTTTCCAAATGGCATCAGTAACACACCCCCTTCCCCTCTGAAAGGGAGAAGACATTCTCTTATTTCACAAGCTAAAGGTTATGAGGTATGATTGATTAATATCACATATGAGTTATATTATTTTTGGTCTAGTAAATGATAATTATTTACAACAAATCAAAACTTGGCTAACAAATGAATACAAAACAATGCATGTACATGTATCATATATTGAGGCTTGAGTGCAATGTTGTCATCACGCCAATCTAAAGGTGTCTGGCACTAAACATATAATAACTGCATCTAGCACTATTCATAACTTTCAAATTGAATAAGGAGTCCGTGACACCAACAACCCATGTTTCATGCCCAAATGACAAAAAATACTCAAGGTTCAAGGGGAGATAATTCTACAGTGCCTGGTGCTAAACACACGGAAAATGCATCTTGCACATCTTCTACTCGTGATTATTATGTATGCCAAATAAAAATTCAATATCTTCCAAACTGAAGGAGAAGTTTGAGAGACGAATTACCTATGTTTAAATGCAGACTAATGCTGGTCAGACTAACGGACCGACCAGCTACCAGGGTGATTCTAGATTACCCCCCTTATTTACGGGGGTATAAAGATTTATGTGTTTGACGTGATTAGTCTTGAAATTTGTAATGAGGCATATCATTCCCTTCAAACCTTTACCAGGCCCGAGGTTATAAAACTTTTTGCTTGAGTCTGAGCTCATTCTCAAGCATCTGATTGGTCAGATTCTGAGCTTGCTCAGAATCTGACCAATCAGATACTTGAGAATGAGCTCAGACTCAGTTTTATAACTTTGGACCCTGATTAATATTTATGAAATCTGCTTCATGCACTGTTCATGAATGGACAAATCAATTTATTTTTCGGTGTGAATTATTAATTATTTCATGTATTATATGCTGATATATCCCCCTCGGCACCTGAAAAGGCACATAACTCTAAACCCTCTAGTCTGGACTGCACAAAAAAGGAATTTGCTGTGGTCAAACACATTGTAAATAAACGGATCTGTGATGACATAAAAGTGTAAGTGGGTTGATATGTCATGTGAAAAAAATGACATCATGAATATTCATTACCTGAATTTTTGTAATGGCATATTATGTACGCTGAATATTTTGGTATTGATAGAAACTGTAGCAAGATCTATTATAATTTCATTAGCAAACAGAGCAGACCCTGATTAGAATATATTAGACCTGCTGATCTGATTTCACCCACAATCAAAAGTTGTCAGAGATCCTTAGCCATAGTCTTAAACGGTTACTGATAAGGATCAGTGAAGAAATAGAGATACAGTAGAACCCCTCTAATGCGACCACTTAATGAATACACATGGGTGTTTTTATAAGCAGGAGGTTGCTTAATGCAGGGCAAAAGTAATGCAAAAAGCTCCTAGAGGCATTACTTTTGACCTGCATTAAGCTACCCACTTGCATCTAGCACCAAAAAGTATACATCTTTTAGGTGGTCGCATTAGCGGGATTTTACTGTACTAAATACAAATGATACCAAAATATGTTAGCCCTTTACTCCATGAATATTCATGTAAGAATAACAACATCATGAATATTAATTAGATTCATTTTTACAATGGCATTTTTTATAATGGCATACATGTATTATAATTTTGGCCATGGCAGAAACTGTATTTATATTCTTTCATGAGCAAACAGTGCAGACCTTAATCAGGTGACACTTACCAGAGCCATCTGATCTGGGTCTACTGTTTGCAAAGGTATATATAGGGAGTAAAGGGTCAAACATGCCATTTTCAGATATATCAAGGGCATAGAAATCTACCGCCACTGGTCTGATTTTGCCAAGGCTTGGCCAAGATCTTATGATACAAAAATTGTTACAGAAATAATGATGCTAACCCCTCTAATGCGACCACTTAATGAATAAACATGGATGTTTTATAAGCAGGTGGTTGCTTAATGCAGGGCAAAAGTAATACAGAAAGCTCCTCTAGGAGCTTTCTGCATTACTTTTGACCTGCATTAAGCTACCACTTGCATAAGAAAAAGTGTTACAGAAATAGTGATGCTAAATCATTAACTTATTGTTAATCCCAAAGGATTGATAGACATTTAACAAATCTAAAAGTTGTCATGTTCAGATAAGCTTAAAAAGTCATGATCCGAATATTTTGTAAATTTCTGTACACCTCTATGAAATATAACATATTGCTATGAAACAAAGAATAAATGAAAACTTGAGACAACAAAAAATATATCTTCTCATGTCACTGTAATGCTAAAATTGATAAAATACCGGTATTAATGCTACATGTATTACATATATATGTATATAAGTATATACTAAACATGCAGTCAGACAAATGCTGGCATTATGCTGAATTAAAAGGGTATACATAAAAAGTATACAACAAAAATAATAAAAGTAAAGAATAATAATCTGTTACAAATAGAAAAAGGCCATAAAATACAGTATAACCTGCCTATAGCAACCATATAACGGATAAATGAGGAGGATGATAAGAGCAGGTGGTTGCTTAATGCAGGATGAAAGTAATGTGGAAAGCTCTTAGAGGAGCTTTCTGCATAAGTATGAGCCTCCATAAAGCTAAAACCTGTCTAAAAAACCAGACCTAGGTTTAACCCTTTCACCGCCGAAGTCGCATAAATGCACCACGACAAATAGTGCAGTCCCAGATCAGACGCTGCCTTTTCAAGGCGGCGTCTGATCAGGGACTTCACTTTTTGTCTCATTCTCTATTTATATATATTTGCTTTATTCTTTTGAAATTTGCATTTATTTATCTCATTTCCTTATTGTACCGAATGATTTAACAAAATTTGGATTGCAGACGATAATTAGAAATTTGGCGCCGAAAGGGTTAATAGTTGCTGTAGACAGGTGAAACAGTACTTGTTTTTCAGTGAGCATAACGGGGCATGACAAGAGGAGTTCAGTATTATCACTGTTTTAACCCTTACAGTGTGGGTCACGATTCACTAATATCCTTTGTAAATAGTGTAGACCCAGATGAGAGGGCTCCCTCTCTCATCAGGGTCTGCACTGTTTGTCATGTTACACATTCATTTAGAAAAATCCCTAAATATTCACCATAATGATGATAATCTTGACCTGTTTGAATTTTGGAATAGTCCATCTGAAAATTCAGTGTTTTAAGGGTTAATATTCATACAAGCCTATTATGAATATTACTGGATTTAATTCTTCCCTGTTGAATATTCATGTAAAAATGACATGAATCTTCCTATAGGAGCTGTCTGATCTGGATGTACTGTTTTCAAAGGCATTAAAAGGTACATGTATGAAGTAGAGGGTTAAACTTTGGAGTGTCTTATTTTTCAACCAAATCCAATCTAAAAATTCTCAACCAAATCATAGACAAATCCACTCAGAAAGGCAATTCTAATATGTTCTAAAATGATAAGGATTAGCAAAGACATGCTAACATTCATAGATTCATGAAGTGTGTATGCGACTAACATTCATAGATTTATGAAGTGTGTACGCTAGTAAGTTGGAGCTCTAAATTACCTGCTAACTGTTTTGGATTATAGATTCAAAGGTCCTGTAACCGAGAAGTTCACTAGGATCTGAACAGCTTGATAATCAGATTGTGTGGTGGTGCTGGTTAACCTGTTACCTCATCTGAACGCCTTTTCAAGCATCTGCAAACAGAGAAGACCCAGATCAGACGGCTCCTACTGGAGCCATCTGATCTGGGTCTGCTCTGTTTGCTAGTGGAATTTGATAACTCTGTTTCTTTACTTTCTAAAATGGTTTCTTTACTTTCTAAAATGGTTACATGTACAATGTTCCACCTTCCATATTTCATTATAACTATTTTGTCCATGGGTATTCAGTAGGTATTGAAAATTGGAATATAGAACAGGGAACCAGGATTAACCCATTCCGTCATATTGACGCCTTTGCAATAGTAACCTGTTGAAACCATTGTGATAAATAGAGCATTTGCTCCTATAGGAGCAAATGCTCTATTTATCACAATGGTTTCAAACTGCAAAATTCTAAAATTTTCCTTTTCTCTAGTTAATGCTCCTTTTCGGTAGATTTATTCAAAGAGGTTGGATCTAAAAATAGCCTATGAGGTAATGGGTTAAGGAGAATCTGCATCTTTGCATGCTAGCAGCAATTTTGTGACATCCTATACTAACAGTTTGGATCCAGATGAGACGCCGAAAAGTTAGGCATCTGTATTTGAATAGAATTACAGAAAAACCTCTCTATAATGGCCACTAAATTGTGGTAATTAGTTGGTATTCAGGGCAGGTGGCTGCTTAAAGTAAGGTGAAAGTAAAACAGAATGCTCCTATAGGAGCATTCTGTTTTACTTTCACCTTGCTTTAAGCAGCCACCTGCTTTTAACACAAAATACTTGATATAATTTAGTGGCTGCTATAGAAAGGTTTTACTGTATGGGGAAAACTTCTTGTAGGAGACAAAAATATGTGTAGATGAAAAAATTACTTTGTGTGCAATGAGACGAAGACAAAGAAGGCAATAGTTTTTATCTGGTGAAAGCTTTTTTATTGCTTGGACATGGATGAGTGTGGGCCAGGGAGCAGCAATGATTGTACAGGCCAAGAACCCATTTATAGGTGGTTATTACAAACAAGTAACATATACAGATTGTTCATATTTTGATATACAGTGGAACCTCAATAACTCGAACTCGGATAACTCAAACTTTGGTATAACTCAAACAAAAAGTTCAGTCCTTCCAAAATTTACAATCAAGAATTGCTCTAAAATGTATCACTATGCATATCTAGAAACCCATGTGACAACTTAATGCAGGTCTAAAGTAATGATGAAAGCTCCTACAGGACCTTTCAGCATTACTTTAGAGTCCTGTATTCAAATGCCATTATTAAAATTCATTTAATTCATACTCATGAGGTTGTTATTTCTTACAGGAATATCATGTGAAGGGTTGAGAATCTGTAGCAGATTACACATTGTTCAGAACAGAAATGGTAAATCAAGTCTAGGTCTAGTAATCAACATTTCTGACAACTGAAGACAGTGATGAGTGATGATAGAACATTATGTATTATTCATCAACTCTTTACTTTATAGATATGCCTTTTAGAACTTTTGCAAAGAGAATAGAACTCGATCAGACTGCTTCTGTAAAAGGTCACAATAAATTTTAATGAGGTACGGGTTAAACATGTATAATAAATAGAAATAATTGCCTATATTAAAAAAAAGTATGGTTATAATTAATAATTATAACCATACTTTTTTTTAATATAGGCAATTATTTCTATTGAAATAATAAAAAAGTACTCAAAAAATTACCGTAAGCACTATTTTAGACAGCAAAAATAGCAGAAATATGATATAAATACAGAAAAACAAAAGTGTTCGCAGCTGACACAAAAACTGTTAATATGCCGGAGTGCAAAAATCAGAACAAAGGGGAATAACTCAGAAATATTTGCATGCAGAGTGATGAACCCTAGTTACATCATTGGTCCTCAATGAGAGGAAGACAAATGTGAAAGACAGATGGACAGACAGACGACAGATAACGGAAAAGTGATCCCTAAATGACACACTGCACCTCGACAGGTGACACAAAAATTGCCATTTCCATTGCTGCACGGTGTTCACTGCAATATTTAAGTAAATTCACACTTGAAATATACCTAAGTCATGAATGCTAAGTGTAAGAATGATAAGAATGGAGTCATGGAATTTATCTTTGTTCATTCTGCAATATCCTAGACACCTGATCTGGATCTGCTCTGTTTACAAGTGTTAAAGGACATATCTATGAGGTTAACCCTTTCTCTCATATAAATGCTTTTTCATGCCTCACAAACAGAGTAGCCCCAGATCCTGTAGGAGACTTCTGTTCAGGGTCGACTTTATTTGCTTTTGAAATCATAACAGTTTCTTCCAATACAAAAACATCCTATAGGAGCAAATGCTCTATTTATCACAATGGTTTCAAAATGTGAGTTTTATAGAGGCGCAAAAATGCGTCACTAAGGGGTCATGTGTTAAGTAATATCTGCTTTAGCAATATCTACAAACAAGTTCATATAAACAACACACTGTATCTGTAAACCAAGCTATCTTCTATACAATCTTGGATGATTCTAAATTTCTCTGGTTTCTAAACAAAACAACTATTAATGTTTGTATGGCATTCTATTCTATATCTGATTGCACAATTTTAAGAAATGTAATAAATAATCACCAAAGAAATATAAAAAATGAAAATATTACAAAGATTAATCGTAATGAAAGTGTTTCTGTACAGAAAATGTATCGAGATTATACCTTAATTATCCTAAGTATTCAGACAAACAAATTTATGCAAATAGTGCTGAATTTAATTCATTCTCTCCTAGGCTATTTTTAGACCCAACCTCTTTGAATACATCTACCGAAAAGGAGCATTTACTTGAGAAAAAGGAAAACTTTAGAATTGTGTAGTTTTGAAACCATTGCTATAAATATAAATGCTTTATTTATCACAATGCTTTCAAAAAGCAACTTTTACAGAGGCGTCAAAATGCGTCAGTAGGAGGGAATGAGTTAATTGTCCCTATTTATTTGTTGACCTTTACAAACCAGTGGGAAGTCAAATTGGGAGATTGGGAGTCCAAATACTGACCAGTAATATGGGCAGTTCCTTGACCCTTTATGAATATTCATGATGTTAGAAATAATGACATCATGAAGAAATAATCAGATTAACTTTTATAATGGCACATGAACACAAGAATATTTGGCCATGGCTGAAACTGTAAATTCATATCTATATTATTTCAAAAGCAAACAGAGCAGACCCTGATTCTGATCTGGGTCTACTCTGTTTGCAAAGACGTAGACAGGCGTATTTATGGAGTAAAGGGTTAAGTTTATAATAATATCAATGGTGATTTACACACTGGTATGGTATTATTATGTCATTGTCAATACAAACATCATAAACAAGTAAGAAATATATTAACCCTTCTCTTGCTGAATTTTAAAATACATTTCTCCTTCTTTACCCATGCCCTGTTGTATAATTACATACATGTATATCTTCACTGTGTACAAGTATTTCGCTGTGAAATCACTGCTGTGGAGTGCACTGGTTGCACAATCAACTTGTAAATAGTGCAGACCCTGATGAGACAGCTCCTGCAGGAGCTGTCTCATCTGGGTCTTCACTGTTTACAGGTAGGTATATTGACGTGAATAGCAAGCGAAGGGTTAACAGTTACAAGAATACATATGAAATGCTACTCCCTTGTTGGATAACTATTGAAAGAAAGTATATCTTAGAAAGTATATCTGAGCCACTACATGGATAAAAAGGGGCCATGGTGTATTTAACCCTTTCCTCCATGAGTATTCATTTAAGAAATAATGACCTCATGCATATTAATTAAATCAATTTGTTATAATAGTACATGGACACAGGAATTTATGTCTATGGCAGAAACTGTAGAATCATACCTATAGTCCTATACTATACCATAAGCAAACAGAGCAGACCCTGATCAGATGGAGCCTACAGGAGCCGTATAATCTGGGTATACTCTGTTTGAAAAGGTGTAGAAATGCATATTTATGGAGTAAAGGGTTACCACTGCAAGCCTACACCAGCAAATGCATTGTAAGGGCAGCATTATCACATTCTGTACTGTTTATAGTCATAGCATACACAGAGTACCAGATAAGATGTCACTGGTTCATATTATATTGCCTCCAAGTACCATGCAACAAGAAAAAACTTTCAAGCACTTAAAGCCTTGTTTATTCTAATAATAAATTATTGTACTAAAATACATATATATCAACAAAATAGATATCTTTTAGACCAAACATACATATTATGGAACAATACATAAAACATTTTTATTCCGCGATGCATTTAACCCTTTCCTCCATAAATACACTTGTCTACGCCTCTGTAAAAGTCACTTTATTAAACCATTGTGATAAATAGAGCATTTGCTCCTATTGGAGCAAATGCTCTATTTATCACAATGGTTTCAAAACTACACAATTCTAAACTTTTCCTTTTCTCTAGTAAATGCTCCTTTTCGGTAGATTGATTCAAAGACGTTGTGTCTAAAAATAGACTATGGAAGAAAAGGTTAAACTAACTACATGTATAAATGGAATAGGTGTATGAATAGCTTATCACAGTCGAAGAAATATCTAAGAAAAAAAACAGTAAAACCTCTCTAATGTACATGTAACCAACTGTTGACCTTTAACCCTTCCCTTCATACAAACGCTTTTTCACACCTTTGCAAACAGAGTAGACCTAGATCAAATGGCTCCTATAGCAGCCATCTGATTATGGTCTACTCTGTTTGCTAATGAAATTATAATAGAGCTGACTCTGCAGTTTCTACCAAAACCATAAATTCATGTTCTCATAATTATGCCATTATAAAATTTCAGCTATAAATATTCATGAACAGATATTCATTAAACATAGAAAGGGTTAACCCTTTAACCCGTTCCTCCACGAATACTCGTGTAGCAAATAATTACATCAGGAATTTTTGGCCAATCTATGTAATTCCATAAGAAAACAGAGCAGACCTTGATCAGACAGCTTCTACAAGAGCTATCTAATCTGGGTTTACCCTGTTTACAAAGGCATGAGAAAGGGTTTGTATAACTTATAATAAGGCAAAGAGTTAAACCTAACTCTATAGATATGCCTTTGCAATCAGAGTAGACCCAGATCAGATGGCTTCTGCAGGAGTCATCTGATCAGAATCTGCTCTGCTCTGCTCTATTTATCATAATGGTTTCAAACTACAAAACTCTAAAATTTTCCTTTTCTCTAGTTAATGCTCCTTTACGGTAGATTCATTCAACGTGGTTGTATCTAAAAATAGCCTATGAGGTAATGGGTTAAGCAAATTAATATTTATACATACATTATTTTCTTAAATGAATATTCATGGAGTAACTCTTTCCTTCATATAAATGCTTTTTCACATGTAGACCCAGATCAGACGGCTCCTATCAGAGCAATCCGGTCAGGGTCTGCTGTTTGCTAATGGAATTTGGTAGGTTTGTTTCTTTAATTTCTAAAATGGCTACAGTGTTCAACTTTCCATCTTTCATTATAACTATTTTGTCAATGAATATTCAGTAGGTATTGAAATTTGGAATAAAGATAGAACAGGGAAAGGGTTAATGCCCTTTGTTGGTTGATGTCATCAAATCTCTATGATGAGTATCATTGAGATAAAGTATACTTTTCAACTTAAATGTATCATTTTCAATACTTTAGGCCTTCCTCTAGTATACATTACAAACACCCAATCACAAATTACAGATTCCATTCCAGGAACTATTTAATACATAAGTACGGTAGGCCTTTACAAACAGAGTAGTCACAGATGAGATGGCTCCTGTTGGAGCCAGGTTCTGTTCTGTTTGCTTGTGGAATAATAGAGATCATATTCAACAGCTTCTTCCATTGTATTTCTGTGTTCATATGCTATTATAACCATTTTAAGTAATTAACCATTTACTTCATAAATTCACCTTTCTACGCCTTTGCAAACAGAGAAGACCCAGATCAGACGGCTCCTACAGGAGCCGTCTGATCAGGGTCTGCTCTGTTTGTTTATGGAATAATATACATGTAGATCTGATTGTGTAGCATCTGCAATGGCAACAAATCCACGTTTATATGCCATTTTGAAAATTAATCTAATTGATATTCATGATGTCATAAATACTTTCATGAATATTAATTGAGGAAAGGATTAATATTCATTATCTCATTACTTCTGAACCCTTTACTCCATATGCCTCTCTAGGCCTTTGCAAACAGAGTAGGACGACTCCCATTGGAGCCGTTATCTTGCTCTGTTTATCTCGCTCTGTTTGCTTATGAAACAAGATATGTTATGAAAATAAATATTCATGATGTCATTATTTTTCATGATGTCATTATTTCTTTTATGAATATCCATGGAGTAAGGGGTAAGTATGTAACTAATGATGAGATAAAGAGAAATTAACCATTTCATTGCCATAAGGGATTCTTTGAAAACAGTTTGGGTCCAGAACTTATTGCATAAAAGAAATATCAAAGAAAAAATTGCATTTGTATTTCAAGCAGCTAAACTGCTTTTGTACAAACTGGCCGAAAAGAATGTTTGTGAAAGAAGCGATACTATGTAGAGTTGAAAACAAACTTCCATATGGGAATTGGTTTAATACTGAAGTTGGCCTTCTGTTTGTCCTTGCCTCCTAAAACCAGCATGTATGGTGGCTCTTGACTTGTCGGCTGAAAGAGAAAGTAAAACAGAGCTACAGATAAATGTGTGTACCCAAATACTAAAATCATCATTTCTCATTCAAACCCTATACTGTGACCCCTCTTTAGAATCGTCTCGAAGAGTATAGAGGTCACAGTATAGGGTTTGGTGGAGAAATAAAGGAGGTATTGTTGAAAATGTTTAAATTTACGCATCTTAGTTGGACCTCTAGTAAAGCCCAACTACAACAGTGAACAACAAATACATTTCCAGAGTTCTAGATATCCCTTTAACCCATTCCCTCATATTGACGACTTTGTGAAACCATTGTGATAAATAGAGCATTTGCTCCTATAGGAGCAAATGCTCTATTTATAACAATGGTTTCAAACTACAGAATTCTAAAATTTTCCTTTTCTCTAGTTAATGTTCCTTTTCGGTTGATTTATTCAAAGAGGTATCTAAAAATAGCCAATGAGGTAATGGGTTAAATCATAGAGATGCCATTTCAGGCCCATGCAAACAGAGTAGACCCGAATCAGATGGCTCCTGTAGGAATTGGCTATAACAGTGTTCCTCTTATTTACAGCTCTGCATTTGTATAAACCCTTTAACTTATGAATATTTATGTAAGGAATACAGACATCATGAATATTAAGTAGTTGACATTTTACAACGGTACATGAAAACCGGACTTTTTGGACTACAGTTTCTGCCATGGACAAAAACTCCTGTTTCCATATGCTATTATAACAATGGATCTAAATAATGTTCATGATGTCATTATTTCTTACATGAATATTGATGGAATAATAGGGTTAAACATTCCTGTGTCCATATTCATATGCAGCTAATAAATATTAATAACGTCATTATTTCTTACATGAATATTCATCGGGTAAAGGGATAGATATTTTTTAATTGAAGAGTTGACTGCTAGAAACAAGATCAGAAGGGCTGTAAATAAGCAGTATGTTTCGGAAATCTAAGCAGAGCTTCAGATAAGATGTGTAAATTAAAACATTTTCAAGAATAACTTCTTTATTTCTCCACCAAAGCCTATACTGTGACCACTCTTTAGAATCGTCTCTTCGAGACGATTCTAAAGAGCGGTCATAGTATAGGGTTTGATATAGAAATGACAAATTTAGTATTTTGGTATAGAAATGAAGATTTTAGTATTTTGGTATGCATCTTATCTGTAGCTCTGTTCAGTACAATATTATTATAGCCAAACCCTATCTTGCTGCTAATCATTAGAATTGCATCTCCAATATGATTCTAATGAGTAACAGCAAGGTAGGGTTTGGCAGAGAAAACAGACACCTTATCTACAGTCCTGAGAATTAACCCATTACCTCATAGGTTATTTTTAGACTCAATCTCTTTGAATAAATTTATTGAAAAGGAGCATTAACTAGAGAAAAGGAAAGTTTTAGAATTGTGTAGTGTTTAAAACCATTGTGATAAATAGAGCATTTGCTCATATGGAGCAAATGCTATATTTATCACAATGGTTTCAAAAAGTGAATTTTACAGAGGCATTAAAAGGCATCAATTATGAGGGAATAGGTTAATCAAAATGTAGATACATGTAATTGAATGATACACAGGCCTTACCCTTTTCTGTCTTTGCTCTTTTTTGCTGTACAATCTATTTCTTCTGTTCATTTCCTCGATGGGAGGACCTGAATGAAGCTCAGTCTCTACACTCTCAGGCATAGTGGCGCCTGTTCTATTGTTCACTGCTCGTAAATATCTTACATCTGGAATTCTTTCACAAAAAGTGTGTGCATTTCTGTCTCTTGTTGAGCTATGTTGGAATTCTGTGGCTTTACTCTTTGAGTCTGAGTAACTGTCATGGTTATAATCTGCGAGTTCTACACGTTCTGACATACTCCTATTACGACGAGGTACATCTTCAAGCTCAATTGTCTCAATTCCATCAGAATCTGGTATTGACTCGGACGATGCAAAGTGCTTATAAGCGAAATGACTATTCTTTGGATAGGGTATCTGGACGCTATGTAGCCTAAAGTCGGAGTACTCTAGATCCTCTAAAACAAGTTCAGGGTCCAGTCGACTCTTTTTGGCACTTTGTCTATGGCTTTCATTGACTAGGGAATCCATAGCTATATACTCACTGTTAACGGATTCCATTTGACTAACAATAGCATGATTGTTTTTGTTTGTATCACAGTCAGTTTCAAATATCTCATATCGCTTTCTTCTGTTCTCATTTATTAGCTCTTCTGTACTCTTTGATATACCTGGATTGTCGATGCCATTATTCACAGCATTCCTGTTTAACAGTTCCACTGTATTGAAATTCAAATCAGTCCTATCTGGTATAAGAGGTGATACGTCCATTGCATTTTCACCGGGTGATGGATAGAGCTTCAAACTTTCACTACTGCTTTCACTTCTTAAGTTTAATACCTGAGGGTGGTGTTTTTGTAAAGAATCCCATTTTGGTACTATTGGATCATTGGGGTCACATCCATTGACACCAAACACTTGAGCTGATACAGATCTTTCAAATGGAATGCGTTTTTGTGACCCAGACTCATCTGACTTTTCTACTACTGACTGAGATCTTTGACCTGGACTAGAATTGGGTCTAGGCCTAGGCCTATCTAGATTCATTTGTGAAATCTTTTTCTGTAAATATGGCATTGAGCTTGCTTTCACGGTTCCATCCTGAGCTGAGGGCGAGATTGTGACAGAAGTGTGAAAAGACAGTGGCGAGAGATCATGATCTTGTAGGAATATCTGAGTCCATTTCAGACTCTCTGAAAAGGCAATTTATACAAAAATAAGTTGTACTGTACATTGATACACTATAGCGTTGCACAATCAGATAGCATGCAAAGAAAACAAAACATGTTTTATACCTACAGATAAAGGTGCATACCCAAATACTCAAATCGTCATTTCTCCACTAAATTCTATACTGTGACCACTCTTTAGAATTGTCTTGAAGAGACGATTCTAAAGAGTGGTCACATTGTAGGGTTTGGTGGAGAAACAAAGGAGTTAGTCTTAAAAATGTTTTAATTTACACATCTTACCTGGAACTCTGATGTTTTTTGTAAAATTATATTCAGTTCAAAAGCCAATACATGGATAATGTTTCTTATGTTGTCCATCATGTAAGACTAACAAAACATAACTTACTAAAGCAGAAGCACCATAACTGATTGACAGCCTCACGATTTGTCGTTCCCCCATAAAGAATCATACAGGACCCTACCTGAAAATCAGAATAAAAGTTTACCTGAGCAATCCTAGATAGGTTAAAACACAAAGTCAGATGAAGTTCAAAATCCATCAATGTTAGTGGGATGATAGTAGTTTGTTATTCAAACAAAGTTTCTAGCAAAGCTAGAGTTTTGGCTGAACATTTGAATGCAGGATTGTTGTATTGATTAATGTCTGTTTCTGCCAATTATGGGCTAATTGGATGCCCAAAACAGAAGGGAGTGGATACAGAGAAATCTGGGCACGATGCACTACTCTTATTATCAATAAAGTCTCTCTGATTCTTTTGGATGCCCAGTGTAAAGCACTGATACACCAGACCTCGGTTTATTAAGTCTCATCAGAAGGACTTGGTTCAGCGGGAGATCTAATTCGGGACCCCTGGTATTGTAGTTGAGCGTGTTAATCACTCAACCATGTCTGCTGGGAGATGAATTGTAGACAAGGAATACTATACTATTCAAATCAATTATTTCTTAGCCAAACCTACCTCGTTGGTATTCATTAACCCTTTTGGCACCTTTGCAAACAGAGTAGACCCAGATCAGACAGCTCCATCAGGGACTGCTCTGTTTACTTATGAAATAATATAGATCCGATTCTGAAGTCTCTGTCACAGCTAAAATATTCTTTGTGAAATGTGTAATCATAAAATTCTTTCCATAAATATGAAGTATTAAATTCTTAAACTAATATTCATTGGGGGAATGGTTAAAAAAACCAGCTTTTGATTAGTCAGATTTGAGTTCTCAAGCTTTTGATTGGTCAGATTTGAGCCAAAGGCTCAAATCTGACCAATCAAAAACTTGAGAACGAACTCAGACTCAACTAAAAGTTTTATAAGCATGGACCCAGTACAGTAAAGCCCCTCCAAACCGGAATTCTAGTAGAGAAGAATTTAGATACTTATAGACAGGTGGCTGCTTAATGCAGGTTGAAAGTCATGCATAAAGCTCCTCTAGAAGAGTTTTCTGCATATTTCACCCTGCATTAAGCTGCCGCCTGTCTCCAAGACCAATATTTGTATACTAAATTTAATGTCCTGTTTAGAGGGGATTTAGTCCTGTTTAGAGGGGATTTACTGTACCACTAATGCAGGATTTGGTGAAAATCTACAAGTATATATTTTAATTTTATCATATTATTCACAAGTTTCAAAGTACATGTACACACTTAGTTTTACTCATTTAACATTTACCTCCATGAATATTCTTACATGTAAAAAATTTGTATTATTATGGCAAATTAATTCAAGAATTTTGGCCATGGCAGAATTAGATCTACAACATGTTATATTATACCATAAGCAAACAAAGCAGACCCTGATCAACTGGCTCCCATTGGAGCTGTGTGATCTGGATCTACTCTGTTTGTAAAGGCATGGAAATGTGTATTTATGGAGTAAATGGTTAACTCTTTGCAAAAACTGTCATCTAATTCTGAAAGATAATTGTTCTTCCACTTCTCCTGAAAAAAAAATGTGGATCCTATTGACTTCTCTAAATCAGAATCTGATGTCCAATTTAGTATGAATATGGGTCTTTGAGACTGGTTGCAGCTTAATGCAGGGTGAAAGTCATTCAGAAAGCTCCTCTAGGAGCTTTCTGCATGACTTTCACCCTGCACTAAGCAGTCACCTGCCTGAAAGTAACTAATTTCTAATTTCAAGGTTTAGAGGGAGTTTACTGTATACTATGTACTTACTACTGCCGCTGAGTGGCCTGTAAGTTGTGGTGGTCCATATTTATTCTTTATCCTCTCCCATCTCTGACCTCCTGTTGAAGAGAGAACGAAATAATTTACAATCAGTGAAACCAATTTGCCTTAGTTCACCCCTTATAGCATGAATTTTCATGTAAGAAATAGTGACATCATGAATATTAATTAGATTAATTGTGTTATAATAGCACATGAACACGGGAATTCTTAGCTATGGCAGAAACTGTAGAATTATATCTGTATTATATCAATAGCAAACAGAGCAGACCCTGATCAGATGGCTCCTATTGGAGCCATCTGATCTGGGTCTACTCTATTTGCAAAGCAGTAGAAAGGCGTATTTATAGGGTAACGGTATTTGGACAGAAAAACTTATGCAAATAGTGCAGACCCAGATCGAACTGCTCCTGGGGGGTCTACACTATTTGCTACTATGTCTGTCGAAATCAAAGTTATCAAAATAGTGCCAAATTGACTTATCCCATTCCTCCATAGGCTATTTTAAGACCCAACCTCTTTGAATGAATCTACCCAAAAGGAGCATTTACTAGTGAAAAGTAAAATTTTAGAATTTTTGTAGTTTGAAACCATTGTGATAAATAGAACATTTGCTCCTATAGGAGCAAATGCTCTGTTTACCACAATGGTTTCAAGAAGTGGGTATTACAGAGGCGTAGAAAGGGGTATTTATGGAGGAAAGAGTTATACAGCTTTAAATACTCCTGGCAGGGCAGATTCGGTGTCAGAATATTCAGGGTAACTAGAATACAGTATATGATTCTACGTCAGTTACTTACCATGTAATACATAATGACTTAACCCTTCGCTTGCTGAATTTTAAAATACATTTCTCCTTCTTTTACCCATGCCTTGTTGTATAATTACATATATCTTCACTGTGTACAAGTATTTCGCTTTGCAATCACTGCTGTTGAGTGCACTGGTTGCACAATTAACTTGTAAATAGTGCAGACCCTGATGAGACAGCTCCTGCAGGAGCTGTCTCATCTGGGTCTTCACTATTTACAGGTAGGTATATTGACGTGAATAGCAAGCGAAGGGTTAATCACACAAATATAAATATCAACTGGCTGACTTTTTATTATGGTGTCATTAACATGGGATATCTGACCATGGCAGAAAATGTAGAATCAAGTCTATATTATTTCATAGCAAACAGAACTGACCCTATTTAAATCAGACAGCTCTTACAGGAGCCATCTGATTTGGGTTGAGTCTGATTGCAAAGGCACCTCTATCAAGTACAGGGTTAAAACTCACATTGCAAATAATTATACATGTACAGGATACATGTATTTTGCTTAACCCTTTCCCTCATACAAACGTGTTTTCACGCATTTGCAAACAGAGTAGACCCAGATCAGACGGCTCCTAGAGGAGCCGTCTGATCAGGGTCTGCTCTGTTTGCTAATATAAGTTGATAAATATGTTTCTTTGCTTTCTAAAATGTCTGCAATGTTCCAAGTCCCAAAATTCTTTATAACTATTTTGTTAATGAATATTGAGTAGGTATTGAAATTTGGATTAACTTAGAACAGGGAAAGGGTTAACCCTTTACTACATGAATATTCATTAAGTAGATGCATTTTTACAATGGCAGATGAACAAGGAAATGCATTTTTACAATGGCAGATGAACAAGGAAATGCATTTTTACAATGGCAGATGAACAAGGAAAGTTTTGGACATAGCGGAAGCGGAAACTGTAGAATCTGATTTATATTATTTCATAAGCAAACAGAGCAGACTCTGATAGGACGACTCCTAAAGGAGCCATACGATCTGGGTTTACTCTGCTATCAATGGTGTTAAAAGATGTATCTATGGAGTAAAGGGTTAAATATATACAGTATTTATGTATTTAATAAAATATGTTAATGGGTAGATAGAGCACAGATAAAGGTGCATACTCAAATACTAAAATTGTCATTTCTCCACTAAACCCGATATTGTGACTACTCTTTAGAATCATCTCGAAAAGACGATTCTAATGAGTAGTCACAATATAGGGTTTAGCTAACCCTTTCCCTGTTCTATGTTTAGTCCAAATTTCAATACCTACTGGCTGTTAATGGACAGAATAGTTATAATGAAATATGGAAGGTGGAACATTGTAGCCATTTTAGAATGTAAAGAAACAGATTTATCAAATGCCTTTAGCAAACAGAGCAGACCCTGATCAGACAGCTCCTCTAGGAGCCATCTGATCTGGGTCTACTCTGTTTTGCAAATGTGTGAAAACATGTTTATATGAGGGAGAGGGTTAAGAAATAAAAGAGCTATTCTTGAAAATGTTTAAATTTGCACAGCTTATAATTGCCTCTGGTAGCTACTGTCATCTGGGAATGAAAATCTGGACTTTCATGGTCTACAACACAAGTAAAGTATAATCTATTTGTGTGTCATACATTGATGCTGTGCAATGATATACATTTACAGAAAATGGGTTTAGATCATGCTTCATCCTAGAAAAGTTCAGTGGAATTTGTGCAGATGTGTGTGGCCTTGAAACATGTTTGTATATAGCTTAGAACTGTACTCTGTATGTACAGATAGAAGCTTGGTGTAGTCAGTTGCTGTGCCAATGCAAATTAGCAAAAATTGTCTAACAACATTGGTACTAACTATAAAAACAACACTAGGCATATTGTTTGGCCGTAATGACTTACAATAATTGTGTTACCTTGTATCTCAAATAACTATGTAAAAAATAATACATAGGTCAATGTAAATGGATCTAATGATAACTGTAGATGTTTAACCCTTTCCTCCAATAATACGCCTTTCTACGCCTCTGTAATAGTCACTTCTTAAAACCATTGTGATAAATAGCGCATTTGCTCCATAGGAGCAAATGCACTATTTATCACAATGGTTTCAACACTACACAATTTTAACAATTTCCTTTTCTCTAGTTAATGCTCTTTTTTGGTAGATTAATTCAAAGAGGTTGGGTCTACAAATAGCCAATGCAGTAATGGGTTAACCCTTTACTTGATTAACCCTTTCCTTCATATAAACACCTTTTCACACATTTGCAAGCAGAGAAAACCCAGATCAGACAGCTACTGTATGAACCATCTGATCAGGGTCAGCTCTGTTTGCTTATGGATATTGATAGATCTGTTTCTTTAGTTTCTAAAATGGTTTGAATGTTGCATCTTCCATAATTCATTAAAGCTATTTTGTATATGAATATTCAATAGGTATTGAAAATTGGACTAAATATAGAACATATGACGAAAGATAGGTAGAAGCAGAACAAACGATCAATGACAATTTCATTTTTAGACCGGATTACCTACCATATGCTATGGACATTCTTAAGAATCGCCTCTTTAAGATGATTCTAAAGAGCAGTCACAACATAGAGTATAGAGAAATAAAGAAGTTGATCTTTAAAATATTTTAGTCTAAGCCTGTTATCTGGACCTCTGAAAAAGTAAAACGGATATAATCCTAACTGACTGTCAGAAGAGTACTGCGCCCTTAGTAACTGGTCTAAGTGGCACAAGTTTTATTTTATTTCTCAGTCAACCCAATCTTGCTGGTTATCATTTGAATCATCTTGAACAGGTAATTCAAGTTAGATAAGATTCGTAAATATAAACATTTTCAAGAATATATCCTTTATTTCTACACTAAACCTTAAATCGTGACCATTCTTAACCTTTTCCTCTATAAATACGCCTTTCTACGCCTCTATAATAACCACTTCTTGAAACCATTGTGATAAATAAAGCACTTGCTCCTATTGGAGCAACTTCTCTATTTATCACAATGGTTTCATAACTACAAAATACAAAATTCTAAAATTTTAATTTTCATTAGTAAATGCGCCTTTTGGGTAGATTCATTCAAAGACGTTAGGTCTAAAATAGCATATGTAGGAAAGGGTTAAGATACGTCTCAAAGAGACGATTCTAAAGAGTGGTCACAATATAGGATTTGGTGGAGAAATGACGATTTTAATATTTGAGTATGCACCTGTTTCTGTAGCTCTGGTTAGTTCAAGTAAGATAGTTTTGACCCAGAAATATTTAAAAACCTTTTACCTACATTCCTTAAAACTGATACTCCTCTTATCCCTCAACACTTCCCTTCATTTAAACACCTTTTCAAGCATTTGCAAACAGAGCAGACCCAGGTCAGACAGCTCCTATAGAAGCTGTCTGATCAGGGTCTGCTCTGTTTGCTTATGAAGTTATGGTAAAATATAGATTTGATTCTATAGTATCTGCCTGAGCCAAAACATCCTGTGTACATATGCCATCATAAAAATGCAGCTAATAAATATTCATGATGTCATTATTTCTTACAAGAATATTAAACAAAGAAATTGTTAATTAGAACTATTTCGAGTGTTAACCCTTTACATATTGGATACACTTTAATCTCTAATTAAACAAAGTAGATCGAGATCAAACAGATCCTGTTAGAGCTCTATGATCACGGTCTGTTCTATTTAATTTAATAGCACTATAAAAACTAAAATACTGAAATAGCCAAATTAATTCTCTTTTTAATTGACCATTTTAAAACTTCAGTTAGTGAAAATTCATGAAGTCAAAAATTCTTGAATAAATATTCATTACCTGAATTAGTATACTGTTGAAAGAATAATAGATGTTTTGCCCCTTCACAAACTGGAGAATTAAATCTTTATCATTTCATAAGCAACACTATGCCCCCGCCCAATTTGACCCTGAAGGATGACCTTGACATGTCACCCCCTCAAAATGTGCAGCTTCGTGAGATACACATGCATTCCAAATATCAAGTCTCTATCTCTACTGGTTGAAAAGTTATGGCCAATGTTAAAGTCAGTGATTTGGCCTATATATTTGACCTCTGACCTTGAAGAATGACCTTGACCTTGACATGTCACCCCACAAAATGTGCGGCTTTATGAGATACATATGCATGCCAAATATCAAGTCTCTATCTGTACTGTAAAGTTATGACCAATGTTAAAGTTGGTGACAAACAGACAAATGGACAAACAGACAGACAGGGCAAAATCAATATGCCCCCAGATTTGATCTGGGGGGCATAAAAAGAGAAGACCCAGATCAAACTGCTACAACAGGAGCCATCTGATCTGGATCTTCTTTGATTGTAAATGTGCCAAAAATCATCTATATGAGGTAAAGCAAATTATAGATCTTTGAGTAAAGAATTTAAGGTTAACTAGCATCTAGCGATGACGATCATTGAACCTACCAAAGCTGTATGCCCAGAGGTCCTGTTTAGGAACGAGGTCTGTCATACCACCATACAACCACATGTGGTTATTGTGCACCACCGCTGAGTGACCATAGCGCCCGCCCGGAGTGTCCGACAGAGGCTGTCTTGTGGACACTAGCTCCCATTCTTCATCCTCTGCAATAATCAATAACTGGATTAGCCTATTCCCTTACATAAACGCTTCTTCATGCTTTACACAAAGAGTAGACCCAGATCAGCTGGCTCGTGTATGAGGCATCTAAACAGATTTTGCTCTGTTTGCTTATGTTTCTGCCACAGTCAAAACATTCCTTGATAAACATTTCCATGTCAAATATTCATGTAAGAAATACATGTAATGACATCATGAATATTTATTAGCTGAACTTTTATAATGTAAACTTTTCAAAAAAAACTTTTGCTTTGACAAAAACTGTAGAATCAGATCTATATTATGTCAAAAGCAAACAAAGCAGACCCTGATCAGAAGGCACCTATAGTACAAAGCCGTCTGGTCTGGGTCTACTCTGTTTGCAAAGGTGCCAACGGTCGTCTATATCAGAGAAAAGGTTAAACAAAAAAAATGTTTGAAAATATAATCAATAGGATTTGTTATTTCACATATAAAATACCATATGTGTGTCAAACAGTCACACTATTTACATGAAACTTTTTTACAATCTGTTTCATCAAAATCCAATGAGTTTGCAAAATGTCATCTGAAACACAAATATTCTCAATAATCCAAGTTTGTCCCATTACCTCATAGGCTATTTTTAGGTCCAACCTCTTTGAATAAATCTACCGAAAGGGGGCATTAACTAGAGAAAAGGGAAAATTTAGTACTTTGTAGTTTGAAACCATTGTGATAAATAGAGCATTTGCTCCTATATGAGCAAATGCTCTATTTATCACAATGGTTTCATCAGGTGACTTTTGCAGAGGTGTTAAACGGCGTCAATATGAGGGAATCGGTTAATAATGATTTTGCTTTTTGTCCCAAATAAGTAACACTTTAGAATTCTAGGTAACATATTTCTGTATTTCTCCCCAAATTCTATCTAACTTGTTCTCTCTGAAATGATTGAGATGAGATATAAGAGAAATAAAAGAGACGATTCTAAAGAGTGGTCACAATGTAGAGAAATTAAGGAGATGTGCTTGGAAATACTTTACTTTATGCATCTTATCTGGACCTCTATAAGAGATCTAGATCCATTTGTCTCTTTTCTATAGCCCTGGGCCTGTTTCACATACCTATCTGATAGCACCAGAGTTCCGAGTTAGAGCCCCTTACATCCACATAACCACCATACACATACCTATCTGATAGCACCAGAGTTCCGAGTTAGAGCCCCTTACATCCACATAACCACCATACACATACCTATCTGATAGCACCAGAGTTCCGAGTTAGAGCCCCTTACATCCACATAACCACCATACACATACCTATCTGATAGCACCAGAGTTCCGAGTTAGAGCCCCTTACATCCACATAACCACCATACACATACATGGCACTCTTGAACACCACAGCTGAATGGTGTCTGCGAACACATGGTCTTTCTGCACCAGGGTCTGGGATAACACTCCTTATATATCCTAGATCTGCAGGACATAAACTGGCATTTAACCCTTCACTCCATAAGTATGCTTTTCTACACTTCTGTAAACAGAGTAGATCCAGATCAGACAGCTCCTGTAGGAGTGTCTGATCAGAGTCTACTCGGATTGCTTATGAAATGATATAGATATGATTCTAAAATTTCTGCCATGGCTAACAATTCCTGTGTTCATGTGTTATTATAAAACTTAAACTAATTAATATTCATGATGTCAAAATTTCTTATATAAATATTCATAGAGTAAAGGGTTCAAACCAAATTCAATTCAACATGGAATAATGAAGTAAACCAAGTTTCCATACTCCATAGTGATAGTAGTACTGACTTTGAAAACCAATCAAATGACAGCTCCTCATACTGGTAACCAACATACAAAGTTTGATTTAAATACATCAATTCAAACAAATGTTTAACCCTTTCCCCCATGAAACCATTGTGAAACCATTGTGATAAATAGAGCAGTTGCTCCTAAGGAGCAAATGTTCTATTTATCACAATGGTTTCATAAAGTGAAAGGCGTAGAAAGGTGTATTTATGGAGGAAAGGGTTAATACATAAATCACATATGTTCATGGATTGCCAATGATATCAATGATGAATGAACAGCCACAGTGACCTGTGATCATTTTGCGATATATCTGTTATTTATTTATAATGTTATGTTATTATATTTATTTGTTTACTGCATTTGAAAGATTAGCGTCTCGGTAAAATAGTAGTTTCAGCTACAGGTCATGTGACCAACTGACATAATAACAAAAAGTTTATCAGGCACCTTGTTATCCGTCAGGAAAATATAGATATGACTGTACAGTTTCTGCCATTGCCAAAAAATCCATGTGTGGTGTCATTATGAAAAATAAGTTTGATTTATATGTATGACATCACTATTTCTTAACCCTTTCCCTCATACAAATGTGTTTTCATGCATTTGCAAATAGAGTAGACCCAGATCAGACGGCTCCTAGAGGAGCCGTCTGATCAGGGTCTGCCCTGTTTGTTAATAAAATTTGATAGATCTGTTTCTATACTTGCTAAAATGGCTACAATGTTCCATCCTCCATGCGTCATTATAACAAATTTTTCCACGAATATTCAGTGGGTATTGAAATTTATAATAAACAGAACAGGGAAAGGGTTAAAAGAATCTTCATGGAGTAAAGGGTTAAATAGTGATTAATTACAAATAAAAGATTTCAATTATTTGAAAAGGGGTACACATACCTGGGTTTATGATCCATAATGAAGATGCAGTAAGCGCATCCCCAAACTCCCCACCAAACAGCAGCAGAAGCTTCTGTGGAAAGAGATCAGTAAGCACATGTACAATAGGACCTGGCTTAAGCGGCCATCAAAAAGAGGTCTAATTATAGGAGTTTTCTGCATTATTTTTATCCTGCATTTGGCAACCACCTACCTTTAAGACCAATATGTTCAATAAAATGAATGGCTGCTTAAACCTTTACTCCATAAATACGTATAAATTTCTACATCTTTGCAAACAGAGTTGACCCAGATCAGACGGCTCCTATTGGAGTTGTCTGATCAGGGTCTGCCCTGTTTGCTTATGATATACTATAGATATGATTCTACAGTTTCTGCCATGGCCAAAAAATTCTGAGTTCATATGCTACTATGACAGTTAATCTAATTCATATTCATGATGTTATTTTTCTTACATGAATATTCATGGTGGAAAGGGTTAACCCATTCCCTCATAGCGACACCTTTTGATGCCTCTTTAAAAGTCACTTTCTGAAACCATTGTGATAAATAGAGCATTTGCTCCATAGGAGCAAATGCTCTATTTATCACAATGGTTTCAAAACTACACAATTCTGAAGTTTTCCTTTTCTCTCGTTAATGCTCCTTTTCAGTAGATTTATTCAAAGAGGTAGGATCTAAAAATAGCTTATGAGGGAAAGGGTTAAGACAAGTTATTCTGTAGTTACAGTAAAACCTCTCCAAAGAGATCACTCGGGGGAAGTCCTTTTGTCAGTTTGTATGACACCAATTCAAAACAAACATAATGCATTCATCCTTTACCAGATGGAGGCATATTTATATGCATTTACAAACAGAGTAGATCCAGATCAGACAGATTTAACAGTTTCTGCCAATGATAACAAGAGTACCAGTATACACAATATATGCCCGTCGAGGCCTTGTTCAACATAAACTGAGTTAATTTTATAATGTAAAATTTTCAAGGGAATTTTCGTTAAGACAAAAACCATAGGATCAGATCTTAACCCTTTCCTCCTTAGGCTATTTTTAAACCCAACCTCTTTATATGAATATACCCAAAAGGAGCATTTACTAAAGAAAAGATTTTTTTAGAATTTTGTAGTTTGAAACCATTGTGATAAATAGAGCATTTGCTCCCATGGGAGCAAATGCTCTATTTATCACAATGGTTTCAAGATGTGGTTATTTCAGAAGCGTAGAAAGGCGTATTTATGGAGGAAAGGGTTAAATTACGTCATAAGTAAACAGAGCAGACCCTGATCAGACGGTTCCTATAGAAGCCGTCTGATCTGGTCTACCTTATTTGCAAAGGCATGAGGCAGAAATACACCTTACTGCACCTTTGTGAACAGATGTGTTTGGTATTTGGTTATGGTATTTGCTTATGATATAACATATATACGATTCTTCAGTTTCTGCCATGGCCAAAAATGTCTGTGTCCATATACTACTGTAACAATTAATCTAATAAATATTCATGATGTCATTATTTCTTTCATAAATATTCATGGAGTAAAGGGTTAAGCTGTAGGAGAAGGGTAAAGAGACATGACATTTCAGATACATGTACCATGTGTAAGGTCAAGTGGCACAAGCGTTTTCATATAAACACTTGATATAATCAACCACTTGAGTCCTCAACATTTATACTAATAGTATATACAGTAAACCCCCTCTAAACCCGAATTCTAGTAGAGAAGAATTTAGATACCTTTAAGCAGGTGGCTCCTAGTGGAGCTTTCTGCATGACTTTCGCCCTACTTTAAGCTGCCACCTGTCTCAAAGACCGATATTTATACTAATATGAACGTCTGGCTTAGAGAAGTTTTAATGTACAGTAAAACCTGCCTGGACTCTTTCCCTTATGAACATTTATGCATGAATAAATCACTTCATGAATATTCATTAACCCTTTTGACTCCATGCATATTCATGCAAGAAATAATGAATATATGAATATTATAATTACTGTCCATTTCAATTTACTTTGTCACTGAATTTTAGTCGATATTTTTTTCATTTCGGGTCAGACTGACCTTAAATATACCTCATTTGATCGCATCGTTTTTCAGGAACTCCCATGCTAAATATCCCTCAATATCATGCAGTAACAATGAATAAAATGCCGAAAATGCATTTTCTACATGCTAATTCGATCAGCTGTTTCTTTGCAAATGGCCGCCGTATGTATGGATCGTGGAGCGTATCATTTTTCAACAGGGGTGAATTGCATACTGATATGAAATAAATGACGTAATTTCGTGTATGACGTCAACTTTTAAGAGCTATAATTACCCTTAGTTAAAATCGAACGTTCCACTCGACGTCAATCGTCCGCCATTTGCAATTTGAAATGAACGTGTTTACAATGGGAAAACATTGTTTTTATGCATGAAATATTTATTTAAAGATGGATTCAACTGAGGCACAGAGTTCCTGAAAAACAATGACACAGGTGGTTTAAATTTGATCTCGATCCGGTAAGAAATGAAAAAAAATCTCGATTCAAATTCAGTGACAAAGTAAATTGAAATGGACAGTAGCTTAATATTTGTAATGGCTTATGAAAAAGAAAAGTTGGACCTGGCAAAAACAGTCAGATTTATAAAATTCCATATGCAAACAGAGCAGACCCTGGTCTGATAGCTTCTACAGGAGCTGTCTGATCTGGGTTTACTGTTTGCTAATAAATGAAATAATATAGATATGACATTACAGTTTCTGTCATGTCCAAAACTCCATTTGCTACAATAGCAATTAATTCTTTGCAAGCTAAGTAATTTTTCGTCTGCAACAATTGTCGTCTGCTTCAATTCTTAAAATAACTTTTCTCTAATTGCTTTGCAAAAATATGACCAAGAAGACAAAACAGTTTGGATCCGCATTATGCGGCGTCTCATCTGGATCCAAACTGTTTGCATATAGGTAATCACAGTTTCGCTGCTAGCGTGCAAAGAGTTAATATTCATGATGTCATTATTTCTTACATAAATATTAATGGAGTATAGGGTTAAAGAAACTGTCCAAGATGGATGAAGCCTGACAAACGATGTACACAGAGCAATCCCAATAGCTCATCGTAGCACTATGTGACAGGAGAGTTAACACTTTCCCTCATATAAACACATTTTCACACATTTGCAAACAGAGTAGATCCAGATCAGATGGGCTCCTATAGGAGCTGTCTCATCAGGGTCTGCTCTGTTTGCCTTTGACATAATATAGATCTGATACTATAGTTTTTGTCAAAGGAAAAAAACAATCCTCTGAAAAGTTTACATTAAAAAATTGAGCTAATAAATATACAATCATGTTGTCACTATTTCTTATCCCTTTGAATATTCATGTAAGAAATAATGATGTCATGAATAATAGTTAGTTTTTTTTATGATAGCACATGGACACAGAACGTTTTGGCCATGGCAGAATCTATAGAACTATATCTACATTATATCATACATGTCAGTACCGTAAACAGAGCAGACCCTGATCTAACGGCTCCTATAGGAGCCGTCTGATTTGGGTTTACTCTTTTTGCAAAGGCGTAGAAAAGTATATTTATGGAGCGATGGGTTAAATGAACACTGAACAGGTAAACGGTTAAAAAGTTCAAAGCATTCAAAGGGTTAACTGAGGTGTCACTGTTATTGTAGCTTGAACCAGGTAAAGTCTTACAATTAAATGTTGTGTGCTTCCTTACCTTGTATGAAACAAGAGTATGGCCTTCTAAATGGGACGGGGTATCACCTCTGTAAGATAATGTCTCCCATTTCAAAGTACCTGCAAAACAATGAAGATACATACAGTCTATAAGATATATCTCTGTGCATGCTACTCTAGAATTCGAAGTTAGCCTTTGCTAACTGAGACAATGAATAAATCAGTCTCCTGGCAAGATTAAATCCTTTCCCTCATATCAGCTCCTTTCCATGCCTTTGGAGCCATCTGATTAGGGTCTGCTCTGTTTGCTTATGGTATAATATAGATATGATTCTGCAGTTTCTGCCTGAGCCAAAATGTCCTATGTTCATATGCCATCATTAGAAGTATCTAATTAATTTTCATGATGTCATTATTTCATACATGTACATGTATATGCAACAGGGAAAGGGTTAACCCAATGAATATTCACGCAAGAAATAATGACATCATGATTTTTGTCATAGATTTGACACTATGAACAAAATATTTTTTTATCATCATCGAAACTGAAGAATTAGATCTATTTTACATCATAAGCAAACAGAGCAGACCCTGATCAGCCATCTATATTATTTCATAAGTAAACAGAGAAGACCCTGATCAGATGGCTCCTATAGGAGCCATCTGATCTGGGTCTACTCTGTTTGTAAACGGTGTAGAAAGGCATATTTATGGAGTGAAGGGTTAAATTAAACTGACATAGTAACGAATAATTCGACCCTGATCAAACTGTGTAACCTGGAGCATTTTGAAGTGGGTGTGCACCAGATCTAAAGATAAATGTGCATACCCAAATACTACAATTGTCATTTCTCCACGAAAACCCTATACTGTGACGAGAGAGACGATTCTAAAGAGTGGTCACAGTATAGAATTTGCTGGAGAAACTAGAACTATCACTAAAGGTGATGAATACCCCCACACGGCAGCCTTGATTGCAAATCCAAGTTTTGAACATGTAACAGGACCAAATAACAAAAATACCCAAAGTTCAAATAGAGAAAATTCTGTAAATTGAAGGAGGAGTTCAAAGTACAAGATTTTGCCTGCCAATTTCGAGGCCAAAGGTCAAGGTCACAGACACCTGAAATTTGTGTCTTGCACATCTACTACTCCTGAGTAACATTTATGCCAAGTATCAAGTAAATCAGGTTGAAAGTGAAGGAGGAGTTCGCCGTACAAGATTTTGCCTGCCAATTTTAAGACCAATTTCAAGGTCAAAGGTCAAGGTCACAGAGATTTTAAATTTGTGTCTTGCACATCTACTACTCCTGAGTAACATTTATGCCAAGTATCAAGTGAATCAGGTTGAAATTGAAGGAGGAGTTCAAAGTACAATATTTTGCCTGCCAATATCATGACCAATTTCAAGGCCAAAGGTCAAGGTCAAGGTCACAGAGACCTGAAATTTGTGTCTTGCACATCTACTACTCCTGAGTAACATTTATGCCAAGTATCAAATGAATCAGGTTGAAAGTGAAGGAGGAGTTTGCCGTACAAGATTTTGCCTGCCAATTTTAAGACCAATTTCAAGGCCAAAGGTCAAGGTCACAGAGATTTTAAATTTGTGTCTTGCACATCTACTACTCCTGAGTAACATTTATGCCAAGTATCAAGTGAATCAGGTTGAAATTGAAGGAGGAGTTCAAAGTACAAGATTTTGCCTGCCAATTTCAAGACCAATTTCAAGACCAAAGGTCAAGGTCAAGGTCACAGAGACCTGAAATTTGTGTTTTGCACATCAAATACTCCTGAGTAACATTTATGCCAAGTATCAAGTGAATCAGGTTGAAATTGAAGGAGGAGTTCAAAGTACAAGATTTTGCCTGCCAATTTCAAGACCAATTTCAAGGCCAAAGGTCAAGGTCAAGGTCACAGAGACCTGAAATTTGTGTCTTGCACATCTACTACTCCTGAGTAACATTTATCGCAAGTATCAAGTGAATCAGGTTGAAAGAGAAGGAGGAGTTCAAAGTACAAGATTTTGCTTGCCAATTTCAAGACCAATTTCAAGGCCAAAGGTCAAGGTCAAGGTCACAGAGACCTGAAATTTGTGTCTTGCACATCTACTACTCCTGAGTAACAATTATGCCAAGTGTCAAGTGAATCGGGTTGAAACTGAAGGAGGAGTTCGCCGTACAAGATTTTGCAGACAGACCGACCGACCGCCCGACCGACCGACAGGCTGATTCCAGTATACCCCCCTCAAACTCTGTTTGTGGGGGTATAATTAAGATGCTATCTTGAAAATGTTTACTTTTATACGCATCTTATCTGGACCTCTGATGCAAGATGAAAGCTATGCAGAAAGCTCCTCTACTTTAAAAGTTTAATTCTGCATTAACCCTTTACCTCATGGGCTATTTTTAGATACAACCTCTTTGAATAAATCTACAGAAAAGGAGCATTAACTAGAGAAAAGGAAAATTTTAGAATTTTATAGTTTGAAACCATTGTGATGAATAGAGCATTTGCTCCTATAGAAGCAAATGCTCTATTTATCACAATGGTTTCACAAAGTGACTTTTACAGAGTCGTCAAAAGTCGTCTATATAAGGGAATGGGTTAACCCTTTACTCCATGAATACACTTTTCTATGCCTTTGCAAACAGAGTAGACCCAGAACAGATGGCTCCTATAGAAGCTGTCTGATCAGGGTCTGCTCTGTTTGCTTTTGGAATAATATAGATCTGATTCTACTGTTTCTGTTTTGGTAAAAATTTCATGTGTTAACCTTTTCCTTCATATAAACATCTGTTCACGCCTTTGCAAACAGAGTAGACCCAAGATCAGATGGCTCCTATAGGATCTATATTATTTCATAAATAAACAGAGCAAACCCTGATCAGAAGGGCTCCTTTAGGAGCCATCTAATCTGGGTCTACTCTGTTTGCAAATGGGTTTAAAGGTATTTAAATGAAGGAAAGGGTATACCTGCATGGAATCGCCAAAGGTCTTTAAGAGAAGTGTTCCCATCTTTGCCCGCTATGATGTACACATGGTTTTCATGCACGCATGACGCATGCTTGTCTCTGGCTCGTGGGAATGTGTTTTTGGTGGGGTATTTTATCTGAGACGACTTGCAAGCGATATGGGACTCAAACTGTGACTTTTGCATGGTACGCTTAGTGGATGCAACTACTTGGACTGTTACACCGCATCATTGACTTCTTCACCTGCAAATAATGTACATAGAGCATTAGTTAACCCTTTTCTTAATGAATATTCATGTAAGAAATAATGACATCATACATATTGATTAGCTCTATTTTTATAATAACATATGAACACAGGAATATTTAACCAATACAGAAAGTGCAAAATCAGATCTATATTGTGTCATAAACAAACAGAGCAAACCTTGATCAGACAGCTCCTATATTAGGAGCTGTCTGATCTGGGTATACTCTGTTTGCAAAGGTGTTGAAAAGCATATTTATGGAGTAACGGGTTAACCCATTCCCACATAGGCTATTTTTAGATCCAACCGCCTTGATTAAATCTACCAAAAAGGATCATTAACTAGAGAAAAGGAGATTTTTAGAATTGTGTACTTTTGAAACCATTGTGATATATAGAGCATTTGCTCCTGTGGAGCAAATGCTCTATTTATCACAATGGTTTCACAAAGTGACTTTTACAGAAGCGTCAAAAGGCATCAATATGCGGGAATGGGTTCAAGGTGCAAACTTTACTCAATACTAAAATCGTCATTTCTCTTCAAACAGTGGTCACAATTTAGGGTTGATGGAGAATTAAAGGAGATATTCTAAAAAATGTTTTATTTTATGCATCTTACCTGAGCCTCTCATGTAGACTGAATTTCACAACCGAATGATTTCCTTTTGGGTGAGAAAGTGAGAGAGCAGGTGACAGGAAATGGGTGTGAGAGATAGATGCAGGAAGAAAATAAAAATAAAATGTGTCCATGGGACACGGATGCCCCCGTTGGCAAACAGGAAGTAGATGAACGACAGACCTGAAAGGGGGAGACATGGTACAACTCACTATGATTATGCTTCAGACCAAATATCAAATCATTCCAGCTTACACAAGCCATGAAATCTTTGACGAAAGATTTTGAGGACGGACGTACGGGGCGGAAAAGGGTAAAACTTAATGCCCCCGTCGCCTAAAGGCAGGGGCATAAAAAAGAGTTTGAGAAATTTCAATACCTACTGAATATTCATGGACAAAATAGTTAATATGGAAGATGGAATATTGCAGCCATTTCAGAAAGTAAAGAAACAAGATCTATCAAATTACATTAGCAAACAGAGCAGACCCTGATCAGATGGCTTCTATAGGAGCTATCTAATCTGGCTCTTCTCTGTTTGTAAATGTGTGAAAAGGCGTTAATAGGAAGAAAGGGTTAAAAATTGAAGCAGACGACAATTGTTGCTGACAAAAAACTACTTGTGTGTGCAGAGTTGATACACATGGAGATTGGTTAGTTTCAGCTAATTGGGCCAAAGCCCTCTTAATTACAGAAATGTGATGCCCAGTACAGTACATGACAAGTATTCAACTATTTGCAGGTATCTTTGCAATTAACCGTTTCCCTTATATATTCATGTTTTCACACAATTGCAAACAGAGCGGACCCAGATCAGACAGCTCCTATAGGAGCCTTCTGATCAGGGTCGCTCTGTTTGCTAATAGAATTTGATAGAACTGTTTCTTTACTTTCTAAAATGGCTATAATGTTCCATCTTCCATATTAACTATTTTGTCCATGAATATTCAGTAGGTATTGAAATTTGGAATAAACATAGTATAGGGAAAGGGTTAATCTGGACCCAGTTGAGACAGAAAATATCCTGGCATTTAATCAAGATCCCAAATAATTTACACTGGGTGTTCTTTTAACCCCCATCAGTAGTAATTTAACCCTTTTCTCCAAAAATAGGCCTTTGCAAACAGAGTAGACCCAGATCAGATGGCTCATCAGGGTCTGTTCTGTTTGCTTATGACATAATTTAAATCAAATTCTACACTTTCCATCTTGGTTAAATATTCATGTGTTCCTGTCTTAGTGGCCATCAAAAAAAGGAATAATTATATGGGTATTTAAGGAAGGTGGTAGCTTAATGCAGGTCAAAAGTATAGGAGTTTTCTGCATTACTTTTGCCCTGCATTAAGCAACCACCTGCTTTTTAAGATTCCTATGTCCAATAAAAATGGCCACTTAAGACATGTTCTACTGTACAGACAATATGCATGATGTCATTACTTCTTACAACAATTTTTTACATGAATATTCATCAGAGCTACAGAGAGAGATGCCTACTCAAATACTAAAATGGTCATCCTTTGCTGTGACCGCCCTTTAGAATCGTCTTGAAGAGACGATTCTAAAGAGTGGTCACAACATAGGGTTTAGTGGAGAAATTTGTGACGACTCTTTAGAATCGTTTTCAAAAGACGATTCTAAAGAGTGGTCACAACATAGGGTTTGGTGGAGAAATAAAGAAGTTATACTTGAAACTATTTTAATTTACATGTCTTATCTGGAGATCTGATTCATGGTATAAAGGGTTAAGAAATTATTACTGTATGATTATTCATGGATTGTAATTTTATAACTACACAACGAAATTAACAGTGACTGAAACTTAGAATCCGATCCATATTATTCAAAAAGCAAACAAGGCAGAGCCTGATCAGACAGCTCTTACAGGAGCTGTCTGATCTGGGTCTGCTCTGTTTGTAAAGGTGCCAAAAGTCATATTTATTAGCGAAAAGGTCACAATAAAGTTCAGGAAAGGAATCTACTTTAAGAATTAGGGCAGTGACCCATGCAGGGCAGATTTAGCCAACAGCAATTAGTCTACAGACCCTTTGAATGTGTGTACTAGCATTTGCAAACTGCATAGACCAAGACCAAAAGGCTTGAGGAGCCTTCTGATCAGGGTCTGCACTGTTTGTCAATGGAATCTCTAGCGAATCTAAGCCTTCACTCTATAGTTAAACAGTGATAGACTACCCAGCATTCAAAGGGTTAACCTTTTCCTTCATATAAACGTGTTTTCACGCATTTGCAAACAGAGTAGACCCAGATCAGACAGCTCCTATAGGAGCCGTCTGATTAGGGTGTGCTCTGTTTGCTAATGGAATTTGATAGATCTGTTTCTGTACTTTCTAAAATGGCTACAATATGTTCCACCTTCTGTATTTCCTTATAACTATTTTGCCCATGAATATTCAGTAAGTATTTGAAGTTGGACTAAATATAGAACAGGGAAAGGATTAATAGACTGAGGACACATACAAGTGAAGTATGTTTGCCTCGTATTGATTTAATTTGTATACAGAGACAAAATTTACCGGATTAACTCCTCAAACCCTAGGTAAACTTCATGTCCAATAATACTGCTAATGATTTCCATTCAAAAGTAAATTTTGTTACAGTCTTGTTTGAAACCACAATCAATGCATCAAAAAGTTTAGATTCTGGTGAAACAGAGAGTTTCTTGGTATCTGATCTGGATCAAAACTGTCTGCAAAAGTTTTCATGACTTACCATTGGTGCACTAAAGATAGTCTATCTTTATTCAATAAAATACATGTATAAATAGGTCACTACTTTACATACAAACCAATGTGTCAATGGAGCCCATAAAACTGGGACATGGGCAAGTAAACCATTTCAAAATTGCATGAGATGAAATATACTAAGTCTTGTTAACCCTTTACTTCATGAATATTCGTGGCATACCCAACCCCTTATGAATATTCATGAACTAATTTTCCGTTATTGTTATATATAAAACAAGTGAATACATTGTTAAAACTATTAGCATAATATCAGATATTGTATAACCCTTTCCTTTATATATATAAACACCTTTTCTCCCATTCGCAAACAGAGTAAACCCAAATCAGACAGCTCCTATAGGAGCCATCTGATCAGGGCCTGCTCTGTTTGCTTATGACCTTGATATAGAATTGATTCTATAGTTTTTGTCAATGTAAACTATTCCCTTTAAACTTTTACGATACATGAATTTCAGCTAATAAATATTCATGAGGTCATTATTTCTTATATGAATATTGAACAGGGAAATGGATAAACAAACAGCGCATACTCTGATCAGATGGATTACAGGGGATACCCCTACAAACCTTCAATTAATTGGGTTTACAATGTTGTACATTTTTATACCCTTTGCCTTTCAAACATGCAATTAGATACATGTCAAACAGTTTGAGTACTGATTATCCCTTTACTCCATGAATATTCATGTAAGAAATAATGACATCATGAATATCAACGAGATGAATTTGTTATAATAGCACACTGACACAGCAACTTTTGACCATGCCAGAAACTGTAGAATCATATCAATATGATATCATAAGCAAACAAAGGAGATCCTGATCAGACGGTTCCTATAGGAGCCATCTGATCTGGGTCTCCTCTGTTTGCAAAGGTGTAGAAAGGTGTATTTATGGAGTAAAGGGTTATGTCCAAAATAACTTGGTCTCTTAGTATTGTAAAAATCATGTACCACAAATTAACCATTGGAAAGGAAAAGATCATTAACCCTTCTGTTGCTGAATTTTAAAATACATTTCTCCTTCTTTACCCATGCCCTGTTGTATAATTACATATATCTTCAATGTGTACAAGTATTTCGCTGTGCAATCACTGCTGTGGAGTGCACTGGTTGCACAATCAACTTGTAAATAGTGCAGACCCTGATGAGACAGCTGCTGCAGGATATTGTCTCATCTGGGTCTTCACTATTTACAGGTAGGTATATTGACATGAATAGCAAGCGAAGGGTTAAGTCATACTTCATTTTCAGTTATCATCCTTCACGAAAAATAACATTAAATCAAAACATTTAATAATTGACAAAGGTTTTATTAAACACCAGTCCTCTAATATTGTAACTGGGTAACTATTGTATACAAACAAATACTGTTGCCATGTAAACAAGATAAACACAGTTTCCAATGTCCATACAATAGCAACCAGTTCCATACAGCAGTGATCAATACACATCACCATTCTGATATTCTGTATGTAACCTTTCAACTAGGGAACTAAACCATCATACCCTGCATTGTCAATTTGGAAACATTATTGAATATAAGAATGTTCCATTTAGTATCAAAGAATTAACGCTTTCCCTGTTTTATATTTATTCCAAATTTCAATACCTACTGAATATTCATGGGCAATACGGTACTTACCCGAATAATAATTAAAATATGGAAGTGAAACATTGTAGCCATTTAAGAAAGTAAAGAAACAGATCTATCGAATTACATTAGCAAACAGAGCATACCCTGATCAGACCGCTCCTATATACAATATAGAAGTCGTCTGATCTGGGTCTACTCTGTTTGCAAATGAGTTAAAAGGCATTTATATGAGGGAATGGGTTAAAGTTGCTAAAAGGAATTTTCAAACTGTAGAGGAGCCCTTTGATCTGGGCCTACAAACTCTACACATATTGCAAATGATTAACTCATTCCCTCCTAGACTATTTTCAGACCCAAACTCTTGGAATTAATCTACCAGAAAGGAACATTAACTATAGAAAAAGAGAATTTTTAGAATTGTACCATTGTGATAAATACAGCATTTGCTCCTATGGAGTAAATGCTCTATTTATCACAATGGTTTCAAAGAATGAGTTTTACAAAGGCGCAGATTCGAATCCCCATGAAGACATAACTAGTCCTTCCTCATTTTTGTAAAGAACAGATCTAGATCTATTTCTGTGGTTTGTTGGGATGGTAGTCTAGATTGTGTTGAAATGATAGCTAGGTGGCATATATAGATCTAAACAAAAATCAACAAATAAGTAGAACAAAACGATCTATATATAGATCTAGTAAAATTTGTAAGATATTTAATAAAATAGTCAAAATATGGCCTGTGTGTGCCTTCTGGCCATAATGGCACACCTGGTGTCACAACAGCCCTCGGCTATTATGGCACCAGGTGTGCTATTATGGCCAGAAGGCACACCTAGGCCATATTTTAACCTCTTAATAAAACCTGAATGGCATTTGCAAACAGCATATACATCTTGGCATCTCATCAGAATGAAAGCTGTTTGCCACTAAATCCATATTATTTTTTTCAAGAGTTAGAATGAATAAGAAGAAAGTAAACATCGCAATGGATTGCAGTTTAATCTTTTACCTGAAAGAGATACCTTTTGACGCCTCTGCAAACAGAGTAGACCCAGATCAGATGGCTCCTGTAGAAGCCATCTGATCTGTGTCTGCTCTGTTTGTTTATCAAATAATTCAGTGTAGATCTGATTTTACTGTTTCTGCCATGGTAAAAACATCTTATGTTCATTGACCATTATAAAAAATCAGATATATATTACATTCATGATGCCATTTCTTACATGAAAATTCATTAGGTAAAGGGTTAACCCTTTCCTTCATATGAAATAAGTGCCTTTTCATTCATTTGCAAACAGAATAGACCCAGATCAGACTTCTCCTATAGAATTAGAAGCCATCTGATCAGGGTCTACTCTGTTTGTTTATGGTATAATATAGATCTGATTTTACAGAAAATGTCATGTGTTTATATGCCATTATAAAAATTAATCTAATTAATATTCATCATGTAATTATTTCTTCCATGAATAATGAACAAGTAAAGGGTTATTTTAGGCAGATAGAGTTTGAATTTGCAAAATTAGTTAAATTTAATACATTACATTCAAGAAACACCTAAGCATGCTACAACATTACTTTTACCACATGAAGTAACATTATAAAATGTAAGGTTTCATATCAATAGTTGACTCTCCAGTCTCCACCATTGTACAGTATATGTAACTTTTGTCTCAACATAAATTCAGCAGCGAGAAACTTTGACGGGAATCTCACCGGTATGCGCTATTGAAAATGAGCTAGTTTCATGTCAGATTTTCATTAGGCTGGTTATACACATGGGGATTTTCTTACTTCATTAAGCTTGAGGCAGTTCAAGTGGAACTTTCAATATTATCCATTTCCCTGTTCAGTATTCATGTAAGAAATAATGACAGCATGAATATTTATTTGCTGAACTTTGACAATATTATATTGAGGGCTTGGTGCAAAACTATTCTAACTCCTTATTATATTATTATTATATATTATATTATATTATATTATTATATTAGAATAGTTTTGCACCAAGCCCTCGATTATGTGCACAGGAAGATTGGTATTGGTAGAAACTGTAGTCGAGTCAGATCTATTTCATAAGCAAACAGAGCAGACCCTGATCTGGGTCTACTCTGTTTGCAAATGTGTGAAAAAGTGTTAACCCATTACCTCATAGGCTATTTTTAGATACAACCACTTTGAATAAATCTACCGAAAAGGAGCATTAACTAGAGAAAAGGATTTTTTTTTAGAATTTTGTAGTTTGAAACCATTGTGATAAATAGAGCATTTGCTCCTATAGGAGCAAATGATCTATTTATCACAATGGTTTCACAAAGTGACTTTTACAGAGTCGTCAATATGAGGGAAAGGGTTAATATGAGGAAAATTTAAGTTTCCAAAGAGAAACCAGATAGCAGATGTCATTTTTTGAAGATGATAGTTACTGTGTGAGTTCATGCATCAAACCATAGTACAATTGTGAAAGTTAAAACTAGAGTAAAGGTGTCATTTTACATCTCTGTATCACCAGCGAGTGTGTAGTGTATATAGTAGTAATTGGGGTTTAAATGTCGCCAAGTTATTTCAACAATTTGACAAAAAAATGCATCTCAACCCTTTCCCTCAGATATAAACACCCATAGGAGTCGTTTGATCAGGGTTAGCTCCATTTGCTTTTGACATACCTTGTTGATACCTTGTTGATGATAGGGATCTTCTTTAGCTCCTTAAGCTAATTAATCCCTTTCTGCTACTTCTTTAATGTTCTCCGCTTCCGGTCAGATGAAATTTATTTTAAAGTGTCAAAGTTTGTCTAATAACTGTTAGGTTAGTATACCTCAGACACATCAAATCTGCGAGCACTCCACAGTTTGTCCAACTTTGACTTGAAGGAAACAACTGTTCCACTATTAACAACATCCTGCGGCAGGGCATTCCAAGTAGAGATAGTACGGTGACTGAACGAATTTACTCTTGAAGACTTTTTAGCTTGAGGTTTGAACAATTTCAATGAATGACCACGGGTGCCGCCATCACCAGCATATTTGAAAAAGACATTCATGTCTATATCATCAATTCCATGTATGATCTTAAAAACTTGTATCATATCAAAACGTTTTCTGCGATAATCCAACGATGGAAGATTTAATGCTTGTAATCGTTCTGTGTATGACATGTTACAAATAGATGGAATCAACCTTGTAGCTCTCCGCTGAGCATTTTCAAGTAACTGTTTACACTTTTTTGTATGCGGAAAATACACCAAATTCCCATAATCCAAGTGAGAGCGAATTAAGGATTTGTATAAAGTTAGACATGATATTGATCTGATTCTATAGCTTTTATCAAAGCGAAAATTTCCTTTGAAAAATTTATACAGTAAAATCCCGATTATTCGAACACTAAAATTCGTATTAGAATCGATCTTTAAGACAGGTGGCGCGTAATGCATGGTGAAAGTCATGCAGAAAGCTCCTCTAGGAGCTTTCTGCATGACTTTCACCATGCGTTAAGCAGCCACCTGCCTAAAAGGATCTAAATTCTTCTATACAGAAAATTCAAATAATCGAGGTTTTGCTGTATTATAAAATTTCAGCTAATAATATATTCAAGATGTCATTATTTCTTACTTGAATGTGGAATAGGGAAAGGTTTAACCCATAAGGCACTAATAGGGAGTTCAATTATAATTATTTTGCTAATGCAAATAGTTTGGATCCAGACGAGACGAGACCCTGAGTAGCATGTAAAAGTAAAGTAAAGTAAAGTAATAGTCTACTTTCAGTCCGAATGACTGCTCAGCCGACTGTACATTTACTCCTTTGGTCACTGAGCCAGTCGCCTACAATATATTAACCCATTCCCGTATATTTACGCCTTTTGGCGCCTCTGTAAAAGTCACTTTCTGAAACCATTCTGATAAATAGAGCATTTGCTCCATAGGAGCAAATGCTCTATTTATCAGAATTGTTTCAATACTACACAATGCTAAATATTTTCTTTTCTCTAGTAAATGCTTCTTTTGGGTAGACTTTTCAAAGAGGTTAGATCTAAAAATAGCCTAAGTGGGAATGGGTTAATATTGAACACTGCTAAAATTTGTGTGATTACACAGCCACAGTACCGGCTACTGACCCTCACAGGTACCCATTTTAACCTATGGATGGAGATGAGCCAACGGTAGGAGCAAATGCTCTATTTATCACAATGGTTTCAGAACCAAAAAATTCTAAAATTTTCCTTTCCTCTAGTTTAATGCTCCTTTTCGGTAGATTTATTCAAATAGGTTGGATCTAAAAATATCCTATGGAGGAAAGGGTTAAAACCCTGTAACCAAGAGCCCTTAGGGACATACCTGAGATGATAGTTTTGATAGTATGAGTTATCAGCAAACAGTAAATTCCTTTCATTGTCAACAACATTCATGACGGGGCAATCAACCCTTTACTTTATGAATATTCATGTAATCAAGAAATCAAGACTTTTATGAACACATATCAAGGGCTTGGTGCAAAATTATTCTAACTCCTTCACAAAGTGAAGGAGTTATAATAGTTTTGCACCAAGCCCTCGATATAAGTTAACCATTTACTGAATTTTTATTCTGGTATAATTATGAACAAAGGAACTCTTGTCCCTGGCAAATACTGTAGGATTATATCTATAATATATTATTTCATAAGCAAGTAGAGCAGACTCTGGTCTGGTCTATTCTGTCTTCGACCCATTCCCTCATAGGCTATTTTTAGACCCTACCTCTTTGAATGAATCTACCGAAAAGGAGCATTTACTAGAGAAAAGTAAAAAATTAGAATTTTGTAGTTCTGAAACCATTGTGATAATTAGAGCATTTGCTCCTAGAGGAGCAAATGCTCTATTTATCATGATGGTTTCATAAAGTGACTTTTACAGAGGCGTAGAAAGGCGTATTTATGGAGGAATGAGTTAAAGATATTCAACCCTTTCCCTCATATAAACATCTTATCACGCATTTGCAAACAGAGTAAACTCAGATAGACTCCTAGAGGAGCTGTCTGATCAGGGTCAGCAGTCTGCTCTGTTTGTTTATGAAATTATAACAGTTTTTTTTTCCAATAACCCTTTCCCTCATATAAACGTGTTTTTACGCATTTGCAAACAGAGTAGACCCAGATCAGACGGCTCCTAGAGGAGCCGTCTGATCAGGGTCTGCTCTGTTTGCTAACAGAATTTGATAGATCTGTTACCTTGCTTTCTAATATGTCTACAATGTTCCACCTTCCATATTTCTTTATATCTAATTTACTATTTTGTTAATGAATATTCAGTAGGTATCGAAATTTGGCTGAACCGGGAAAGGGATAACAAACATTTCCAGTGTATATATGCCATTATAAACATTCTGCTAATAAATATTCATCGTGTCATTATTTCTTGCATGCTATTTTACAGGGAAAGGGAAAACCCTTTCCCTATTCTATATTTAGTCCAAATTTCGATACCTACTGAATATTCATGACATTGACAAAATAGTTATAATGAAATGTGGATAGGAGGAACATTGTAGCCATTATAGAAACTAAAGAAATAGATATATCAAATTCCATTAGCAAACAGAGCAGACCCTAATCTGATCTGAGTCTACTCTTTGGCAGATGCATGAAAACGCATTTATATAAAAGAAAGGGTTAACAGGCGATACTATGTGGTAAAGGGTAAAATATAAGTTTCAGCCAGAGTTTAGCCAGCTGACACATATGCATGATAATAATTGATACATCAGATAAGACTTGGTTTTGTAGTGTACATGCATAAGCATTGTCCTAGTGTGCATATTTTGGCTAATAATTAGCCTAATTGCATAATGTGCAGCAAGTCATTAGACAAAATTAATTAGAGCCTATCAACTCTTTGTGCACTCAGTATTTATCGTCTGCAACAAGTGTATATCTGCAGCACTCTAAAACATTTCTCTTAACCCATTCCCTCATATTGATGCCTTTTGACGCCTCTGCAAACGTCACCTGCTGAAACCATTGTGAATTTGTGATAAATAGAGCATTTGCTCCTATAAGAGCAAATGCTCTATTTATCACAATGGTTTCAAATTACAAAATTCTAAAATTTTCTTTTTCTCTAGTTAATGCTCCTTTTCGGTAGATTTATTCAAAGAGGTTGGATCTAAAAATAGCCTATGAGGTAATAGCAGTTAAAGTATCAAACAGTTTGGATCCTGATGAGAAGTTTAATTCCCAGCTGTCGCATCTGGATCCACACTATTTCCATGGAAAATCACCTATTCCTTATCACTAGCATGCAAAGAGTTTTTATAAACACACATGCAATAATACATTTGGGTAATTTGCTGTAATTATGTAGTTATAATAGCACAAGGAATCTTGAAAAGTAGGTGGTTGCTTAATACAGGACAAAAATAATGCAGAAAGCTCCTATAGGAGTTACCACCTGCCTTACAGAACCATAATTGTATCTATTTTTGATGGTTGCTTAAGACAGGTCCTACTGCGTACTTGCTTTGTACTATGTATTTTGTACAAAGTAATATGTCGTGAATTGGGGTAAATATAATATGATAGTGATAAGTGGTTTATTTTATAAACATGACCTGGTTTAATCTACAATCAATAACAGGATCAGCACAATTTTTAAGAGGAATTCAGATCAAGATATGTACTTAAATACAGTAGAACCTTTCTTAAGCAGTCATTCATTTAATTAACATGGAAGTCTTAACCCATTCCCTCATATTGATGCCTTTTGACGTCCCTGTAAATGCCTCTTTATGAAACCATTGTGATAAATAGAGCATTTTCTCCTATAGGAGCAAATGCTCTATTTATCACAATGGTTTCAAACTACAAAATTCTAAAAAAAATCCTTTTCTCTAGTTAATGCCTCTTTTTTCGGTAGATTTATTCAAAGAGGTTGGATCTAAAAATAGCTTGTGAGGTAATGAGTTAATTACAGTAATTCAATAACACACCCTTTAGTCAGCTCTAAATTAGACTGACATAGTAATACATGTATATAGCAAGGAACAGTTTGATCTGGGTCTGCATTATTTGCCCAAGTTTGTCAATCTGAATACTTTTTTTATTAACACCTTACTCAATGAATATTCCTGTAATACATAATTACATCATGAATATTAATTACATTGTACCTATTTTCTTATAATATCATAAATATGAACATTGAAAATGTTGGCCATGACAGAACCTGTAGAGTTAGATCTACATTATTTCATAAGCAAACAAGAGCAAACCCTGATCAGGCGGCTTAAACAGGAGTCTGTTTTTTGGTCTGCTCTGTCTGTAAAGGTTATAAGGTGTTTCTGTGAAGAAAAGGCTTAACCCTTTCCTCCATGAATATTCATGTAAGAAATAACGACATCATGAATATTAATTAGATTCATTTGCTATAATAGCACAGAGACACAGGGATATGTGGCCATAGCAGAAACTGTAGAACCAGATTTATATAATTCCTTAACCCATCCCATCATAGGCTATTTTCAGATACAACCTCTTTGAATAAATCTACCGAAAAGTAGCATTAACTAGAGGAAAGGATTTTTTTTTTAGAATTTTGTAGTTTGAAACCATTGTGATAAATATTTATAACAATGGTTTCAACAGGTGACTTATACTGAGGCATAGAAAGGCGTATTTATGGAGGAAAGGGTTAAGCAAACAGAGCAGACCCTGTTCAGACGGCTCCTATAGGAGCCATCTGGTCTTGGTCTACTCTGTTTGCAAAGGCGTAAAAAAGGCGTAATTATGAAGTAAAGGGTTAGAAAACAGAGTACCGGTATAGATTGAACGACTGTTTGTTAGTCATAATTGCATTCCCCTGCTGCAGCATTAATTAATAATTGATCACAATGCCCTAATTGGAAATGAATTTTTTTTGCACTTGACAAAGCCAGTATTAACAAACTCTAGACAGCCAACTGAGTCATCTAGCTGGTGAAATAGAGTTAACCCTTTCCTTCCTTTGCAAAGAGAGTAGACCAAGAACAGACAGCTCCTGTAGGATTATTTCAGTCAAAGTTTGACATCCAGCCATTTACAGGTGGAGGAAGACCCCCGAGATTTTTTCTGTGCACAGAGCATATTGCATTGGTTCTTGCACAGAAGAACACAGATCTGCTACAATTAAGCCAGCTGGAAGGCTTCCCCCACAAGAATATCCAAATGCAAAGACTGGGATTTGAACCACGTCCATGATTGTCAGTTGAGAACCATAACCACTCAACCACGGAGGATGCAGAGATCAAATAAAACCTGTAGGAGCCATCTGATCTGGGTCTTCTCTGTTTGCTAATGGAATTTGATAGATCAGTTTCTTAAATTCTAAAATGACTACAATGTTCAATCTTCCATTTTTTTTCATTATAACTGCATGTATTTTGTCCATGAATATTCATTAGCTATTGAAATTCGGAATAAATATAGAACAGGGAAAGGGTTACATGAAAGAATCAATGAATTATAACTCTTTAGTAGTCTTAACCACGCAAAGCATTATACATGATTATAGTACATAAAAAGTAACCGAACACAATTCTCCTTTTAATCTTCTTTATGTTCCTAATCCTATAAATTTAAACAATGTTGCATTAAAGTGTGACCAGACTTTAACCCTTTCCTCCATAAATACGCCTTTCTACACCTCTGTAATAACCATTTCTTGAAACCATTGTGATAAATAGAGCATTTGCTCCTATAGGAGCAAATGCTCTATTTATCACAATGGTTTCAAACTACAAAATTCTAGCATTTTCCTTTTCTCAAGTAAATGCTCCTTTTGGGTAGATTCATTCAAAGAGGATGGGTCTAAAAATAGCCTATGAAGGAAATGGTTAAAGAATGTTGCATTAAAGTGTTACCAGACTTTAAACCTTTATAAGCTGATTTTTTCAAAGTGAAATCTGCCATTTTATAACATGTAACACTAACTATCTGAAACATAAAGGTCTATCAATGTTAACCCTTTCCTTGTTCAGTACTCATGAAATAGTGACATAATGAATGTTTATTAGTTAAATTTTAATAATGTAAAGTTTTCAAGGAAATATTTACTGTGACAAAAACAGTAGAATCAGATCTATAGTTGTATATCATTTCAATAGCAAACAGAGCGGACCCTGATCAGATGGATCTTATGGGAGCGGTCTAATCTGGGTCTAATCTGCTGGCAAATGCATGAAATATGTTTTATATGAAGGAAAGAGTTAACCCTTATCCAGCCAAAAAATAGTTTATACTCCAACTCTGATGTAAAGTTTTACTTGCAGTTTGTTCCAAGCTTTTGAGAAACTACCGGTACTGACTGAATACAGTCAACCCTCATTATACCGGCATTCCTTACAATGGCACCCTCGTTATACCGGCAGTATGCCTTGAAACAAAATTATTTAAATTAGTGTTACGTCTTTGAAACAACCACTGAATAAATATGTACAATACCAATAAGACAGGTGATCGCTTAATGCAGAACACAAGAAGTTCAAAAAGCTCCCAAAGGGAGCTTTTTGCACTTCTTGCATTCTGCATTAAGCGTTCACCTGTTGGTACTAGTTTAAAACTGGCCATATGGTTCCTTTCATATTTAAACTCGTTATAACGGCAACCTCGTAATATACCAGCAAAATGTCTGGAAACAAACACCTCCGTTATAACGAGGGTTAGCTGTATAAAACTACTTGGATTCTGATGAGACGTCGAGTGATTCATCTGGATCCAAGCTGTTTGCAAATGACTGTAATGTCATCATCGGCAGGACAAGGGTTTCATGTTACAGGTTCGGATCAGAAATGTCTTAATCCTTTCCATGTTCAATATTCATGTAAGAAATAATGACATCATGAATGTTATATTTAATAGCTGAATTTTAATAATGTAAACTTTAAAAGGGAAAGTTTTGCTTTGATAAAGATCTGATCTATATCATGTCATAAGCAAACAGGACAGATCCTGATCAGACTGCTTTTACAGGAGCCAGACAGCGTCTGATCTAATCTGGGCCTTCTGTGTTTGCAAATGCATGAAAAGGCTTATAAATATGAAGGAAAGGGTTACGGTTACTGGTAAATGTATTATGAACTTTGAAACCTGAGACTACAAGGCAAGTTTCTAAATTTGAAATTTATTCATTCACTATGTTCGTTCTGTGATATAAAACTTAAAATTGTCTTATAGCCCTTCCTCATCAAGACTTAAGTCATAACCCTTTCGATGCTGAATGTTTAGAGTGGACTAGCCCATTTGTGTTTAACCCCTTTCCGTTCTATATTTAGATCAATTTTCAATACCTACGGAATATTCATGGACAATAGTTAAATGAAATACGGAAGATGTAACATTATAGCCGTTTTAGAAACTAAACAAGATGTATCAAATTCCATTAGCAAACAGAGCAGACCCTGATTTAGGAACCATCCGATCTGGATCTACTCTGTTTGCAAATACGTGAAAATGTGTTTATATGCAGGAAACGGTTAGCTATAGAGTCCACTCATTATGAAAGGCTTAAACTTGCTCTAGAGGATTTTGAATGACAAACAGTGCAGAAGCTGATAAGGAGTCCTCTGATCTGGGTCTACACTGTTTGCAATCAGCTTTATGTTAAAGAAAAACAGATTTATTCTATTTACCCTAAGGATTTGGACATAAAAAACTTAGGCAGAGAGTGTAGACCTAGATTGAATGACACTTGAAGGAGCCATTTGATCAGAGTCTATACCATTTGTAACTACTTGTATGTCATCCTTTTTAAACTCTTTGCACACTAGTGGCGAGACTGTAATTACTTATTTATGCAATATTATATACATGTATATCTGATTTCTGTCAAAAGATCTTTGTCCATATGCCATAATTGCCATTATGAAAAATTAATTTATTCGTATCCACTATGTTATTATTTCTTACATAAATATTCATGAGGTAAAAGATTAAGATGATACAGGACACCACTAGACAAACACTTCACAGACATACGTCATTGATTGTATCAGCCAAAAGTCAATCTCCTACAAAACAAGTTGCAAATTTACATGTATCAGTCATGAAATTCTTTACTCGTTAAACCATTTACTGTTCCATATTCATGATAGAAATAATGACATCATGAATATTTATTAGCTGAATTTTCATAATGTAAAATCTTCAATGGATTTCTTTGCTCTGGAAGAAACTGTAGAATCAGATCAATATCACTTAATGTTATGAGTAAATAGAGCAGAGCCTGATCAGGCTGCTCATATAGGAGCTGTCTGATCTGGGTCAACTCTGTTTGCAAATGTGTGACAAAGCATTTATATGAAGGAAAGGGTTTACACTATTAACCCTTTCCTCCGTGGGCTATTTTTAGACCCAACCTCTGTAAAGTCAGTAACATTTAGACCAAAGGAAGAGTTTGTGACACTAACAACCAATGTTTCATGCCAAAATGACAAAACACACTCAAAGTTCAAGGAGAGATAATTCTGCAATGCCTGGTGCTAAACTCATGCAAATTAAATCTTGCACATTTACTACTTGTGGTTATTATGTGTGCCAAAAATAAATTAAATAACTTTCAAATTGTAGGAGGAGTTGACAGGCTTTACTGTGTGGCTTGGTAGCTCTGTCGGTAGAGTGTTGGCATGGTAAGCCAAAGGCCTTGGGTTAGAGTCCAAGTCGAGTCACAACCTTTTCACCATGTTACATTTGGCGCTCAACGTAAATAACCCAAAGGGTGATTTATATGAAGATTATATGAAGATAATTTGTAATAATAAGAAACTCATGGAGTGTTCTTTGTGTAAGAATTCAGGACGAATTCTCATGTAGAGGGGGATGTGTGTAGCCGGGTAGAGATTGTAATGAAATAAGTTGATAGGCTTTACTATGTGGCTTGGTAGCTCAGTCGGTAGAGTGTTGGCATGGTAAGCCAGAAGCCTTGGATTTGAGTCCCAGTCAAGCCACAACTTTTTCACCATGTTACAAGTAGATAACCTAAAGGATCTGTCCTGGGCCAGCTATTGTTTCTGCTGTACATTAACGATCTACCGGAGGGCTGTTCTTCACAGACACGACTTTTTGCAGATGAATGCATTCTCTACAGACAGATCCAGTCCAACCCTGACTAGCAGCAACTGTAAGAGGATCTGAACACCGTTGCCAAATGGGAAGAGAGATGGGTGAGGGATTTCCACCCCAAAAAGTGCAGTGTCCACAGGGTCAGCAGCTCTAGATACCCACATATCCAGGACGACACCCTGAAAGGCATTACCTTGTCAATCGAACCAGATATATCCAAGTGGACATTCAGGCAGACCTCAGCTGGAGCACTCATATTGACAGTGAGTGAGTGAGTTGGGTTTTACGTCCGACCAACAGTATTTCAGTTATTTGCAGCCGGCACCCGCATGAGACAAGTTATAGTGCTGCCTCACTGGAATACCCCTGCCGCAGGTACATGGCAAGGGCACCCCACCCAGTCACATTATCCTGACACCGGGCCGACCAGTCCTTGAACTACACCTTTAATGTCGAGCGTAGACAAGGGAGCTACTAGTACCAACTTTTAACGACTTTTGGTCTGTCGCGGCCTGGGATCGAACCCACGACCTTCCGTACCGCAGGCGGACGCTCTACCACTGAGCCACGCGGACGGTCATATTGACAGGATCAGCAAGAAAGCAAACATGCTAGCAGGGTTTCCCCGGACGTAATATTCTGCGTCCTTTACATGCATAGAATGACTGTTGACTTATACGAGTCTGTGTCCATTGGGACGCAGAGATGTTAGTTGAAACTTTCTAACCATTACAATTTGAATGTAAGACTTGCCAACATAATATATGTATGTGTTTGGCTTTTGAACATATTCTCTGCCTTAGTGATACAGGAATCTATTATTTAAACTGCGACATTTTACATTATTATGCCCCGATCAGGTGTTTATATGAAGGTAAAGGATATAGGATGTTCTAAACCATATATCAGTTATCACAATGACGGGTTGAACATCTACAAATCACAAAAAATACAAGCTTTTATTAAAATCGGTGTTTCATGTGACAGTAAACATTAGCTGTGAATATGACCGACACAAGCTATTGACCGACACAATCTACCCCTGGTTACTTCCATGGGAATCCACTGCCATAACATGTTTTCAAGTGTTACAAAAGTGATGTTTCAGATTAACAAATACGGGACTCGGTTATTAACTTCAGATCTAAAATGTTAATTGAATGTTATTGTTTTCATCTTAATCTGTCAACGAACTGTCAAAGTGTCAATTTGCGGAAGAGCTGTGAAATGAGATTAAATTTAAAGTTTGCAGTAGATCAGTTTGTAAAAACGCATTCTTCTAAACTGCAAATTCTTACCTTTATACAAAAGAAACAAATGCCGATTCTCCTGTAAAACTAATCCTGGGCATAACGCTTTCAATTGTATTTCGAAATAGTTGACATCAAAATCCCATGATATCGGATCGACGGTTTGTTTGGCTAGCGAATGTTTTCCGTGTTTGAAGAGTATCGAATACCTTTAATAAGCGGAATGGATGAAAATTATTGAAATGGGTTGTACTTGTAGTCGCGTTCGTAATATTAATGTAGGCGCGTTTTGCGAGGTTTAAAGCTAGGGTTGAGGATATGAACAGACCATTTGTATGTGGTAGATTTAGATTTTTTCATATTTATATTTTTTCTCTCGCTCTATCTTTTTGGAAATTGGTGCGCTTTCTCAGATAAGACGAGTTAAGGACTGTATTATACAGATCCTAGCCCTTTCCTTCATATCTAAAACGCATTTGCAGAGTAGAACCAGAGCCATCTGTTCAGGGTCTGCTCTGTTTGCTATTGGACTTTGATACATCTGTTCCTTTACTTTCTAAATGTCTGCAATATTCCACCTTCCATGTTTCTTATAACTAATTTGTCCATGAATATTCAGTAGGTAATGGAATTTGAAATAAACATAGAACAGGGGAAGGGTTAATATGCACCACCTTGCTGATCTAGGTTAACTGTGCCAGGTTTTCAAGGCCTGTCGAATAGTTCATAAATTGGCGGTAAGTGTGAAACTGTAGACATTGGCTGAATAAATTGCGACACAATTTTAATATCTTGTGATGTGAACAACTGACTAAGAAATTGAATTTATCCGCATGTATAACAGAACTATTTGTTGAATCAAATCAATAAAAAAGCAAAACGCGTAAACATTCATAAAATGCATCAACAAAATAAATGCAAAGCAACATGCAAATACATAGTACTTATACTTGCTTATTAATTTATAGCAATATGTATTAACCCTTCGTCAGCTAGAGACAACCTGCGCGTCATTTGAACCCAGTTTGGATACAGATTAGACGCCGAGTAACTCGGTGTTTCGTCAGTATGCAGTCTGTTTGACATTCGACTGATACTTTCTCATAAGCTCAATTAACTCCTTTCTTTCCCTTATGTAAGCGCATTTTGACGCATCTGCAAACAGAGTAGACCCAGATCAGATGGCTCCTATAGGAGCCGTCTGATCAGGGTCTGCTCTGTTTGGTTATGGTGTAATATAGATCCGATTCTACAGCTTCTTCCTGAGCCAAAATGTCATGTGTTCATAAGCCATTATAAAAATAATATTATTAATATTTATGACGTCATTATTTCCTATATGAATATTCATCAGGGAAAGGGTTAACTTGCGATTAGTAAGATAATACAAAGACCTATGATAATCATAGGTCTTTGGATAATACAATTTGTTGCAGAAAGGAGTTTAATTGGGCTGAATATTTTCAGCAGGCTTAATACGGGTAGAGAAATATGATGTGTCGGTGCCCGTCAGGCTTGATGTCACTGTCCTATACCGACATGATATCTCAGAAAACATTAAGATTTAAACATAATTTTCTAAGAATCAGTTACCTCTCCTACATTGTCTAAAAGTGTCCAAAGATAGACAGGCGGCTTTCATAGTCGGTTGTAAAAGCTGCCCCGAGCTTATGTTAATTGTAAAACGACTTGCCGACACAAAATAAAACTTATTCTATTGTATAGCATTGTTCAACGTCAAAGACAAACTCGTTTGCAATCTCAGTAAAAGTGAGAAAAAAACCCAGTCCTACAGGGAGCGTCACACACAAAAGGGTACGGCACCCAAAACATCATCAAACATGAAACAACATAAAACAAGACAAATTGTGACGAAACGCACAAAAGACAACAACACGCACGTCAATAATATCCGTGGCATCCGTGTGAAAATGTATTAGCATTGTATATTTATCATTTTGATAGAAAACAGAATACTGCATAGCTCCAGATAAGATGCTTGAATTTAAACCTTTTCAAGAACAGAACAGAACATATTTTATTCAGACTTGTACATAGTACATCGTCTATTATACATGTATTTTTTAACAATGTCAACGTGAGTTATATACATATAAACTACATAGTATGTAATGTAGAAGGTGTTTGTCGGAGGAAAACAGGTAAATCAAGTGGGGTTACTGGGGGAGGGGGGGGGATAAAAAGAGGAAATTGCACATACGAAAAAGACATTTCTGGTGATTTGGGAATGTAGAACAATACTTTTTTATTTGAAAATAGTGACATCAGGTATCTTGATTAAATTCTATCAATTAAATATAGCTGTGTGATTTTAAAATCAAACAGTTATATTAGAGACGATAGAATTTCTTAACACTAGGGCTTCTTTTATAAACAAGGATAGTTTTACCAATATGTCTCGATCACTGCTTTGTAGAATTCCTATGTATTTGTAAACTGAAGGTCTACCATTAATAATTTTCTTCAAGTATTTCTTTCTAATATCAGAGTAACAAGGGCATATGTATATAAAGTGATACTCGTCTTCAATATCATGTGAGTTACAACATAAGCATGTTCTTTCTTCTCTGGGTATTCTATTTCTAGAATATCTGCCTGTTTGTATTCGCAGAGTGTGGCATGATACTCGTAACCGGCAAAAGTAAAATCTAAAACATTTGGGTATGACATCAAGATATCGCTCGTAACCAAAGCTTGGTTTCAGGTTTTTGTATATATATAAAACAGAACTGTTTTCAAGAGAAGCACTCCAATTTTGTATGAACGTATCAATTACCCTAGATCTGAATTCACCAATAAATTTGTTTGCATCATTAGTGACGCCATCGAATACATACGAAAATCCATAATCATTTAACAGATTCCTCACATTGCCTATCCAGTTTTTACAACCATTATTACAGTCATCAAGTGCCTTATTGTATACAGTTTTAAGTATGATATTATCTGTGGTGGTAAGCTTCAACCAATACTTTACAATGCGTACATATCTATTAATATATAGAGGGTACCGTCCAAGTTCTCCATAAACCGTGGCATTGCATGAGTTGGGTTTAACATGTAGAAGTCTTTTACAAAACTTCAAATGAATTCTTTCTATCTCTTTGGATTTTGTGTAGCCCCATATTTCACATGAATAATTCAAGATAGAAGCTACAAATGCATCAAATAATTGGCAAAGTATTTTGGGCTTTAGATCAAATATTTTACATTTATTAAGTAATACATGCATGGCTTTCAGGGCCTTACCTATAAGATACTCCTGGTTTAGTGCAAAATTACCAGTATAATTATAGATGGTACCAAGATAATTGAAATCATTAACAACTTCTATATTCTTATCATTATAAATCCAGCTCTCATTTGGTAGCAAGCCGCCACGTTTACGAAAAACCATAATTTTTGTTTTGTCAGTATTTACACTAAGGCCCCACAATTTGCAATATTCGGATAAAGTATTTAGATGCTCCTGGATTTCTTCCGGGGAGTTGCCTAGAATTGCCATATCATCGGCAAAGAGTAATAAAACAAGAGCTATATCATCAAAATGGAGAGCCGAGTTGGCATCGTTTTGCAAGAACAATTCTAAGTCTTCTATGAAAAGGGAGAAGAGTATCGGGGACATTACCTCCCCTTGCCGCAATCCAACAGCATAGCTGAAATATTCCGAATATGAAGAACAGGATTTTACACAAGACTTTACTTTCTGGTACATATCACGCACAATTCTAAGGAACTTACCCTTTATACCACATCTATACATTTTTAACCATAAACCGTTTCGATATATCGTGTCAAAGCACTTCATCATGTCTACAAACACAACATATAATCTCTTATTTTGATTCAAGTATTTTTGAATTAAAGACGTTAATATAAAAATGGCATCTACTGTTGACCTACCCTTTCTAAATCCAAATTGTGCATCTGAAATAGCATTATTCTCTTCACAAAATTGTTCTATTCTCTTATTTAAAATAGATGTAAATATTTTTGAAAGACAGCTTACAAGGGTTATACCTCTATAATTGTTAACATTGTTTATATCTCCCTTTTTGTGTAAAGGTATAATGATTCCTTTTGTCCAAGCTTCGGGGTAAAACCCAGAATTCAAAATGCTGTTAAAAATATCACATAAATGCGCTGACAATATATCAACGCTTTCGATAAAATATTCATTCAATACACAATCTACCCCGTAAGCTTTGTTACACTTCATTGATTTTACTGCACACAAAATTTCACTGACACTAATAGGCTGATCAAGTTCTGGAAAAGAATCATTTGGAATATCGAAATCGTTATTTTCAGAGAACAATTCTGCCTCATCATTTTCACAATTATACAAACCTGTACTTAGATTAGAAAAGTAATCACGAAACTCGTTTAAAGGTATATCAGACTTCTTACTATTTGCCCTACTCTTAAAATATTTCCAAAAATCTTTTGGCTTTTGTTTTCTCAGACATTCTATTTCATGCATCTTTTTTCTGTAACACTGGTTTTTCTTTTTTTTAATTACGTCTTTGTACCGGTTTTTTCAGACCGCAAAGCCTATATCTATTATTGTCATTTTTATCGCTGTTGAAAATTCGTAGAGATTCTAAATATAGATTTCTGGCGTTTCTACAATCTGTATCAAACCATTCGGCGTTTTTCATGGCTAATTCATTTTCAAAACTTACCGCTTTATTGTAACAATGTGTTTTAGAAAACATGGGGTCTGCCACTTTACGTATAACATCGGTGAAATTATTAACAGCGCTATTCACCGACTGTCTGCTTGTACAATTTATATGTCCAGTTATATCGTTTAACTGCGGTAGGCAAGCAATTATACCTGAGCGAAACTGGTTCTTATACAATTCATTCCATTTAAATTTTACCTCTGTTTGACAACATTCAGATGATACTTTTATATTGCATAAAAGGCTAAAATGTAATGGTGCGTGGTCACTCCATTAATTAAATTCCTGAACGGAGAAGTCCTTTACCGATGAAAAGTTATCTTCGTGAGTAAGTAAAAAATCAATTGTCGAGCTACCGTTATATGAAAGGTAAGTATGTTTGTTCGTGTTACCTATTCTACCATTTGCCACGCGTACACATGTAGATTTACACATGTCCAAAAGCTTTAAACCGTGGCTATTGTGTTTATTATCTATTGAGGCCCTGCCAAGAGTACGGTCAGGTTCATAATCTGGGTCATCTGTATGAACATTTAATATGTCATGAGTTATAAAATCATTTCTATTTCCTATCCTGCTATTAAAATCGCCTATTAGGTAGACACTACCCATACAACTATATTCAGATATATCATTTTCTAAGAGTTCAAAAAGATCAACGTTTACTGTATTATATGCAGGAGAATCTTCACCCCAAACATATGCACTACATAGGTATAAATCTGTGTTAGTATTGAAAAATGATTTATCTAATTTTAGCCATATAAGAGTATCATGGTGGTTTTTTTTTAGTTATCATAGGTCTTTGCTCAAGCTGAGTAACCCTCTCCTCCACCCTCTTAGTCCGATCCTCTAAGGCAAGCCAAATGCTCTTCAATTCTTTCTCGAAACTACCAACTTTCATCTCAAGTTTCTCTAAACTTTTCAACTTCTGTTCTACTGTCTCTAATCTAGAGTCAAATTTCACACTCATCTTCTCTAAACACTCCATGAGATCTCTGTTAGTAGGCTCCGTCGTTCCTTCCGCCATTTCTACTCTATCTGAAATGTTCTCTTGGGGATCTGCGGAATCTAGATCTACATTGTTCTCTACAAAAACTGATACACTGTGTTTCTCTGAGCTATCGTCTGTACCTAAACTATACAAAGCATCGTTAACTTGGCCAAGAATTTCGCTTACCGAAAGTTCTCTATCTTTCTCCTCTGACGGGCCTCTCTGCTTGAATATCTTCGTATTGTTTACACTATCGCTATCATCACTACTATTCCTATCTTTCCTCTTTCCTCTGCCTGTTTTGACCATTATCCATCAATCCACTCTGGGTTTACCACTAATGTCCCTGATTTTACACACTTGTTTCTGTCCAAAAACACCTTTATATTCATATATTATATAAATCCATCTTCTCCTATTCGAACTACGTCTGCACCCGCCATATCACGTGACCACCTTTACATAGCTCCTTTATTTCTCCACCAAGCCCTATACTGTGACCACTCTTTAACACGATTCTAAAGAGTGGTCACAGTATAGGGTTTGGTGGAGAAAGGACGATTTTAGTATTTCGATACGCATCGCTATCTGCAGCTCTGTAATAGCATAGTTGCCTCGTTTTATAGTGAAGTCAACGAATCATTGTAAATAGAACGGTCTCTGCACAAAGCTGTTGATATCAAAAGTTCGTTTTTGGAAATATCAAACTTTGAATATTCATATGTGTTATATTTTATTTTGGGTATAAACGCTATATAATACATGTACATGGTTACTTATCAGAATGGTTTTAATTAATTTAAATTACTTTCGGTAAATATAGTTTTTTAACAGAGCATATCTTTATTTTGTCTCAGGTACAAACAATTATATATTTTATTTACGACATGAGGACTATTTACACACAACTGTTAACCGAATCCGGTCGTTTTATTTAATAATTTGTTTGGCAAAACTACATATATGCGTGATTTTGGGAAACCCTGACATGTGGTGTAGACATTTTTTCCAGCGGATTAAGCGGTAGTTTATTTGAACCACCGTCTAGTTCCGCTCCTGGGTACATTGTAAATTTAGTGCACGCTTTTCACGTGATCATTCGTGTCATTCGTTTGTACCAGCACTTATGGATGTGAATGGAAGTTATATATGCACTGCAGTCAAATAGGGTATCTTTTTGGAGCCGGATGGCGGGAACATGCATTTGTAAGTTAGTTTCCTTTATCTTCGACATATAGCGATGCTTAACCCGTTCCCCCATGTAAGCGCATTTTGATGCATCTGCAAATAGAGTAGACCCAGATCATACGGATCCTAGAGGATCCGTCTGATCAGGGTCTGCTCTGTTTGCTTATGGTGTAATATAGATGTGATTCTACAGCTTCTGTCTGAGCCAAAATGTCCTGTGTTCATATGCCATTATAAAAAATAATCTTTTTTAATATTCATGACGTCATTATTTATTACATGAATATTCACCAGGGAAAGGGTTAAGCAATATTGTCTCTGCTGAAGAAGACCATTGGGATCATTATTCGGGAATTTGTTTGGGTCTTCTGAGGTCTAGTTCACTTTTGTGTACTCTAAATGGTGATATCGAGCTACTTTCGGTTTTAACGATATCCCGACAACCATCACAAAAATACGAGTAGCATGCTGTCTGACAGCTCACAGAGCTCCAGATAAAGGTGCGTACCCAAATACTAAAATCGTCATTTCTCCATCAAACCCTATATTGTGACCACTCTTTAGAATCGTCTCGAAGAGACGATTCTAAAGAGTGGTCACAGTAAAGGGTTTGGTGGAGAAATAAAGGAGCTATTCTTGAAAATGTTTAAATTTACGCATCTTATCTGGACCTCTGAGCTCATTGATAATACTATCTGAGGTATAATATGCGTAAATTTAACATTTTCAAGAATAGCTTCTGTATTTTTTCACCAAACCCTATACCGTGACCACCCTTTAGGATCGAAGAGACGATTCTAAAGAGTGGTCACAGTATAGAGTTTGGTGGAGAAATGACGATTTTAGTATTTGAGTACGTACGCACCTTTATCTGTAGCTCTTGGTCCTGGCCAGACACCGTGTTGTCCATCGCCTCATCTGACTTCCAGTCTGCTAGATGTTTGATTTTTTTTACCGCAAACTCGATTTATGATGTTACGGTTTTACTCAATGGTTAACTTTCTCATGGCTACTAAAGCTCAATGTAATGTCAATAATTAACCCCATAGGTGTATATATATTTTTCTTCTGTCACTGCTCCTGATAGATTGTATTTATGTTCTAGGTTATTTCTATCAATTCTCATGTACACCCTATTGCATTTACCAGGATGAAGTACACCGTATTTGCATTTATCAGGGTGAAGTACACCATATTTCCATTTTTCAGGGTGAAGTACACCGTATTTCCATTTCAGGGTGTAGTTTTCATGACCATTTATCTGTCCATGGTGTCCAATTCTTCTTGTAATTTTTTGAAGATGATGGACTTTAAAGGCCGTATGGCATTTTCCTTTGGGATGCCATATGTAACCTTGTGCCTCTTGATGTGTGTCCATTCACTTCCTACATGTTGAATTCTATCTGAAAGATAACCAAATACCCAGTCCAGTAGCTTTGGCCTACACCATAGACCGAGAGCTTTGGATAACCCTTTTATGTAGGACAGTGTCAAAGGCATTTTGATAGGTAATCCTTTGCATGTTCAATATTCATGTAAGAAATAATGACATCCTGAATTTTATTAGCTGCAGTTTTATAATATAAATTTTCAAGCGATTTGTCACGTCCTTAGTAAACAGAGCAGACCCTGATCAGACGGCTCCTATGTAGGAATAATCTGATCTACACTGTTTGCAAAGACATGGCAAAGCGTTTATATGAGGGAAAAAGGTTCATGTAGATACAGTCAATTCCAAGACCACTATCCAGAGCTTCTGTCCACTCGTCTATTATTCTGTATTTTCCTTCAAGTGACTTGCACACTATTGAGGTAAGATTGACAGATATGTAATTACTAGCTAAAGATTAACCTCCTTTCTTATCGGGAAATTACTGAAAGGAACATATTAAAGACAGATGCAGCGACCAGAAATATTGTTGTAACGCGGACAATTTTTGCTTTGCTCTCTGCTTGTCTTGAATGAAATGAGAATACATGTATAATTTGAAAAAACAGACTACTAACGATATTGCAACGCACTGTATGTTTGGTGGTTGATCCCTCTACAATCATCACCATGCTTCCTTCTTTTCTTCCTTCTTTTCTTCCTTCTTTTCTTGTGTGACGACAGAAAGGATATAGTACTCTATGATGACGACCTCCCAAATCTGGAGACGGAAGGAGGTTGTCGAATTCTGTCTGTCGTACCCCTAATGGCGCCTCTCCAATTACTCGACTTCAGAAAAGTCATTGAGTATAAGTGCGACTACATGTAGATTCATAGTTACTCGTTTTGTTTCGTTGAAGGCACATGCTGGGATCGTATGGTATAATTCCAGTGTGTGCGTTTAACGAATCCCTTTATGCCCCGTGACGACAGTCAGGGGGGAATTATGTTTTGCACATGTCCGTCCATCTGTCTGTCCGCCTGTATGTCTGTCCGCCCGTGCGTCACGCTTTGCTATAAAGTGTTATATGTCGGACGTAAAACCCAACTCACTCACTCTACACTTGTACACATGAAACTTCACATACACGTAAATCATCATCTGTGCTATCATGCTGACACCCCAACCATGCTGCCTGCAAGCTCAAGGTCAATGTCAAATGACTTGAAAATTTACGTGCAGTCAAATGACTTAGGAAATACTTGGAACCTTTACGTGCAGTTGGTTGTCACATTTACGTGCAGTTGGTTGTCACAGTTTTTTCATCGTTTTATATCTCCCTAACCACGTACTGTAGCTACTCGCATAGAATTGCATATACACATTAAATACCATATATACTGTCATTGCACACCCAACCCATGCAGCACGCAAACCCAATGTCAAGGTCAAATGACTTAGGAATTTTATGTGCACTTGGTTGTCACATTTTTTTCATTGTCTTATATCTCCCTAACCACTGTAGCTATTGTCACGGAATTGCATATATACACATTAAACACCATTCATACTTTCATTGCGCACCATCCCAGGCTGCCTGTAAGCCCGAGGTAAAGGTCAAATTACTTAGGAATTTTACGTGCAGTTGGTTGACACAGTTTTTCATCGTCCTATATCTCACTAACCGCTATGGCTATTGGCTTGGAATTGCATACACATTTAACTATATCCATACTTTCATCATGCACCAAGTCTATGGCATGCTGCCCGCAAACCCAAGGTCAATGTCAAATGACTTAGGAGTTTTACGTGCAGCTAGGCAAGCACCACCACGGGGGCATCACTGTGTCTTACAGACACAATTTTCTAGTTCTACAAGTTCCTTGTTTTACACGTATAATGCACTGACGTTTTAGCCGTCACGTTGTTGAGCAGCCGGGCGGGGGTTATATTTTGGAATGCTTAACCCATTCCCTCATATTGATCACTTTTGGTGACTCTGTAATAGTCACTTTGTGAAACCATTGTGATAAATAGAGCATTTGCTCCTATAGGAGCAAATGCTCTATTTATCACAATGGTTTCAAGCTCAAAAATTCTAAAATTTTCCTTTTCTCTAGTTAATGCTCCTTTTCGGTAGACTTATTCAAAGAGGTTGGATCTAAAAATAGCCTATGAGGGAATGGGTTTAGACGGGAAGTTCCCAAATTCATGTCGCTAGACGTTTTAATGTTTCAATGTCAACCATAGTGCATTACGTTAGGCATGTAAACATCACTGAATGTTTACTGGACATACCTCTCTATTTGGTTCATCTCGCGTGACGTCCGTTCGACAGGTTATTTACATACGACAACGTCACATGCGTCATCCAGAGTTCCAGATAAGATGCGTAAATTAAAATACTTTCCAGAAAACTCCGTTATTTCTCCAGAAAACGCTGTGTTTTGACCACTCTTTAGATTCGTCTCTTCGAGTCGATTCTATAAACGAAGATACGAATCTAAAGAGTGGCCACAACATAGGGTTTGGTGGAGAAAAGACGAATTTAGTAGTTGAGCACACATCTTCATATGTTGCTCTGGAGAATGAGAAAAATTATGATGTTGCATGTATGGAGTATTTCTTACAGAACAATGATAGTTTGATCAGAGTTGATCTATTCTTTGCATTCATACGTTGTCTGAATTCAGTCGGTTTTGGATATTTGTAAAACCGTCTCTATGTACGTCTTTCTTTCGGCTTTGAAAAAATGTAACCTTTTCCTTTATATAAATATCATTTGACGCATTTGTAAATAGAGTAAACCCAGACCAGACGGCTCCTATAGGGTTTGCTCTATTTGCTTGTGGTATTATACAGATCTTATTCTACAGTTTCTGCCTGAACTAAAACATCCCGTGTGCATACGCCATTATAAAAAGATCAGCTATTAATATGCATGATGTGATGTCATTATTTCTTACATGAATATTAAACAGGGAAAGGGTTAAAATGATAACGCAACTCGTCGCCTATTAAGCGTTTATTACACAATTTGCAACATCTTCTGTTCCTTTCAATGTAAATAAAATCCACACCACTGTCACTTTCAATATTAACCCTTTCCGTTTCCAATATTCTTGTATGGAATGTTGACATCATGGATATTTATTACATCATGAATATAAAAATTTATTAGCTGAATGTTTTATAAAGATTTTTTTTTCAAGAATGTGCTTTGCTTTGACAAAACTGTAGAATCGGATCTGTACCATGCCAAAAGCAAAAAAGAGTTGACCCAGATCAGACGGCTCCTATAGGAGCCGTCTGATCTGGGTCTACTCTATTTGCAAATTCGTGTAAAACGTTTATAATATGAAGGAAAATATTACACGGTAGAATGTCTGTGTAGATTCTATGATTAAGACGCATACACCATGTCAGTCTCGAAGGAATTGACCATTTACACTTTACCTCGTGAATATTTATACAAGCATTCAAGACATCATGAATATTCATTAACTGAATTTTATAACGCCATTATAGTCATTGATCGAAGGCATTTTATCTATATTATTTCAAAAGCAAACGGTAAACCCTGATTAGACGGATCCTACCTGAGCCGACAAGTGTGGATGTACTCTGATTGCAAAGGTGTGAGAAACGTTTATATCAAGTACAATAAAACCTCTCTATAACGGCCACTAGATTGTGTTAAATTGTGCTTAAAGCAAGGTGAAAGTAAAATAGAACGCTCCTATAGGAGCGTTCTGTTTCACTTTCACCTTGTTTTAAGCACCCACCTGCCTTTAACGCAAAATACTTGATGTAATTTAGTGGCCGTTATAGAGAGGTCTTACTGTAATGGTTTTATCGTGTAGTTACTAGAGATGACTTAGATGGAGAAATAATTAGTTCTCTTGCCATTCTTTTTTTTCATGAAATAAGGGAGGCTATATGTATAAGAGATTATGAAGCATAGCTATAATTAACTCCCTTGCTATTTCAACGTACTTGATTGGACGTTTTTTGCGCATCTTTATAATTATTGTGTCTGAATTAAATACAAAACTATACCAATGCCAGTTTAACATTTTAGATTGAAAGTTTGGAGCATCGGGAACTATGTTTCACTAATTAAAATATGTAAGAAACAAGTCACTTATATTCTTTACAAACAGTGTAGACCCAAATGAGAGGGATTCTAGATGAACCCTCTCATCTGAGTCTTCAATGTTTGCCAGGTTAAGATTTTCTTCAAAACATTCCATGAATATTCACAGTAAGCTTGACCTCCTTGAATTCAGGAATAGTCCATTGGAAAATTCGGAGTTGAAAAGGTTAGACGCATGACGTTTTACTTTCGATGTGACTAAATATTAACGTTAATATTATCGTCTGTTATGCGCGATTTGACAGACATTACAATAACAAACTTGGAAGCAGACGAGACGTCGAGTAACTCGGTAACGGTGGTTTGGTGGAGAAATGACGAATTTAGTATTTGGGTACGTACCTTTAGTTGTAGCTCTGTTTCAGCATTGCCGACGAATTCCATTACTTACTGAAATGTGCCCGCTTCAGTCAATTACGTAAACAGCTAATACCTTATAAATATACAAGACATTCTAACTGTCTTAGTTTCAAGTTTCTCATGAATGAGAATGATGAAAGTATTATCCTTAGATTAAGCAAATTTATATACGTAGTTCTGAACTGGCGACCAAAATACAGTAAAACCTCTCTAATGCGACCACTTAATGAATCAACATGGTTGTCTTCATAAGCAGGTGGTTGCTTAATGCAGGACAAAAGTAATGCAGAAAGCTCCTCTATGAGCTTTCTGCATTACTTTTGTCCTGCATTAAGCTACCACCTGCATCTAGCAACCAAAATTATACCTCTTTCAGGTGGTCGCATTTGCCGGGTTTTACTGTACTTAGAAATATACAAATGAAACGATTGCTGACATTTGCACGTGCCCATTGTTCTTATATGGGTACCTGCTGTTCTTTTTTTTGACATGTTTATCTTGTGAAATTGTTTTTTATTATTATTATATGTACATGTATAACCCACAGCCTTGTCTCTTATTGTAATAATCACATTTTTGTTGTATTTTCTTCCTCATGTCACATGTTGTATATGTGCTGAGTGATTCAATAAACTGTAAACTGTAGCAGTCTAGGGGAATTCTTGTATTTGAATACAGTAAAACCTGTCTGAAGTGGTCATCAAAAAGAGGTCTAATTATGGATTTGTTCGGCAGATGGTAGCTTTGTGCAGGTCAAATATAATGCAGAAAGGCCCTATAGGAGCTTTCTGTATTATTACCGCCCTGTTTAATGATAAGAAGCTGTTTGTATATTTTTGTCATGCACTAGCAACCATCTTCCTTTTAACACTCCTATGTTCAATAAATGAATGACTGCTTAGGACGTGTCCTACTGTGCCCGGGACTTAACCCTTCTCTTGCTGGATTTTAAAATACATTTCTCCTTCTTTACCCATGCCCTGTTGTATAATTACATATATCTTCACTGTGTACAAGTATTTCGCTGTGCAATCACTGCTGTGGAGTGCACTGGTTGCACAATCAACTTGTAAATAGTGCAGACCCTGATGAGACAGCTCCTGCAGGAGCTGTCTCATCTGGGTCTTCACTATTTACAGGTAGGTATATTGACGTGAATAGCAAGCGAAGGGTTAAAACCCTTTCTCTGTACACTATTCATGTATGAAATAATAACGTCATGAATTTGTATTAGCTGAAGTTTTATAAGAGCCTATGTACATTGGATACTTTGCTATCAGTGGAAATTGTAGAGTCAGATCTATTATACTTTCATTAGCAAACATAGTAGATCCTGATCGGATGATCTGGGTCTAATCTGTTTGCAAAGGCGAGTAAAAGGTTTGTATGAGGGTTAGGGATAATGACATGCGTACATTACTTCCCCCTTCAGCGAGGAGAACGTGACAACATACATAGTATATCATATTCACAAGAACCCTTAGTGATACGAAAGAGAAAGATGGTGTATTTTTAACCGCTTACCCAACGATACGAAAGAGAAAGAAGACGTACTTTTTTTTTAACTATTTCGACGCCAATGTCGCATCTGTGATTGATTACCCATGCAAATAGTTTGGATCCAGATGAGACGTCGAGTAACTCGGCGTCTCATCAGGATCCAAACTGTTTGTTACGGTGACAATATTTTCTCCAACCAAAATGAGGGGGAAGAAAATCAAATTGTAGCAGACGACAAAAATTGCAGACGACAAAAAATGGCAGCGAAAGAGTTAATAACACTTCAGGTAATAAGGAACATGACATCATAAATATTAAGTATATGTAGTCTATTTTTATAATGATATACATTAAAACCTCTCTATAACGGCCATTGAATTACATCAAGTATTGTATGTTAAAGACAGGTGACTGCTTAAAGCAAGGTGAAAGTAAAACAGAACGCTCTTATAGGAGCGTTCTGTTTTACTTTCACCTTGCTTTAAGCAGCCACCTGCTACTAAATACCAACCAATTAACATAATTTAATGGCGTTTATAGAGAGGTTTTACTGTAAACCATTTACAAGGTAAAAACCATGATAGAAACTGTAGACTTGGATTTTTATCATTTCATAAACAAACAGAGCAGATCCTGAGATACTATCTCCTACAGAAGTTGTCTTAACATTGTCCAAACTGCTTTTGTCATGGAAATCTATTTCTTCACATTCTTTATAAGTGTAATAAATAAAATACAGTTGAACCTTGATATCTCGAACTCTGATAACTCGAACTCTGATAACTCGAACTACTGGATAACTCGAACTGAAAGTTCAGTCCTTCCAAAATTTACAATACAGAATTATTCTAAAATGTACCATTACATATATCTAAAACACATGTGACAGCTTAATGCAGGTCGAAAGTAATGCTGAAAGCTGCTACAGGAGCTTCCAGCATTACTTTAGACCGGCATTAAGCTGTGAACTTGATACATTGGTCAGATAATAAGTCGGATGACTCGTGCGTCTGTTATCTCTAACTAATTTGTATGGTCCCTTGAAGTTTGAAATATAGAAGTTCAATCGCTTAAACAGTATTACTGTCATAAATATACCCCCACAAACGAAGTTTTTTTTTTTTTTTGTTGTTGTTGTTTTTTTGGTTGTTTTTTTTTTTTTTTGGGGGGGGGGGGTATGGGGGTATACTGGAGATGCCATGTCCTTCCGTCCGTCCGAATTTTTGTCCGGAACTTTACTCCTAATTTCCTAAAGTGTTATAGGCACAACTGTGAAACTTTATATGTGGATAGAGGGTGATGAGAGGATGTGCAGTAAAGAAGGGTTGTAACTCTTGATTCATTTTTGAGGGAGTTAGTCCCCTTAGTTATTTTTCAGAAGCATTTGTTTTGTCCGGAGCATAACTTGTCAAGTATTGTAAGCACAACTGTGAAACTTTATATATGGATAGAGGGCGATGAGAGGACGTGCAGTCAACAAGGGTTGTAACTCTAAAGTCATTTTTGAGGGATTTATTCCCCTTATTTACTTTTCAGAAGCAATTTTTGTTCGGAGCATAACTTCTCAAGTATAACGTAGGGACAACTGAGAAATTTATATGTGGATAGAGGATGATGAGAGGATGTGCAGTCAGCAAGGGTTGTAACTCTAAATTCATTTTAAGGGGGTTATTTTTATCACATTGGTTTCATTACTACACAATTCTAACATTTTTTCTCTAGTAAATGCTCCTTTTCGGTAGATTTATTCAAAGAGGTTCGGTCTAAATTAGCCTGTGAGGGAATGGGTTAAAGTCATTGTCAAAAACTACCCTGTTTATTATGTCCAATCCATGGTGTAATTATTTCTTATACGAATCTTCTTGAGGTAAAATGTTAACCTATTGGTGTCCTGTGTCCCTGTAAAAGGACATATCCCTTTCCTCCTGAAATACTAATTTCTACACCTATGTAAAAGCCACTTTTTGAAACTATTGTGATAAATAGAGCATTTGCTCTACTTATTACAATGGTTTCAAAACCATACAATTCTAAAATTGTCATTTTCTCTAGTAAACGCTCCTTTTCGGTAGATTTATTCAAAGCGGCTGGGTCTAAAAATAGCCTATGAGGTTATGGCTTAACTGGTCGCTTTATAGAAGTTTTACTGTAAGCCTGTTTTATTTTATGGTATACTGTCGATGATAAGAAACGCGGGGTTTATCTCTTTGCTTCATGAATATTCGTGAAAGAAGTAATGCCTTCAATAATATTCATGTCATAAATATTCATGTAAGAAGTAATGACTTCATGAATATTCATGTAAGAAGTAATGACTTCATGAATATCAGTTTCTACAGTTTCTTCCATGGTAACAATTCTCCTGTTCATTATAAAAATCAGCTAATCAATATGCATACAGTCATTAATTTTGACATTAATATCCATAGAATAAAAAGGTTAATATAGTACATTTACGAATTTTAAAATACATTTCTCGTTCTTTACCATGCCCTGTTGTATAATTACATATATCTTCACTGTGTACAAGTATTTAAATTCGCTGTGCAATCACTGCCGTGGAGTGCATTGGTTGCAGAATCAACTTGTAAATAGTGCATACCCTGATGAGACAGCTCCTGTAAGAGCTGTCTCATCTGGGTCTTCACTATTTACGGGTAGGTATATTGACATGAATAGCAAGCGAAGGGTTAATTCTCATTGGTAAATAATAACTCAGTGTAAAACGCTTATAACTAATAAATCTTCCTGTTAGATCGTCAATTGTTTCAAAAGCCAATGGCATGCTTTGTTTTGGCTGTTGCTCGTGCCCACGACATCAACAATAGTGCATGTTTTAACTGGGTGCTTTACTTTGGCATTAACCTTGCCACACTCACAGATATAGTGATATAGAAAGATATACATCTTGAAAATCGCCCTTGACATGACTGAAATTACAACGCACGCACAGTGCGAATTCGATGTACAGTGAAAACCCGATTGTTACATACTATTTTCGCCCTTTAACACAAGTGGCTGCTTAATGCAGGGTGAAAGTCATGCAGAAATATCATCTAGGAGCTTTCCGTATGACTTTCATCATGTGTCAGTAATCCACCTGCTTACAAAGACATAAATTCTCCATTGATATATAAATTCGTAGTATTGAGTTTTTACTGCATTTTTCAAAATCGCCTATTAACCCCTTCCGTGCCACATTGACGGTTTTATGATATCACATGCAAACAGTTTGGATCCGGATGAGACGCCGAGTAACTCGGTGTCCCATCAGGATCCAAACTGTTTGACACTCTGCAGGGTTACAGATAAGGTTTTGATGCAATTGGGTATTTACCCCTTGATTTTTTACAGAATTGAGTATTTGCAATTTTTATTGGGTATTGGCAATATTCGTAATTGGGTATTATTTGGTATTCTAATTTGTTTTTATACGCCCACCTAATAAAGGTGGTCGTATATTGTCGTGACCCTGTCCGTCCGTCTGTTCGTTCGTTCATTCTTTCGTTCGTTCGTTCGTTCGTTCGTCCGTCAACATTTTGTTTGTCCGCTGTTTTCTGGGAAAACTATTTGACAGATATTAATGAAACTTCACACAAATGTTAAACGCATCAAGATCTGAAGCTGAGTTGATTCTGAGGTTCATTTGATTTTTCATTTCAGAGTTATGGCCCTTGTCCTTAAAAATATGCAAATAGTTTGTCCGCTGTTTTCTGGGAAAACTATTTGAGAGATATTAATGAAACTTCAAACAAATGTTTAATGCATCAAAATCTGAAGCTGAGTCGATTCTGAGGTTCATTTGATTTGTCGTTTCGGAGTTATGGCCCTTTTACTTAAAAAATAATGCAAATACATGCAAATAGTTTGTCCGCTGTTTTCTGGGAAAGCTAACTGAGAGATATTAATGAAACTTCAAACAAATGTTTAATGCATCAAGATCTGAAGCTGAGTCGATTCTGGGGTTCATTTGATTTGTCGTTTCGGAGTTATGGCCCTTTTACTTAAAAATAATGCAAATACATGCAAATAGTTTGTCCGCTGTTTTCTGGGAAAACTATTTGAGAGATATTAATGAAACTTCACACACATGTTTAATGCATCAAGATCTGAAACTGAATTGATTCTGAGGATCATTTGATTTTTAGTTTCAGAGTTATGGCCCTTGTCCTTAAAATATAATGCAAATAGTGTGTCCGCTGTTTTCTGGGAAAACTATTTGACAGATATTAATGAAACTTCACACAAATGTTTAATGCTTCAAGATCTGAAGCTGAGTTGATTCTGAGGTTCATTTGATTTTTCATTTCAGAGTTATGGCCCTTGTCCTTAAAAAATATGCAAAAAGTTTGTCCGCTGTTTTCTGGGAAAACTATTTGAGAGATATTAATGAAATTTCACACAAATGTTTAATGCATCAAGATCTGAAACTGAATTGATTCTGAGGATCATTTGATTTTTCGTTTCAGAGTTATGGCCCTTGTCCTTAAAAAATAATGCAAATAGTTTGTCCGCTGTTTTCTGGGAAAACAATTTGAGAGATATTAATGAAACTTCATAAAAATGTTTAATGCATCAAGATCTGAAGCTGAGTCGATTTTGAGGTTTATTTGATTTTTCGTTTCGGAGTTATGGCCCTTTTACTTAAAAAATGCAAATATATGCAAATAGTTTGTCCGCTGTTTTCTGCCAAAACAGTTTGACAGATATTTATGAAACTTCATACACATGTTTAATGCATCAAGACCTGAAGCTAAGTCGAGTCTGAGGATCATTTGATTTGTTGTTTCGGAGTTATGGCCCTTGCACTTAAAAAATAATGCAAATCTATGCAAATATGAGGATAGCCATAACTTTTTCATTTGAAATGATATTTACTTCAATTTTTTATATGGTTAAACCTCAATGTGAATTTTCACATATATTGCGGGGGTTTTGATATGTCATTTTATTCTAAAGTTATGGTCCTTGAAAACCGTGTGTTCGTTGCTTTGTTGGTCGGTCAACTTTTAGTTTGTCTTTTGTTTTCTGGGAAAACTATTAAAATGATATAAATGAAACTTAAAACAAATGTTTTAAGCAACAAAATTTGAAGCTGAGTTTATTTTGAGGTTCATTCTGTTTGTCTTTACAGAGTTATGGCCGTTGCACTTTACAAATCTGCAAAAATGAGGATTAACTGTACCTTTTTTTATTTAATAAGATATTCACATCATTTTTTTTTTATAAAAAAATAATATCACCTTAATATGGAAATCAAGATCTGAAGCACAGATTAGAAAATTCAACACTTATAAGGCATGTTGAATCAGAGAAAGTTTGCAAGTGGGCGTATTATGTACCGTATGCGGTACTCTTGTTGCTTTTTGCTATATTTATTTGTTTTGTGTTACTCATTTATTTGGAAAACAATTGCTTTTTCCACAATTTTAATTGTGTAAATACCTCAATAACCCCCTTATCTGTACCCCTGACTCTGTTTACTGTTTTATAAAGAAAATGGAAGAAAAGCACACACTTACGCTAAAAATTAGCGAAACTATGCCCAGCAGACGACAATGCTGGCATCGAAAGGGTTAATGTGGTAACAATGGGAAAAGGCCGGAAACCAAATGGGCCATATCAACAACAATAGACTGGAAACCAAATGGGCCATATCAACAACAATACAGAGCGAACCCAATCGGGCACCCCTTACGTCATAAACGCCTTGTTTGCTTGTTGACTTATACAGACGTGTTTATGGCATGGCCTAAATTCTCTTGTCACCTGCTGTTATAATATTTCAGCTAATTAGTATTCATGATGTCATTATTTCTTCAATGAAAGTTCATTATGATGTAAAGGATTCATTGACATACGCCATGTAGAATTTTCGTTTGTGTTGATTTCTATTTACATTAGTAACGGGGTGAAATATGTGCGCATTGATCTGCATGGATAAGAACATTATTATATTGCGTAACCATTGTCCTACAGTAAAATTGAGGTCTGTCTAATCTCCGATCGGTTTGCCATTTCTACCTTCTTTCTATTTATCCAGACTTTTGATAAACTTTTGACTGACTGGGAAACATGATCATGATGAATTGCTAGGCTTAACCCTTTACTCCATGATTATTCATGTAAGAAATAATGAATATTTATTATTTTATTTATAATGATACATGTGCACACAGGAAATTTTGTTAATGGCAGAAACTAGTATCGTATCAATATTATTTCATGAGCAAACGGAGCAGACCCTGATCAGACGGCTCCTATATCTGATCTGTGTCTCCTCTGTTTGCACAGACATAAAAAGGCGTATTTATGGAGTGAACGGTTAACCCGGTTTGCAAATGCAATGCACTCGGGGCGTACTTTGTAGGGGAAGTGTTAAATTAATATAGGGCACGAGCGTACCCGATATTTAACTGGTATCGTATAATGACTCCTATAGGGCCGTCAACAGTAGGCGAATACATGTATGTGATTACATTTGCAAACATACTGGACCCAGATGAGAAGCCGACTTACTTGGCGCCTCATCAGGATCCAAACTTTTTGATACCCCAATTATGTTTTTAAGAAGAAATTTTAAGGAAACACCGCCATGAACCTGAAGCAGACGACAGTGGGTGCAGACGAAAAATATTTGACACCAAAAGAGTTTCAAGTATTTAAATTGCACAAGTTTCCTTTTGTAAATGTAGACCACAAGCTACTTAAACCGTTCCCTTATCTCATTCTCTCCTACTGACGCCTTTTTGCGCCTCTGTAAAACCCATTATTTGAAACTATTATGATAAATATTTCCCTTATACTGTACTGGTGCCTTTGACGCCTCTGTAAATGTTACTTTTTGAAACCATATGATAAATAGATCATAGAGAAAAAAGCTCTATTTATCACAATGGTTTCAAAACTACACATTTTCTATAGTTAATGCTCCTTTTCGGTAGATTAATTCAAAGAGGTTGGGGTCTAAAATAGTCTAGGAGGGAGTGATTTAAATTCTACTTTTAGACACAACAACTTTGAATAAATCTACTGAAAAGAAGTGTTTACAAGCAAAAATGAAAACTATAGAATTGTGTAGTTTTGAAACCACTGTGATTAATAGAGCTTTTTTCTCTATGATCTATTTATCATATGGTTTCAAAAAGTAACATTTACAGAGGCGTCAAAGGCACCAGTACAGTATAAGGGAAATGTTTAACCCTTTCCTTCATATAAACGTGTTTTCACGCATATGCAAACACAGTAGACCCAGATTAGACGGCTCCTAGAGGAGCCGTCTGATCAGGATCTGCTCTGTTTGCTAATAGAATTTGATAGATATGTTTCTTTACTTTCTAAACTGTCTACAACGTTCCACCTTCAATATTTCGTTATATAGTCAAACAACTAGGTCTGACGGGTCACGGGTTCGCCGAGTCCATTTTTAAGGGAGATCAGCATTTCGGATATCCACGTGCCATTTATAAAAGAAAATGTTTAGGTATAGGTATTAAGAATAAGCGCATTAGTTATCGGAAATATAGCGTAGTGGGTAAGACGTAGGACCATAAAGAAGTATATGATCGGCGAACATTTTATTAGGCGCAGGTTCGAGTCTCGCATCAACCTAAAACATTTTTTTGGCTAAAAATATTAAGGAAAGCCCCCTTAAGAGCATTAGTTTTGTTGTGCATTAAGAAGCCACTTGTACAAGACATTTGCTAAAACATATTGATATTCATATTTTAGCATCGATTTATTATTGAAAATATGGCTAATATAGGACTCGAACTCAAACAAAGACACCCTTCCCTAACATAGACGAACATGTGCATAAATGGCCATTACAATACAATATGACATAAAATAATACTCTACTAGTCTATTCATTAAAAAATGAAAAATAAAGTTTAATGTTGACACGGGATTCGAACCCACGCTCAATAAAAACTACTCTCGCAATGTCTTCTGCGTACCTAGACTTTACCCACTGCGCTAAACTGCTGACAACAATTCCGCCTTCAATTTTATCTTATATACTAAAATCGTCTGTTTAAAAAATGGTCCGAGAACATGCGGAATGCTGATCTCCCTAAAAAATGGACTCGGCTGACCTTTGACACGTCAGACCTAGTTGTTTGACTATACCTATTTTGTTAATGAATATTATGTAGGTATTGAAATTTGGCCTAAGTACGGTTCAATTTCGAGTGCACTTTTCTATTTATAGAAGTTGCAACCATTCTAATTTATGGGTAAGAGGACAATGATTGTCACACGAAGCTCATAGTAATCGTGCAGAATTAGTATATACAGTAAAAACCCGCTAAAACGACCATATAAAATAGGTATATAATTATGGGTGCCAGATGCAGGTGGTAGCTTAATGCAGGAAGAAAGTAATGCAGAAAGCTCTTAGAGGAGCTTTCCGCATTACTTTTGTCCTGCATCAAGCATCCACCTGCTTATAAAGACGCCCATGTTGATTCATTAAGTGGTCGCATTAGAGGGTTTCTACTGTATATGCTACTGTATATGCTTATTACAGATCTGTATTACCACAGCTAACTCCGGAACAAATACATGGTTTGTGACGCGTTTTACCTCCACGGGTGGACTCGTCCTAAAGGCCACAGCCGAACTATACTGTCGACAATTTGAAACTTGAAACTTGATCACTTGGTTAAACGTCTATTTTTGCAAATAATGCATTCAATGGCGTTGTGCAGTGACATAAAGAAAGTACTTTATACAACAAAAACACGCGGACAGTTTCTACGAAATATCAAAAAGTGAGTCAAGGTGTCTGAAATAATGCGTTGTTAACTTTCTTTTAAAGGATTCAACATTTTCTGCTCTATTAATCTCGCTAGAAAGCCCATTCCAAAGTCTGGGACCAACTGTCCCAAAACTTCTATCACTAAAGGTCTTTCTCTTGTTGAAAGGCACAACATACATCTCTGGAGCTTTGTCTGCCGATCTCAGACTGCGTGTTGGTGCTGGCTTTACAAGAAGTTCTGTCAGATAAACGGGAGCGTGGTTGAGATAGCAATTGTACATGTATGTCAATATCTTAAAGGTGATCAATATATGATATTTGTAAAGAAACCAAAGGGCTGAAACTTCAGGAAACTGAAGAAAACGTGTGGCCAGACTCTATTAAAAAAGGAAATTAAATATGTTTAGTTACCAGTCAATTTTCACACAAAATCATAGTTAAACTCCAATATTTCGATCCCGGTTAACTCGAACTTCAAGTAGCTCGTAGTAAGCGTTACGCCCGTCCAAAATTTACAATATGAAAGTGTTCTAAAATGTGTCACTACTACGCGTACATGTATTTGGAAACACGTGTGACGACTTAATGCAGGTCGAAAGTAATGCCGAAACCCCCTATAAGAGCTTTACTTACCCCCCTTCCCTGTTCTATATTTAGCCCAAATTCCAATACCTACTGAATATTCATTAAGAAAATAGTTATAAATAAATATGAAAGGTGGGGCATTGTAGACATTTTAGAAAACAAAGAAACAGATCTTTCAAATTCTATTAGCAAACATAGCAGACCCTGATCAGACGGCTCCTCTAGGAGCCGTCTGATCTGGGTCTACTCTGTTCGCAAGTGCGTGAAAACACGTTTATATGAGGGAAAGGGTTAAGACCCGCAATAAGCTGAGAACGTGAGAAAGTGTCTTGATTATAAATCGATTGATTCGAACTTCCGTTATTTCGAAGTAATTCGTATGACCCCTTGCAGTTCGATATATTGAAGTTCAACTGTAGTTCTATCGTGTCCAGGATTATACCAAAACTTCATAGATGTATTGTTTTTAGCAATTTACCCGATGAATATTCATGTAAGAAATAATGGCATCATGAATATTCATTAGCTGAAGCTTTATTCTTCCAATGGTTGCAAAACGCGTTATTTTTTAGACAGATTTACTTTAATAAGTAAACTTTGAACTTTGCTAGGAGATGTTTAATACTCACAGTAATAGTCTCTAAATTTCAAATTTCAGAGCACCACATAAAGATGCGAACCCAAATACTAAATCGTCATTTCTCCACCAAAACCTATACTGTTACCACTCTTTAGAATCGTCTCGAAGAGACGATTCTAAAGATTGGTCACAGTATAGGGTTTGGTGGAGAAATAAATGGGCTATTCTTGAAAATGTTAAAATGTGCACATCTTATCTGGACCTCTGGTCTCTAATAACGCAGAATATTAAAACGGAGAATGGTCCATCACTGATAACCCATTCCTTCCTATAGACTATTTTTTAGACCCAACCTCTTTGAATAAATCTATCGAAAAGGAACATTTACTAGAGAAAAGGAACCTTTTAGAATTGTGTAGTTTTGAAACCACTGTGACAAACAGAGCATTTGCAAATGTTCTATTTATCACAATAGTTTCCAAAGCTGACTTTTACAGAGGCGTGAAAATACGTCAGTAGGAGGGGAATAAGTAAACGAAAGAGTGCATTCAGTATGACATGCTAAACATTGCTGGGGCTTTGAATTATAAACAGTGCAGACGCTGATCAGGGCGATCCTCAGAAATCATCTGATCTGGGTCTACACTGTTTGCAACTGCGAATACACCCGATTCCCACATGCAAAGAGGTTAATTGGTCATACATTGATATAGGTGTCTGATTTCAAAACCTTATATCGCATGACGCAATGAAAAGTATCATATTCCTTCTTCTTTTCCTTAAAAGCTTTTGTGTAATATTTAACCTGGTAAAGACATCTATTCCAGCTGTTGCAAACAGAGCAGACCCAGATCAGACTGCTCCTTTAGGAGGCGTATGATCAAGGTCTGCTTTGTTTGCTTATTAAATAATACAGATTATGACTCTACATTGTTTTTGCCATGGACCACATGTCCTTACTCATTATACCATTGTACAAGTTAAGCTAATCAAAGATTTAAACCTCGCATTGATATTCTCCAGGCAATCGTTAACAAACAGATTGACTGCAAGTTCTCATTTTACCAACATTCAATTGAAATAAAGGAGACAGCAAAGAGACTATATCACCTATGTTTTATTTGATCGTTTTTAACCCTTTACACCATAAATACGCCTTTCTACGTCTTTGCAAACAGAGTAGACCTAGATCAGACGGCTCCTGTAGAAGCGGTCTGATCAGGGTCTGTTCTGTTTGCTTATGAAACTATAGGTCTACTAAGTCTGACTCTACAGTTTCTACCACTACCAGCAAATACTGTGTATACTTTTGCCATTATAGATATTCAGACAATTTATATTCATGACGTCATTATTTCTTGCATGAATTTTCAACAGATAAAGAGTTAACCCTTTCCCTCACATAAACGGAGAAAAAAATGCATTGTACAAGATTCTGCTTCTTTTTGGGCAAGAAACATTTAAGAAATATACAGACATAATGAATATTTATTAGCTGAATATTTATAACGACACAAGCACACTGGAAACAAAACGTAAAATGGTATTGTTTTCTATACAAAACCTCGTGGTTAGCAATTTACGAGCTAAATGAGAGCGGAAATTAATTCACATGTAAAAATATAATTGGAATTTTTAAGTCCTGTTCTGGATACCCTAACCAAATCGTTTTACTTCCTCATTGTAACATTGTTACAGGTTTGGGCATTTTGTTATTTTTCTTCAGGGGATCACCACTGTTATACAATACAAGATGAACTTACAGGTTGTTAAATAAATCCCTGTACGTTACTCCATTTACTCCATGAATATTGATGAGTGAAATAACGACCTCTTGAACATTAATTACCTCTTTTCCCTGTTCTATATTTAGCCAATTTTCAATACCTACTGAATATTCATTGACAAAATAGTTATAATAAAATATGGACGGTGGACCATTGTAGCCATTTTTGAAAGTAAAGATACAGATCTATCAAATTCCATTAGCAAACGGAGCAGATCCTGATCAGACTCTAGGAGCCGTCTGATCTGGGTCTTCTCTGTTTGCAGATGCGTGAAAACACGTTTATATGAGGGAAAGGGTTAATAAGATTTATTGTTATAGAGAATATATGGACAGAGAAAGGTTTGGCCATGGCAGAAACTGAAGAAACATATCTGTATCAAGTATATTATATTATAAGCAAAAAGAGCAGACCGTGATCACTCGGCTTTTATATAAGAGCCGTCTGATATGGATCTGTTCTGTTTGCAAAGGTGTATATTCATGGAGTTAGGGGTTGAAACATTATTCAGCGTATTTGGTTGCAATAACGCATGGATAGTTTTGATACATAAACTCCCAATAACATTTCACACATGTGTGCAGAGCACTTGGGAGAAACACAGTGCATTGGAATCGTAACTTTGCTATCGATATATGATCTGCTCTCCAGAAAATCTGTATCATTATATTGCAAACGATGTACAATTATACCAGCCGCCACGTCTCTGGTCAAGCGTCTGCAATATGAATGTCGCTCGTCAGAATCTGTAGAAATGTGTACAATATTGTGATGTGTACTCTATAGTACAATATTGTGATGTGTTCTCAATAGTACAATGTTGTTATGATAATGTGTTCCCTATAGCACAATATGAAATGTGTTCTCTAAAGTACAATGTTGTAATGTGTTCTCTATAGTACAATGTTAAATATGTTCTCTATAGTACAATGTTGTAGTGTGTTCTCTATAGTACAATGTTGTAGTGTGTTCTCTATAGTACAATGTTAAATATGTTCTCTATAGTTCATTATTGTAATGTCTTCTCTATAGTTCAATATTACAATGTGTTCTCTATAGTACAATGTTAAATATGTTCTCTATAGTTCATTAGTGTAATGTCTTCTCTATAGTTCAATATTACAATGTGTTCTCTATAGTACAATGTTAAATATGTTCTCTATAGTTCATTAGTGTAATGTCTTCTCTATAGTTCAATATTACAATGTGTTCTCTATAGTACAATGTTAAATATGTTCTCTATAGTTCATTAGTGTAATGTCTTCTCTATAGTTCAATATTACAATGTGTTCTCTATAGTGTAATGTCTTCTCTATAGTTCAATATTACAATGTGTTCTCTATAGTGTAATGTGTTCTCTATAGTTCAATATTACAATGTGTTCTCTATAGTACAATGTTAAATATGTTCTCTATAGTTCATTAGTGTAATGTCTTCTCTATCGTTCAATATTACAATGTGTTCTCTATAGTGCAATGCAATGGTAAAATGTGTTCTCCATAGTACAGATTGGAAATGTGTTCTCTGTAGAACAATATTAAAATGTGCTCTCTGTAAAACATGTATAGTGTTGTAATGTGGTCAATGCTGTAATGTATTATATATAGTACAATATTGAAATGTGGTTTCTATAGTACAATGTTGTATTGTGTTCTCTTCTCTGTAGAACAATATCAAAATGTGTTCTCTATAGTACAATGTAGTAATGTGGTCAGTGTTGTAATATGTTCTCTATAGTACAATGTTGTAATATGTTCTCTATAGTAGTGTTGCCATGTGTTCCCTATAGTACAATGTTGTAATGTGTTCCATACAGTGCAATGTTGTAATGTGTTCGATATAGTGCAGTGTTGTAATGTGTTCCATATATTGCAATGTTGTAATGTGTTCCATATAGTAAAATGTTGTAATGGGTTCCAATGTTGTTATGTCTCTATAGTGCAATGTTGTAATGTGTTCCATATAGTAAAATGTTGTAATGGGTTCCAATGTTGTTATGTCTCTATAGTGCAATGTTGTAATGTGTTCCGGGTGTTCCCTATACAATGTAGTACACTGTCGTAATGTGTTCTCTATACTACACCACAATACAATACTGAAATTTGTTCTGCATAGTACAGTTTTGTGATGTGTTCTCCGTAGAACAATTTTGAGATGTGTTCTCTATGTAACAATGTTGTAATGTGATCAATGTTGTAACGTGTTCTCCATAGTACAGTATTGTAATGTGTTCTCTATAGAACAATATTTAAATGTATTCTCTATCTTCCCATACAGTGCAAAACTCAATTATATGCATTATTACATTTTCTTATGCAACCAATTACAGGGAGTATAATTATGGTTCTATAAGACAGGCGGTAGCTTGATGTAGGCCAGAAGTAATGCAGAAAACTCCTGCATTACGGTTGCCCTGAATTAACCCTTTCCCTCATATAAACGTATTTTCACGCATTTGCAAACAGAGTAGACCCAGATCAGACGGCTCCTAGAGGAGTCGTCTGATCAGGGTCTACTCTGTTTGCCAATATAATTTGATAGAACTGTTTCTTTGCTTTCTAAAATGTCTACAATGTTCCACCTTCCATATTTCTTTATAACTATTTTGTTAATGAATATTGAGTAGGTATTGAATTTGGTCTAAATACAGAACAGGGAAAGGGTTGAGCAACTCTTAACTTCACATCACTCTTCCCGTAACCTAGTCGACCGTAATCACATCTTAGCTCACTTCATGACAATCTCTTTCCACTGTTTCCTGTCTTCCACTGCTTTCTGAGATGTTGTAAACCTCAAGCCTTCACCTCCTTGTTGCTAAGCAACTACCTACTTTTAAATCTGACACTTTCTTCAGTTGGTGGTCGGTTAACCCATTCCCTCATATTGACGACTTTAAAAAAAAAAATTGACGACCCTGTACAAGTCACTTTGTGAAACCATTGTGATAAATAGAGCATTTGCTTCCATAGGAGCAAATGCTCTATTTATAACAATGGTTTCAAACTACAAAATTCTAAAAAAATCCTTTTCTCTAGATAATGCTCCTTTTCGGTAGATTCATTCAAAGAGGTATTTAAAATAGCCTATGAGGTAATGGGTTAAGCCGTGTGTTACTGTACTACAAATAGTAACAGAGTTAAATATTTGAATAGTTACTTATGGACAGGTCATAAATGGTGTTTAATGTTAGCTGGCCTCTGTCAATATTGTTATGAAAGGAATTTGAAACTTTTAGCATTTCAGGAATTTTGTATTTGAACATATGTTTTGTTCAGTTTAATATTTATGATACAAGGTATAATGATTTTCTCTATAGATAAGCAATTATATTATCAAACAATTTGGATTCAGATGAGACGCCGGGTCACTCGGCATCACATCTGGATCCAAACTATTTACAGATGTCGTCAATCTATCACCCGTATCAAGCTAAAGTATAATCTCTTTCGCTGTCAAATTTTATAGTCTGCAAACTTTCTCATCTGCTACAGTTTTCCATTTTTATTGTTGTTCATTTTTGTTTCAAGAAACAGACAGTACCAAACAGTTTGGAATCCTGATGAGACGCCGAGTTACTCGGCGTCTCATCTGGATCCAAAGTGTTTGCATAGGTAATCACAGAGGCGACACTGGCAGCGAAAGGGTTAAACCTTTACCGTGCGATACAGTCAATTGATGTAACCCTTACAACGCTGAATTTTCAAATGGACTATTCCAAAATCCAAACAGGTCAAGCTTATGGTGAATATTTAGGGATTTTTTCTGAAGAAAACTGTAATATGACAACCAGTATAGACCAAGATGGGAGGGCTCCTCGAGGAGCCCTCTCATATGGGTCTACACTGTTTGCAATGGACAATAGTGAAACGTATCTCGCACTGTATTATTATTATTATTATTATTATACCACATTTATATAGCGCTCTTTTCACACAGGATGTGTGCGTTCAAAAGCGCTTCACATGATTAAATGGCATGTACAAAATTGAGTATATATTATGCATATAGAATATTTAAAACAAATGAAATTTAAGATAGAGATATCAATAAAACTATCAAAAGTTGAATTAATTTAAGAACTATAGATAAAAACAAAATCATCCTTTTCTGTTCATTTTATGTCCGCAATTCAAGGGAAACAGACGCACACCGTGACTACCGGTATATTGTGTCCGCCCACTTATGTTACCAAACTCAAATGAAGTATTATATGTACAGTGTCAGTACATCATACAGTTACGACCCAGAAACATCTGGATCGGGTTTATGTATGACATACAACACTATAAATAAGATATTGCCTTACACATGTAGGACAATGGGTTAACAGAATAGGTCAATTTTGTAGCTAATGCATATAAACAAACACAATGCAATTACAAACAAATCACCAATATATACACCCCGTGTGCAAAATTGGCAAAGGAGTATCGTAATATCAATCCAACCGACACCGAACGAGACAAACAATGCCGTGCCAAGCCACGACGCAGATGGTTTCAAAGAGATTGGGCTATCCCTACCATCAAGATCCACCAGCCAGCACAAAGCGACACAAACATCAAGTGCCTACGAACAGTACCCATGCAAACAACTGACAGGATATTCCCTGCTCGATATGGGGGGGGGGGATTCGAAAATGTCCCGTGGCCAAGGCACGGTAAGGGTTAACCTGCTAAGAGGGATCTGGCTGATCTTTGGAAACAGATTGGATCCAGATGAGACGCCTAGTAATTTAACATCTGATCTGGATCGAATGTATTTTACAGTCCGTCAATTGTTTCTCTGAACGAATCAGATGTTAATAAAACACCAGATCAGAGATTGAGCAAGAATGATTTATCAGCGGGATAAGAATGAAGGTTGTGTAAGGAGAGCCCAATGTGTATGTGTGGTTGATCTTTAAATCCTCTATGTTTGTTTTGGGGCTCCAGCAATTATTTTGCCCATTGAATTTAACCTGTTTCATAAGCCGCTAATTAACATTGAAATCTAACACATTACCCGTGTCCTGGATCTAGGAGAGTTAATATTCTTGCATGAAAATTTGTTGTAAAGAACAGAAAACAAGAGAGTCGTCACGGGTGACAAATGCCCCCAAGTATTTGACACCGAAATGAATTTTGGCGGAAAAACAATACAATGTAATGCAATGTAATGTAATGCTGTAATTTATCTGAAAGTTATGACACTGCAAGTATTTGAGCAACATGGCCTACCCATGTACGAATAGTATTTAGAGCTCTTTATAATGTCTGATCCATGTAGTTTGATTTGGGTCTACACTGTTTGCCTAAGTATACATGTCCAATACTTAGACAAATTACAAATTACAAATTTGGAATCCGTAACTGATAAGGTATAGGAGATATACTTCGGACAAGCTTTTAGTAAAATCAAGGTCAAAGGTCAAGGGCACAATGACCTGAAAATGGTACGGGACACCCCGCCATCCCAAGATGAACTCACACACCAAATTCGGAATCCATAGTTGGTAAGGTATAGGAGATATGTTCTGGACAAGCTTTTTGTATCTGGTAGAGTATAGGAGATATGCCCCAGACTGTAAAATTGAGGTCAAAGGTCAAGGTCAAGGTCAGTGATCTGAAAATGGTACACGACTCTCCGCCATCCCAAGATGAACTCACAAACCAAATTTGAAATCTGTAGCTGGTAAGGTATAGGAGATATGCTCCAGACTGTAAAATTGAGGTCAACGGTCAAGGTCAGTGATCTGAAAATGGTACACGACTCTCCGCCATCCCAAGATGAACTCACACACCAAATTTGGAATCCGTAGCTGGTAAGGGATAGGAGATATTCTCTGGACAACTTTTTTGTAAAATCGAGGTCAAAGTCAAGGTCACAGTGACATGAAAATGGTACGCGACACTTTTCCATCCCAAGATAAATTCACACACCAAATTTGGAATCCGTAGCTGGTAAGGAGATATGCTCCGGACAAGCTTTGTGTAAAATCGAGGTCAAAGGTCAAGGTCAAGGGCACAGTGACCTGAAAATGGTACGCGACACTCCGTCATCTCAAGATGATCTCACACACCAAATTTAGAATCCGTAGCTGGTAAGGTATAGGAGATATGCTCCGGACAAGCTTTTT